>JAHTLZ010000074.1:23664390-23682772 GCA_023846285.1 Phrynocephalus versicolor | reverse complement strand
TTCTTCTTCTTCTTCTTCTTCTTCTTCTTCTTCTTCTTCTTCTTCTTGTGTGGTTTGCAAAGGCAAAGCCCCTAAACCATTCTGTTGATGGTTCCAGGCCATGAAGAATGTATATATCTGTACAGAAATATGGAGGGACGCTGGCTTCTTGGGTCCCGTTGCTTGTGGCCTTGCTGGTGTGCTGGCAGTGGCAGTGTGTTGCAGCAAAGAGATCTGTGCCTTGGTGGTGTGGTGAGCTGCAGTGCTGGGGGCTAGAGATGGGCACGAATCAAAAAATGGTGTTTTGTTTGTCATTTGTCCTTTAGGGGGTCTGTTTCGGTTCGTTTCCGTGTTTTGCGAATTTTTGCAAAAACTTCGTTTTCATTTCAGTTCATTTTGTTACCGTTTCATTACCATTTATTTCATTTTTTGTGATTTTTTTAGCTTTTAAAGCAGTTCAATGTATTGCCGTAACGAAAACGAAAGGGATGACAAAATTTCTGATGTTTCTGTTCGTTTCGTTTCATTTTAGAGATAGAATTTGTTTGTCATTTTGTTGTGTAACAAAACAAAAAACAAAAACAGAAACAAAAAATTGTTTGTTTCGTGCCCATCTCTACTGGGGACAATAATGGTGTTGGCGATGGTGGAGTCCTGGAGGTCTCAATGTCAAAGGCAGTGGCAAGATTGAGGTAGCTCGTCCTTTTGATGGATGGTGACGATGATGGAGAGGTGTTGGAGGTGGCAAGAATGAGGACAGCTATGGTGGTGGCAGCACCCATGCCAGTTTGCTCTTTGGTGCCTCGCTGGTTTGACCGCATGGCATGCTATGGAGGAGCTGCAAAGGTGATCTGTGCCTGGTGGAGCCATCCATTTCTTCATCCTGCCCAGTGAATTGCCCAGGGGTCTGAAGACTGTGTGGCTGTGTGCCCTGTTTGTGGCCAGAGGCATCTTAGCAATGCCTGGAGTGGCCACAGGGGCAAACCTCACTTGGCCTGGGACGCTGCCTTATTTCCATCTGGATGCTGCCTCTTTGCCATCTGGGATGCTGCCATGGCTGCTCTGGCCCTTAGGCACGGGGAGGAGGTTCATTTTCCTAATGACATAATGGCCATCTTGAGGCTAGCTGGCTATAGGACTGGCATGTTACGTTTGATTATATTATTTTGTACTTATTATATTATGTTGTATTCAATATTGTTTAGTTACTTTGCTTTGTTTTGTTTATTTGTATTAATATTTTTCTCTCTTTTTTTCTTTTTCTTCTCTCTTCTGTTGTCTGTGTGGTACCTCTTGTTCGGGTCCATTTTGTATATTATACTCCTGTTTGGCTCAATGTTTTCATCCCCCCCACCCCTTGTGATGTCCATTTGCATTCATGGGTTTCAGTGGGATTTCCTATCTTGGTGGTGTTTGATAATTGGAAGTACGCTTCAGGCTGGGTGGGGGGGCAAATTGCGTAAGGAGAACCTGGGACAGACATTGGGCGTCTGCCCCCCATGCTGACCCTCCAGTCCAATGCCACATATCAGGTAAACTTTCTGTCCATGACTCCGACCTGCCCTACTTGCTGGTTAATGCTAGGTTGGTCCATAATAAAATCCTTATCATCCACGACTTGATCGTTGATGAACAGGCTGACTTGGCATTAATTATGGAGACTTAGGTGGGTACAGAGGGGGAAGCTTCTCTCTCCCAGCTGCATCCCCATGGGTTTAGCATCCAGCATCTGGGCAGGTAAGAGGGTCAGGGTGGGATGGGCTAGCTATTGTTTATAGGGAATCCCTTTGTGTCTGCAAATCCATGGTGTTGGTGTGTCTAGGGTTGGAGTCTGAACCTTGTGTTGGGTCAGAGGGACAGGTTTGGGATTGTACTTGTGTACTGAGCTCCCTGCCACCCTGCACTCTCCCTCCCAGAGCTCTCTGAGTTCATCTCGGCGGCATTGTTGAGTTCCACCGCCTTTTGGAGGCTAGGGATTTCAATGTGCATGCCGGGCATGGGCTGTCTGGAGTGGCTCTGGAGTTCATGGAGTCCATGGCCTCCATGAACCTGTCCCAGTTTGTCATCAGCCCCACTCACAGGTGTAGAATACCCTGGACTTAGTGTTTGCCCCCACATCTGCGGGCTTTGATCTGAGGGTTAGGAATTTGCGTACCTGGCCTGTGTTGTGGTCCAATCATTATTTGCTGACTTTCCCCCTATCAGTTGCCACCCTGACCCATGGAGCACCAGGCCCTTTCATCTGGGCCCACCCCCAAAGGCTCCTGGACCCTGTGCAGTTTTCAGAAGCCTTTGGGGGGTTACTGGAAAGTTTGGTGGATGTTCTGGTTGACTCTGTGGTGGAAAGGTGGTATGAAAATGTTGCTGGAGCTGTTGACCAGATCGCCCCCAAGCACCTCATATGATGCTGAGCCTTCTCCTCCCCGTGGTTTACTGTGCAGTTGTGGGTGATGAAACAAGAGTAGAGAAGGCTTAAGAGCAGTTGGAAGAAGGATCAGATGGAATCAAATTGGGCTGTGGTTTCTGCATTGACCTGATGCTATGTCAGAGTGGTCAGGGATACTAAAAGATCATTTGCCTCCCTGAGAATTGGTGGGGCCTCAAATCATCAGGCAGAATTGTTCCGGATGGTTTGAAACCTCACCAATCCTGGTCCTCTGGGGCCTCCTCCTAGTGATTTCACTAGCGCGTCTTTTTGCAGCCTTTTTAAAATCCAAAATTGAGGCCATCCGTGCTGGTCTGAACTCCGGCTGCACTGATCTATCCCTCTATATGGGTGGTGCTGTGCCACCTCGGTCTCTTTCATTTGTTGAATTTGGGCCTGTTTCTCCAGTTGAGGCCTCCAAAGCACTGGATCATTGCAAACCAGTGGCTTCTCTGTTCAACCCTTGCCCATATTGGTTTATTAAGATTGCCGGAGGGAGCATGCCGGAATGGGCTTTACTGATTGCCACTGCCTCCTTCAGGGAGGAAATTTTTCCCTGATGGCTGAAGGAGACAGTAGTTAAGCCCATTCTTAAAAGACCTGGCCTGGCTGTGGATGATATGTCCAATTATAATCCCATAGCCAATGTTCCCTTTTTGGGCAAGGTGGTAGAGCAAGTCAGTGCCATGCAGCTCCAGTCGTTCCTGGGGGAAGACCTCTTGGATCCTTTCCAGTCTGGGTTTAGGCCATGTCACGGGACTGAGACTGCCCTGGTTGCATTGCATGATGACCTATTGAGGGGGGCTGACAGGGGTTGTTCTACACTGTTGGTCCTTCTTGATCTGTCAGCAGCCTTTGATACTGTTGTTGACCACATTATCCTCCTGGGCAAGCTCTCTGAGGTGGGGATTGAGAGCTCAGCTTTGTACTGGCTCCACTCCTTCCTCAAGGGCCGAGCCCAGTGAGTGAGCCTGGAGGGAGACTTATAGTCCCCCTGGGGGACTATAAGTCCCCCAGGGGGGGTGCTACGGTTATCAGCATTCTATGCTCTTTAACATCTATATGAGGCCACTGACTGAGGTCATTCAGAATTTTGGAGTCTGCTGTAATCAGCATGCTGATGACACTCAGCTCTATCTCTCCTTTTCCACCTCTGCAATGGAGGCCATCCGGACCCTTGATTGCAACCTAGCCACAATTCTGGAGTGGACCAAAACTAACAGGCTCAAACTCAACCCTGAGAAGACTGAGGTTCTATTCTTCAGGGAGGATGGGTACAGATCTCTTCTTTAGAGACAAGAACAGCCTTTTGCCTGTGCCTACACAAGAGGGAGGAAAATAGCACACATGAAATTCCATCTTGGGAAGTGTTCCAGAGTATTCAAAAGAGAGCTTAAGAATGTATTCTTCCATCTTCATCAGTGCTCTAACAATTGAGAAGTACAGTAGATTCTGAAATTGTTGCCTTACTGCTACCATCACTCACTTCTACTATTGTTCGTACTACTTGCATGAATATGAAGTATGAGTCATTTTTGGTGTGCCAGAGGATATTCTGTAGACCAGTGGTGTCCAAACTTCAGCCCTCCAGATGTTTTGGACCACAACTCTCACTGTCATTGGCAATACAGACTTGGAATTCTGGGAGTTGTGGTCCAAAACATCTGGAGGGCTGAAGTTTGGACACTCCTGCTGCAGACCATCTGCACTGCTGTCATTGGTGTTGTCAACGCCCAGGCTGGTGTTTGCCGTGTACTGCTTGGCATCTTTTTTCCTGCTGGCAACCCAGGCATTATATTGGACCATATCCTGGCTTTCTGAATTGTGGGTACAAAAGCACAATATCCCCACATTCATAAACCTGAGGCTTTTTTGTTTTTGTTTTTATTTGTTTTTGTGGGGTGTTTTTTTTTTTTGAAGAATTGAATATGCTAATGGCGAAAGAGTTGATTCTCTCCCTTTATATGAAAGAAAAAACTTTGTTTAAAAAAAGGTAAAGAACTCTGCTCCTACTCAGAGCAGAAAAGTCAAAACTTACTTTTTTCTGTATAATTCCCAGGATCCCGGTGGCCATGTTTTCTGAGGAGTCCAGAGGGCTTAAAGGCCCCCTGCCACCTTAAATTTTCAAAAACAGGTTCAGAGACATTTTGATTGTAGTCCAACGTGGCTGCTGTATTTGGCACGTGAAAGTTAACATTTCCAGAAAGATTCTCTTTGTGCACTGCCTTGCGGTGGCATCAAAGGTCATTTTATACCACAGATATCAGGAGGATAATGAGTGGCAGCCATATATAATGATGCTGGGATCCAGGTAATAGAAGGAGCATTCATATTTCTCCTTCCTCCAGATTAGATAACTTTAGATCATTTACACAACAATAGAGCTCATGTTTCCATGCCTGGCACAGTAGCTGGTCTTTTTTGGAGGGAAAGGAGGTTAGGTTACAGTGGTCCTCTGTATTAAAATAACTGAAATCTAGCTAGGAATTCCAAAAGGGTGACCAGGCTGAAGGACATATCTCATTTTAGTTAAGAAACGCCGTCTTTGGTCTGGTTAAACTAGAAGGCTTTGTTAAGCATCTGTTCTGAGACAGATCATTCCTCAGTCCAGACAAAGGCTCCGTTTTTATAATAAACATTGAGTGGGGGGAGGAGGGGGAGAGAATATATGTATTCAACTGGTTATAGAAGATCTTTTAAAAAGATTTTACAGGCTGGTAAGCTGCTGTTCCAGACAGCAGACTTTTAAATCATGTTAAAGTTGACACTGCCTGATCCTCCTCACAGTTTACAATCATGTGGGGTTTATTTTGTGTGTGTTCTGTTTATTAGTTTAAGGCTTGTGATGATTACAAATAGTTTGCATTTCATCTCAGTTGTGTTCTGAGTTGATTGCATTGTCAGGGGCCATCCATCTCTGCCTCCTAGCAAGACCTTACATTCCTCTTTGGGTTTTTTTTTTAACACACACCACTTAAATACACACACACATATATATATATGTATATCTGGCATACAATTCTTCTAGGCAGCCTACAAGCGAGGGGAGGCCAATTACGGTATCTGGCACTGCAATCTCAATGCGTATCTGCACTGCAGTTAACAGCAGTTTGATACCACTACAATTTCCCAGTAGAGAGCATTAGTTCTCTTTCCTAAACTACCATTTCTAATGCACCCCCAAAAGAGGGATTGAGATTTAAACTAAGCCTTGACCCCATTAACAAAAGACCCACTGTTGCACTGAGTTCTCTGTGCTATACCAGATAGCCAAATACTTTTTTTTAAAAAAAGTACCAGGCTTGCCAAAAAACCTGATGCCTGCCTGGTTCTTCACCTGTCCAGTTGCCTTCTTGCTTGTTGGTGGCCCTACCTCTCTGGTTGCCCCTTTTGCTTGCTCACACTCTCACACACACACCACTCATGACCCATTCACCTGCCCCTCAGGCACCTGTCCCCACGCCCTCCCACTCTTAACCCCTTGCCCTCTTGTCCTGCTCTCCTTCCCTTTCCATTCTTCCCACTGCACGTTTACTCCTAGGTAAGCATGCTGGACTGTAATCTAAAACTCCCTTGTTCTTGGAACAAGGGTTTCCAAACTAACATAGCTGGGGGAAGAAACTTGACACGGTTTGTCCTGGCACACAGATGGGATAAATCATGTGTTCCTCTTAACCAGTTTATGGCATATTAGAGGCAAAGTTGTGTTTCACCCAAACCGGGTAGGCTTGTTGTGAAGCGCAGTAACATTGTGTGACATGAAAGGATTTTTCTTGATACTCATCCCCCATGGCTCTTTTGAAAAAAAGCAGCAGCAACATTTATTCTTAGAAGGGCATGGATTTTGAATGGCGTAGGAAACAACTTTGTAAATCCCATTTCAGCCCCAGATAACGTGTTTGAAATGATATCAAAGATTGAAGCAGCTACCAAAACAAAATAATTTGGTTTGCCAATAAACTTTAGGTGCCCTGCTTTTCTAGAGGGAATGGAATGGAACTGCATGTACTCTTATGATCTTCCATCAAAGAATTGGGATCCATGTGATATAGAGCTGTCAGTTTTAGGAAGAGACAGTATGTGACTTTTTCCAAAGGCCATTCAAAAATGGTTCTCAGACCCCACACAGCCGGTCTTCTGCTAATGATTTAAACTTGTGACTTCAAGTTTTTAAACTTGTGACTTCAAGTAATTGCTTTTAAACTTGTGACTTCAAGCCATTACTAGGGAGGGCTTGGAGTGAAACCCAGTTTTCTACTTTGTTCGGCTCTAAAAAAGATTAATCCGATAGAGCAAGCTCAGTCAACTCACTTAGGGCCTGCCAAATGAGGATAAATATACTGTAGAATCTCTGTGATGTATCAGATAATTTGAGACTTTAAAGGAGATGATGGCGAACACTTTCCTCAGTTTTCACCTTCTTTTTAAATTATTTCCCTAGATTATTCAGTGCAATTCTAATATATTAGAGATGTCTTTAGGTAGAATATAGATATGTATACCATCTAAGGGTCAGTGCATTGGCATTTCTCTATTTTGTTTCATTATTTGATGACAACAAGACAACAACAACAACCGTGACCCACTGAATGATGGTCACATGAAAAGGGTCTTTGCTGACTCTGTGGGCTTCACCCCAACAAGGCTGCATAGCCACAGAAGTATAGCCCTGGCTGAGGAGAAAGGCTGGAAGTGGGGGGTGGGGTGGGGTCACCTTCATTCCAACATTTTCTATTTATGCTGCCACCACCACTGGGAGCTTGTGGTACTGCCACAATCCTCTACTGTTGTTGCTGTTGACTCCTTACACATGAGTAAATGGCTTAGCATTATACCTACTTAAACTAGGCAGCCCCTCCTCACAGGAGAATACGCATCTCAAGAGTAGGGATGGGGACAAAATGCCAAAATGGTGTTTCGTGTTCGTTATTCGGGCCCTGGGGCCCGCTTCATTCTGTTTCCATTTTTGGGGGCCCTGGGGCCCGCTTTGTTTCTGTTTCTTCATTTTGCGGGTGCAGCAAGCTGTGGCCACAGGGAGCCCTCCCAGGGCTGGGTGCCACCGGGAGCCGGAGGCATGCATGCTGGAAGAGCTTTCCCGTGGCTGCAGGGAGCCCTCCTGGGGCCGGGGCAAGCCTCCTGGGAGAGCCGTCCCACAGCCACTGGGAGCCCTCCCCGGGCTGGGCACTGCCAGAGCTGGTGGCAAGCCTGCCGGGAGAGCGATCCCGTGGCCACAGGGAGCCCTCCCGGAGCCGGCCGCTGCTCCGGTCACCAGCCACAACAGGCCGCCACCCCCGGAGCACCGCTGAGTGC
This sequence comes from Phrynocephalus versicolor, assembly GCA_023846285.1. Taxonomy (NCBI): domain Eukaryota; kingdom Metazoa; phylum Chordata; class Lepidosauria; order Squamata; family Agamidae; genus Phrynocephalus; species Phrynocephalus versicolor. Next base: position 23,675,058 of record JAHTLZ010000074.1, on the reverse strand, counting down.
CGCCCTCCCTTGGACCCCCACCCCAAGGACCGATCCGACGAAGAGACTGAGATCCCAGAGCCCAGCCCTCATAAGGGCTTGGATCCCTCCTCTTCTTGTGAGACCCGCAAAGTCTCACATCAGCTCTGGCGGGGAGGGGGCAAAGAGGCTCCGCCAGGCCCAGCCCCCTCTTGCTGCCCTCCACTTGTTGAATGTCAGCCCGGCGGACAGTCATTCACCAATCAGAGATGGCTGGACAGGGGGCTGGGATCCCACCTCAATCCCAGCCCCCTCTTGCCACCCTACGCTGCTCCATTTTTCATCGTGCGAGCGGTTTGACGCGAGTAACGGAAACGAACAGAACCGAAGAAAATTTTCTTGGTTCTGTTCGGTTCGAGCCTGCCCCATCGCAACAGTCATTATTCGTACCGTTACGTTACAGAACAAATAATGGAGAACGGTAACAAAAAATGGTCATTTCGTGCCCATCTCTACTCAAGATTGAAAAAAAGGATTGCTCAAAATGGAGGGTAAGAAAGATTGCACTGAAGATTAAAAAAAAAAAAGTAAGCTCAAACCAAACCAAAGAGGGACTTAGATGGCGCTGAGTATGCTGGGATGTTAAGGTGGGGAGGAATCAGCTGTATATGACCTGAGCATTACATGTAAATGTTATGGGAACTTTATATGGTCTATGCAAATATTCCTACTAGTTTTTTTTATTTAAAGTCTTTATTGTAAATCTTTTGTAAAAAGTTTTCTAAAAACTATTTTAATATCATGAAGCAACATCAACCTTTGTTCCAAATCCCCTACAGCTCTTGTATCACCTCCCCCTCCCATGCTTAGCAGTAACCATATCTGTGTAACAACTGACCTTGACACGCCAAGAGTTCAGCTAGAAATACAGACATATGAAAACAAACACAAAATAATTGTTTGGAGAGAACATAAAGATATCTATAGCATTATTGATTAAGATTGTAATCTTATGCACACTTATTTGAGTGTGTATGCTCCCTGACCTCAGTGAGATATTTTCCCTGACAAAACAGGATTGTGCTGCATATGTGCACTGCAAATAGGATAAATACAATTTACAATAAAATCCCATGCAAACTGCAGTTAATTTGGGATTATGTCAGTCTCATGATCCATATTTCACAGGGTGGATCACTTTGTTATAAATGGAGGGAAACAGTTTTGAAATGTAGTTTGAATTTAATCTGTTCACAGATGGGAAACATATTATGACCTGTTTACATATCATTTAGGTTAATAATATGTTAATTACATGCAGACAAGTAACTATGTAAATTAATTGTGCACTGAAATACATTTGTATGTTAACATTATGGCTCAATGTTGGTACAATATATTTGAAAATATATTCAAAAAGCCCTCAAAATACTTAAATTTGGATGTAATCCTACATTATACTTCCTATTTCTTTCCTCTTCAGAGATTGTTCCCATCACAGCACATCATAGTTTCTTGTTAGCACTGGTCATGGCCGCAATGAATATGCTGACGAATTAACCACACCCTTATTAATGTACAAATCTGATTTTAATCTGCCAAACAACCTAATAGGAAGCCAGTATAAATCTGGTTAGAGAAATCACTGAAGATGTCATGTTTCTTAGAACTTGATCAAAAAGGTAAAGGACTAACATTTAGGGATGGGCACCTTATGAAAAACAACACACTGTTTTGTCCTTTTGTAACCTGGAAAGATCCTAGAGCAGATTATTAACCAGGCAGTATGTAATCATTTAACAAATAGTTCTGTCATTCGGGAAGCCAACCTGGGTTTCTTAAAAACAAGTCTTGGCAGACTAATTTGATCTCTTTCTTTGATAAAATTACAGGCCTGGTGGATCAGGGGAATGCTGTGGATATTGCTTATATGGACTTTAGTAAGGCCTTTGATAAGGTTCTTCATGATATTCTTGTTAAGAAGTTAGTAGAAAGTGGGATAGATAGTGCTACTGTTAGGTGGATTTGTAATTGGTTGACTGATCGTACCTGAAGGGTGATCATAAATGGCTCCTCTTCAGCATGGAGAGGGATGACTAGTGGTATGCCCAAGCATTCTCTTCTAGGTCTGATGCTATTTCAGTATCTTTATTAATGACTTGGAGGAAGGAATAGAGAGTATGCTAATTAAATTTGCAAATGATACCAAATTGGGTGGGGTTGCTAATTCCCTAGAGGATAGGATTAAAATCCAAAATGACCTTCACAGATTAGAGTCCTGGGCCAAAGCTAATGGAATGGGGTTCAACAGAGGGAAATGTAGGCTGCTGCATTTAGGTAAAAATAATGAATTACACAGGTATGGGAAGGGAGATACCTGGCTGGAGAATAGTACCTGTGAAAGGGATCTGGGAGTCTTGGTGGACCACAAATTGAACATGAGTCAGCAGTGTGACACGGCGGCCAGGAAAGCCAATGCAATTCTTGGTTGCAGCAACAGAACCATAGTGTCTAGATCAAGGGGAGTACTGTGTCCAGTTCTGTGCGGCTCAATTTAAAAAGGATGTTGACAACCTCGAGCGGGTATAGAGGAGGGCGACCAGGATGGTTGTAGGTCTGGAAGAAATGTCTTATGAGGAACGGCTTAGGGAACTGGGAATGTTTAGCCTTTCAAAAAGAAGGCTGAGGGGGGATATGATAGTTATGTTTAAATATTTGAAAGGATGTCCTGTTGAAGAGGGAACAGGTTTATTTTCCATGGCTCCAGAGACTAGGACTCGGGGCAGTGGTGGTGGAGTGTCCTTCTTTGGAGGTTTTTAAGCAGAGGATGGATGGCCATCTGTTGGAAATATTGTGATGCATGGCAGGGGGTTGGACTGGATGGCTCTTGAGGTCTCTTCCAACTCTATGATTCTATGATTCTATGATTTTATAATTCTAAGTGTATGAAATCTTATGAAATGTCGTCAAGAAATGCAATGAAATACAATATTTGTTTTAGAAATGAAACAATTCATCCTAGTGGGAAGAAGCCTCTTCATCCAGCTGTCTTGGGACCAGGAGGTGTATTTTTAAACAGAATGATTTGTTTTCCTTCCCTCCACGCCCCCGTTGTTGAGCTTATCTCTCCAGTCTCCAATCTGTGTTGCAGCCAGAGCTCTGAGGCCTGTCTCTTCCCTGCACTGTATTTGTGCCTGCAAGTTGATTTAAACTGTTGTTTGTTTTCCTGATTAAATAGCTTGGATCCTGTGCAGTTTACTGTAGCTAAGCTTACTAAGGTTAGCAAGTGATAATGATTCTTACTTTACAATGAAAAGATTTGCTTTCTGATTTTCACATATCAGAGGAAGCAGAGGAACAGGTGGAGTTGGCTCCCCCCCCTCAGAATCTTAAAATTAGGTAGGATATTTATGATGTTTTCCTTCCTTTCCTCCCTGGGCAGCCAATCAGCTGTTGAGCTTATCTCTCTGATCATTAGATTTTCTGCTTGTTTACAGAGGGTTCTTGTTTGAAAGGAAATTGATTGGAAGGTTTAAGAAAAATCTTTGATTTAGGGCAGTGGGATCCCTGTTAAATAAAAACAGGAAAGTTCACCATTATTTATAGCCTTACAAAGTGTTTTGTTTCATTTCGTTTCCTGACAAAAATACTTTTTAACAAATCCATTATTAAGGAAACAAAATGAAATGATGACTGAAATGAAATGAAATGAAACACTATATTTCCATTTCATGCCAATCTCTACTAACATTATTGCTTTTGTATTTAGTTAGTTCAAACACTGGAGAAAGTAATGGAAAACATTTTATTTCTTTACTCCCCAAATCAGGCAATTTACAAAATCCAAATTCTATGGAGCAACAAAGTATAAAGGAAATAAGAAAGCCAGACATATTTCTTATTTCACTGGTAAATATGTCTCCACCTAATATGTTTTTCTTATCACATGACCACTGCAGAACAGGAAAAGGCCCTGTGGGATCATCAGATGTAGCACTAGTCAAGAAGGCACAGTGAGGAATCAAACTCCCAACCTCTGGCTCTGGCAGCCAGACACCTAAACCACAGAGCCATCCACCATCGCAGAAAGATTCCTCACTTTGTCAAAGAGAGGTCCAGAGCTCAGGAGCATCAATAGTGCATTACTCCAGGTGAGTTCATGTTTGTTTCCAATATTCGGGATATTTCCAATTAGTTACTGTTCCAGTGGGCAGTGGTAGAAATCAGCATTAGACATGGGCACGGAGCGGCGAAATTGTCGTTTCCGTTTTCAGTTATCGTTTCTGTTACGTAACAGAAACAGTAACGATAATTACGCCGCTCCAGCTCGAACCCGACCCGAAAAAAGAAAAATTGGGTTGGGTTTTTCGTTGTCGCGAATGGCATTGCGGTGATCGCATGATGCCAAGCAGCACAGAAAAAAAGTTTTTAAAAGTTTAAAAAAAAACCCGACTCCCGGCCAAAAAAGCAGGTGAAAATATGCCTGCCTGAGGACACCTACCAGAGGGGTGGTTTCTGGGGGGGGGGTCCCCCGGCCTTCCCCCCCTCTCCTGTCCTGGGCTGCTTGTACCAGGCTGGGGGGGGGGTCATCCTTGTCGTCTCGCCATGCCATGCGGTGGGGGGGAATCCAAAATGGCGACCACAATTTTTCTTTAGAAATCGTGGTCAAGAAACACACCAAATCCCCAGAGAAACATGTGAAATTTATGTATTTTAAATGCCTGATTTTTAATAGTAGCAGCAGTGGGTTTTTATAGCAATAAAATGTTGCATTGATTTTATTTTATTTTATTTTATTTGATTTTTTATTTTTTTAGACCTGCCCATTTGGGCTGGGCATGGGATGAGACCATGCAAATTTTTTGAACCATTCCACCAATGGCATGGCAAGGTTTTGACTGACACTTCTGGATGTGCCAGAGGGCATAAAAAGCCGAGGCACCTTCCAGAAGTCGCTGTCGGGTCTTGGATGTGGAGGGTGGAGGGCTGTGTGGCTGGCTGCTGCTGGCTGATTGGAGGGAGGCTGGAGGCTTTAGATTTAAGTTAGGTAGGCAGGGAGGGAATTGAATTTAGAAAATAATTTCTTTGATTCTCTGCAGCTTTGTCTGCTGAAGGGAATAGCAGTTTATTCTTTTTCCCCCCCTCTGGCAGTTTGTGAGGTTTTTTTTTTCTGATATTGGGTGAAGGGGGAGGTTCGACTGGGAGGAGGTGTGGATTTATTTTAAAAATATATTACATTGGGACATCAAATCGCGCTAAATCACGGTGGAAACAACAAACGAAATGATGAAATAACAAATTTTTGAAAATTTTCGCGACAAACGGAAACGACCCGAAACGGACCCGTTCCAACAAGCGAAAACTCAAAACGTCATTTTTTCTGGTTGTGCCCATGTCTAATCAGCATAGATGGTAGCTTATAATATTATAAGTAGATGGATACTTTGTGCTTTGTGTCAACTTGGTCACCTTAGAACCCTACTGATACTATATGCTCTTATAAGCTTATAATTAGAGATGGGCACAAAGCATTGCTGCCCCACTTTACCTAATCCCCCTCCCTACAGTAGCCCAGTCCACTTATCAGTCTCTATGAGAGGGCAGGAGGGAGAGTCTTCCCATGCAGATGAGGAGTGACTGGCTGCCTGGTGGTCAACAGGGCTCCAACATTGATTGTCCTGCCACTGACAAAGAAGGACCCCTGCAGTGTGTAGAGCTCAGTAGGTAGACCGGGCAGCTGGTGGTGGGGGGGGGAGGGGTTAGGTATAGTGGGGCAGTGGTGCTTTGTGCTTCATATGAAGTGTCCATCTCTAATTACAAGCTCATGAAAACATATAGTATCAGTAGGATTCAAGGATTACCAAGTTTATAAAGCAACTTCTTTCATAACCTTTGAGCAAGTCTTTCACTGCATAATATTGGCCTACAGCTAAGCAGGTTCGATCGAGTCAATAAACATGCCACATACATTGACTGATATCAACTTTATTGATTACAGCAGCAGTTTTTCTGGACCAGCATTGGGACTAGAACCAGTTCATCTGGCAGACCTGAACATCACCCAGTTTAAGCCATTGTCCTCCCCAATCCTTTGGGAGATTAGCAGAGCTTTGGAGACCACGCAAGTGTGTGCCACTCCATAACTCTCTCCCACCTAAGGACCAAGTTGAACTACGCCAGTCCCCCCACAAGCTAGAGCAGTCCAAGACTCCAGGGATTCCGCACCAACCAGGACATGCAGACCACCACCACCCCTCAAGTCTTCCAACCTCTGATTCCATCCCAAAGCTCCAAACTGCCAATAAAGTTGTGACAAAATGTAAAAAAGGAGCCCAATAGCCAACACTTGTAAGAAAACCTATTGGGAAACAGGATGGGTCAGAGAGAGGAAACCCAGCCAAAGACAAACTTCTCCCCAAAATCGTAAGCCTCCATGTGGCCTGGACTTGTGGTGCTGCCATTTTGGGATGTCCAAGCTGCCTCAAGCAAACCAGGCTGTTGCACAAACCACAAACCAGCCACAAACCATGTCCCAGGTGTGTCTATGTCCTGTCCTTCATTTTCCTGGTTGACCCATATAATTTCTAAAGATCTTAGATATTTCATTCCTGGGTTATAATGTTTGTCTGTGCAGATTCTCAATCATGCAGGTGAGTTTATCTGAAAATTGAGTCATGGCAACTGGACTTCTTTTACTGAGAGGATTTCGCTGCTCATCCAAACAGCTGAGGAAAGCTCGTTGTGAGTCCTCCATTTTGTAGCCTCCCTCACCCAGCTGTGCCCACCTGGGTTTCTGGTTCAGGGGGTGGGCAGGTTGGAGGGTCAAAAGGGGGGAGGGGTTGCCATTGTGCACAGGGAATCTCTTCATGCGACCAGGGCCTCGACATTGGTTAGTCCGGGGTTAGAATGCCTCCACCTGTTGGTAGGTCAGTGGGATAGATTTGGCATTGTGCTGGGCTACCGTGCTCCCCGCAACCCAGCACAATCCCTGCCAGAGCTCTTGGAGTTCGTCGCGGCAGCCCTTTTGAAGTCCCCCTGGCTTCTGGTCGTGGGGGATTTCAATGTGCATGCCGGTGGCGAACTATCTGGTGCAGCTCTGGAATTCATGGAGTCCATGACCTCCATGAGTCTATCCCAGCATATTTCTTGCCCTACCCACAGATGTGGGCATACCGTTGACTTGGTTTTTTCCTCCATGTCGGGGGATTCCTGTCTGGAGGTGGGAGACATCGTCTCCCTTCCTGTGTCATGGTCAGACCATCACCTGTTGTCCTTTTCCCTGTCAATCGCGGCCCCCCTCGTGGGGATCACCGGCCCCTTGTTTGGGCACGCCTCCGGAGGCGTCTGGATCCTGCTCGGTTCCGTGAGGCCTTTGGGGAGCTTCCTGGTGGCCTGGCTGACGATTCGGCCGAGGCTACGGCTGATCAACAGCTTCCTGTGCCGTCGACCAAATCGCCCCCAAGTGCCTCCTCTGCTGCAAAGCTCGATCTTCGCCGTGGTTTACGGCGGAGTTGAAAGCGATGAAGCAGGAGCGGAGGAGGCTCGAGAGCAGCTGGAGACGCAGCTGGATGGTTTTTAATAAGACTGCCATTGTTATCCAGACTAGGCGCTATTCCCGTGCAATCAGGGAGGCTAAAACATCTTACTACTCCCGGATAATTGATGAGGCCTCGAACCGCCAGGCAGAGCTCTTCCAGGTGGTTTGAGATCTCACCAATCCTAGTCTGGCTAGGCCTCCTCCTACTGATTTCAGTAGTGAGAACTTTGCAGTCTTCTTTAGATCAAAAATAGAGGCCATCCAGGCCGGCTTCGAATCCGGTTGCACTAGCCCTCCCTCGCCATCCCCTGTTGCTTCACCCCCCTGCTCTCCTCGCCTGGTGGAGTTTGGGCCTGTCTCCTCTTCGGAGGCCTCCAGGGCAATTGCCCATTGCCGACCCACGGCCACCCCCTTCGACCCTTGCCCATCATGGCTCATAAACGCTGCCGGGGGGACTATGCCCGAATGGGCTTCTGCCATCGCCACCGCCTCCTTCAGCGAGGGTTTTTTTCCCCTCCCACTTGAAGGAGATGGTGGTAAAGCCCATTTTGAAAAAAACGGGCTTGGCATGGGACCAATTGGCCAATTATCGTCCAATCGCCAATGTCCCCTTTATGGGCAAGGTCATCGAGAGGGTGGCCGTGATTCGGATTCAATCATTTCTGGAGGAACAGCGGTGCCTTGATCCATGCCAGTCCGGGTTCAGGCCTGGCTGGGGGACCGAGGCAGCTCTGGTCGCGCTGCAAGATAACCTAATCTGGGCGGCCGACAGGGGTTGCTCTACCCTGTTGGTTCTCCTGGATTTGTCAGCGGCCTTCAATACCATCGACCATGGTATCCTACTGGACTGGCTCTCTGAGGTAGGCATCGGGGGCACTGTTCGCAGTTGGCTCCGATCTTTCTTGGAGGGTCGGCTCCAGTACGTGCAGCATGGTGGAGAGTTGTCAGCCCCATGGACACTCCCTTGTGGGGTTCCGCAGGGCTCGTCTCTCTCCCCCATGCTGTTCAACATCTATGTAAGACCACTGGCTGGGGTCATTAGTAGATTTGGAGTCTGCTGTCATCAGTACACTGATGACATGCAGCTCTATCTCTCCTTTTCCACTGCTGCAGTGGAAGCTGTCTGGACTCTCGACCAGTGCCTGGAGGCAGTCATGGCTTGGACCAGGGCCAACAGGCTCAAACTCAACCCCGAGAAGACCGAGGTGATGTTCTTCGGGAGCACTCCATCTGGATGCAGAGGCCCTGTCCCCAGCTTGGGGAGAGTTTCCCTCCAGCTGTCGGACAGGGTTCGGAATCTGGGCGTGGTCCTGGATCCAGCGCTATATCTGGATGCCCAGGTGACTGCCGTGACCTGGACCGCATTTTATCATCTTCACCAAATTGCCCAGATCCGCCCGTACCTAGATGGGGAATCCCTGAGAACAGTGGTGCAAGCACTCGTGATCTTGAGGTTGGACTACTGCAATGCCCTCTACATGGGGTTGCCCTTGACTCTCCTCCAGCATCTGCAGCGGGTACAAAATGAGGCGGCCAGACTGGTGGTGGGTGCACGTCGTTATGACCGCATCACCCCAGTCTTGGCCCGCCTGCATTGGTTGCCCGTTGTGTCTCGGATCAGATTCAAGGTCTTGGTTTTAGTTTATAAAACCCTCCATGGCTTGGGATCAGACTACCTGGCAGAGCGGATCACCCAGAGATCAACTTTGGCCCGACCAGTTTGGCAGTCGCGAGCACACTCGCTTCGGGTTGCCACCCCCCGGGAGGCCCATAGAACTTCAACCCGTAATCGGGCCTTCTTGGTGGCTGCCCCCTCAATGTGGAACAGCCTTCCCAGCGAAGTGCGCTCTGCAGAGTCCCTGCTGGCCTTCCGCAGAGCCTTGAAAACCTTCCTGTTCCGCGAGACCTTTGGAGACCAAGTATATTTTTTTTCTCTCTTCCCGCCGCCACCTGCTCTTTGGTTAGCCCTACCTGTATGATTTTTATCGAGCTATACTAGTTTTGATCAGGGTGCATTGTTTTAACTCATTGTTGTTTATGTCCTGTATTCGTGTTATGTATATTTGTTGATTTGATCAGCTTTGTAAGCCGCCCTGAGTTCCTTAGGGAAGATGGGTGGGGTATAAATCCAATAATAAATAAATAAATAAATAAATAGTTCTCTTTGACCTCATATCACCCTGGTCTGAAATAGGCTCATAAGATCAATAACGGCTTGAATAGGCTCATTAGGTGGATAGTAGTCTCAATAGGCACATTAGGTGGACAATGGCCCACCTTTACAACCTTCCCTATACCCATAAAGTATGAGTTATTAGCCATGGCCTTGCTGGTGGAGGTGTGAAGTACTTTTGATTTGTCTGGGGATTGTTGAAATCAGTGCCTGATAAGGGGTTATGATGTTATTTGTGCCCTCTTTATAAATGAGGTGAAAGGGAAAGAAGTTTCTCAGTAGATAAAGCACCAAGTACATCACCAGCATTGTCATAATGATGTATGAATGCAATGGATCATCAGAGACTTGTCAGAAAGCAGATTTATTATCCCTCCACCCCCATCCCTACCCCCCAATATTTTAAGTGAGTAGGAGAGTACCAGGCATGGTGTTGACTGACTGTTTATTTTGCTAAACTAAGGTCTTTTAAAGTAAATTTTGAAATCCCTTTTTGGCTTCAGGAAATAGCTGAAAGGAAAGGACCCGAAATGAAAAAAAAATAGCATTTAAGTCAACAACATGATGAGAACCCAAGGGGCATCATAAATGTCTGGAAAGATATCCTAGTTTCTGGGATAGAGTTTACATAATGGTTTTGAAGCACAGAGTCTTACACACAACTCATTCAAAGTTTTGAATAATTACTTTAAAAATTAAATGGATATTAACTGCATGCATGCACACACACGCACGCACACATACACACACGCTTGTTGCTGAGAAGTTTCAAAAATCAATTCATGTGTTGAAACACATGTGTTATGAAAAAAGATTCATTGATAAGAAGAAGAAACCACCAATCATTATAAATAAATATTGACAGCATTTGGTATGTTCTGCATTTTTGAATAATTCTGGTCCGAGTGCCTCATGTCCCAAGAGTAAAAGTGTGTGAGCCATTCAAGTTATGGTCTATCTATCTATCTATCTATCTATCTATCTATCTATCTATCTATCT
>JAHTLZ010000074.1:23635591-23659194 GCA_023846285.1 Phrynocephalus versicolor | reverse complement strand
CACTCATTTACTTGTTGCCACCAGTCTACATACACAATCCAATTACACACTTATACCTGTGAAGAATTTGAAAAACCCTTGCTTCTTTTACCTTGGTTGTGTTGTGCTGCTGTTGTGAGTCCATCTCACTCATTTTCTTGCACAGTTACTTGGTGCTTTTCTTAATTATACATTTCTTGCCTGGCCTGAGCCAGAGCCCTATCCCATTCCCATCCCTACCAAAACTATTCCTGTATAGCTACTAGCTAGGTAGGTAGGACTAGGTAGTTAGCTTAACCACCTAACCCAACCCTCAGGCTCTAACTGCTAATGTTGACCAAAAGAAGGGTTGCATTGGCTTTGGCTTTATTGCTTGTCCTTTAAGTGTGTGTGACTGTGAACTGAAGGCAGAAGGACCTTGGAGATGGGGGGCCAATTTGAGAGGAGTAGAGTAGACCCCTCATCCAGATTTGGGGAGGAACGGAATGTCTGTTTCTCCTGCTGCCTCTGAGAGAGGTGGAGGGGAGATAGGATGGATTCAAAACCAAACAACAAAAAAGTATAACAAACAGGAACGTCAGCCAGACCAAGTAGGGTGGCTGGCTGGTTCAGCATCAGCACAGCAAATTCATCAGCACTGCAGCACAGCAGACCAAGAGAAAAAAAAGAAATGCATTGTTTCTGCCCCACTTTGTTTGCTTAGGATGCACTAGCCTTGTTGTGCAGCAGCAAGTCCATCACCCAGGCCAGTTTAAACTGTATTTCGCCTGCTCATTTGCGGGACCCGCGCCCGCCCGCCCGCCCGCCCGCTAGCCACTCCCCCTGCCGCTGCCACCGCCCACGCATGTACCCCGCCACCGCCGCACGCGCTGCGCCCGCAAGTCTCGGTCGGACGTCAAATTGCGCGAAATCGCGGTAGAAACGGAAACGAAAAAATGAAAAAACGAACCGACTAATTTTTGCGATTTTTCGCGAAAAACGGAGACGACCCGAAACGGAACTGGCCCGACTAATGACAACTCGAAATTTTTTTTTTTTTCAAGTCGTGCCCATCTCTACTCTCCAGCAGTAGAAGTGGGGTGGGGAGCAGCTTTGGGAGAGAGAAAAAGGGTGCTTAAGTGATTCAGTTCAGCCTTTGTCTCATGCACTGAGTAGAAATTAATTCAAATGTATCCATTTCATAAGTGGAGCAAATCTGGGAGTATTTGAGCATGAAGTTGTGCCCATTCTTTTGGCCTCCAAAGCAAGGTCAGTGGTTCCTGACCTTTCTCGAGTAGCAACTACCTTTTATAATAGCCAAGTAATATCTGAATCCATTGTTTCAAAAAAGAGGAATTTAGAATCGGGTGAAATCATAGCCCCTTTCATAGCCTCCTCCTCCCCCGCTCCAGGCCTGTTGCTCATACATAAGGTCAAGGAAGAAATCATTTTAACAAAGGCTACAACCATATATAAGGTGACCTCCCAGAAAACACTTTGCAACCCCCTTGGGGGATAGAAACCCCAGGTTGGGAAACATTGACCTGGGAAGTACATTGAACTGTATGCTGACATATAAGATATGCTGCTGAAACAGGAAATAACTTATACTATATTGCCATGGAGTTCTATTAATTTCTTGATCTTGAACCACTGCCTCCTGCAATTTTAGAAGAAATCTAAAGGGTGCCCATAATTACAATATGTTTTATGCAAAAGAGTAAAGAAAGAAAAAACAACTTGGTGAAATGACTCCCCTCCACACACACACACACAGAGCTGCATGCAGTACATCAGAGTGCTAAACTGTCAGGTTTAAGTGGGAAAAACAGCCTTGGATTTGATTCCAGCATTTCTGAGACACAAGTCATTGGGAATTCAGACCACAACGTCCAGGGTGAATCATCTCTTGTCTGCATAGAAAATGACACACATAACTCGTTTGGAGACAGTTTTGTCGTAGTGGAAATAAGTTTCTTCCAAGCATCTTCATAATGAGAACCTTTCCATTTCCAGTCTACCTGTGGGAGACAGTGCATAGCTCACCTTGCTGTATTAATGGAGGCAAAGTGAGCCTGAAAGGGGGCTATTGTAGAAAAGGAATCTAATCCTTCAAAGAAATGTGTTCCAAAAGGGTCGGTTTTTGCCACTCCTTCCCCTAGGATAGGTTATGGCTCTGAGATTGACTTCCAGGGGTTTCTTGTGGTTTTTGGTTTTGTACAAGATCCCATAGGCCTTTATACAACAGACAGAGTCTCACTAAATGTGCTGGTGGCATTTAATAGAAAGGGAAATGGCGGGAGGACCACACTACATACGCGGCCAGCACAATAAGCAGTGTGAACTGTAGCAGAGGGAGCCCTTGTTTGGACTGTAGATACTAAGGCCAACCCACAGTATCAGATGGCAGATCGCAGTAAACACAGATCAACGGGCTGGGTACTGTTGTGAAAAGCTGCCATATTGGCCCAAGCCAGAACTTTCTTGGGTCCGGGAACAACTCATATGACTGGAAACACACTAGTGATTTCTAATACAAAATTCAGTGAATGAAATTATATTTACGGTCAGCGACCAAAAACCAAAAATAAAATCATAAAAATAAGGATGTTCAAATATGCATTCCAATAGACAGCACATGAATCAAGCCTTATTACAAGATATATCATAAATACAATTTTAAATACAATTTAAAATACAGTTTAAAATTTATTCTGGTCCGAAATAAAAGTGGCCATTAGCTACGATAAAAACAGTCATCAGTTACTACTATGTTTCTTTATAAATTTGTTTACGAACCCTTATTGCAGCAGCACAGAATTTGGCAACTTGCCCAGTTACCTGGTAAGTGTTATCAGAAAGGAGCAACTGTATATAAAATTCTATTGACCTCCCAGGATATTTGCCTATAATTGGGGAGATAATCTCCTTGCATAGATCTTGATAATAGGTGCAGAATAGAAGCACATGTTCTACACATTCCAATTGGTCATTGGCACATGGGCAATTTCGATCTGAAAAAGGTAAACCTTGAAACCTCCCCTCCAGTAGCTTGGAGGGAAGGACATTTAATCTGGCCAGAGTAAAGGCCCTCCTGGAGACAGGAGATATGAGCCTATCCAGATATGGGGAGGCAGTAAATGCTGATTTCTTAAGAAATTCCATTTTCCCCAACTGGGCAACATGTTTCTGCAGTTCTATATCTCTGATTCGTAATTTTACCTCATTCATGGCTTTACAAAAACCCAATGTTTGGAGGGCACAAGGAGAATATCCTAATTTATGTATAACTTTTATTACCTGTTTTTTCCATTCAGACTGAAAAGTATCTGTCAAAAGCAAGGGAGTTAAGCCCTCTGAAAGGAAAATGAGCTTAAGCCAGTACTTAGCCATGAGGAATTTGGCTTGTGCTTCAATGGGAATAAGGCCAACTTCTAAATGAAGTAAAGAGTTGGAGACACATGTAGAAATGCCCAAGAGTCTCCGACTCTTCAAGTTGTGTTGTTGTTCGTTGTGATGATGATGATGATGATGATGATGATAATAATAATAATAATAATAATAATAATAATAATAATAATAATAATAATAATAATAATAATAATAATAATAATAATAATAATAATAATAATAAATAATAATGAATGAATGAATGAATGAATGAATGAATGAATGAATGAATGAATGAATGAATGAATGAATGAATAACCATTACCACCACTTTAGAATTACAGAGCTGGAAGGGACCATATAGATTACTGAGTCCAATCCCTGTCAAAGAGGCCCAGTGCGGAACTGAACTTCTAGCTTTAGGCTCTGCACAATTGGTGGCTAGATTTTTTTTTTTTGGGGGGGGGGGATGGCCATGACTCATCTCAGCAGTTCCAAAAGATACCTGGATATGGTGGTAGTGGTGATGGTATAATCTTGCATAGAGAATTTGTGCTGTGAGGAGATAATGTGGGACTCCCTCTCCACCCCCTCAGCTTCCTGCCGAGAGCAAAAGACTGTTAGATTCATGCCTGTTATGTGTGACAGACCTATATTATGTACCTCCTTAGTGAAGAAGCTTTTGTTATCCTTATGCACCTTACAGAAATATATGAGAGGGAGTGAAGCTCAGCTATGACTTTCACTATGTGCTTGTGGTATATACTGTTGGTTCTCAAACTTGGGGTCCTCAGATGTTCTTGGATTAAAACTCCCAGAAGCCTTCACCACTAGCTGTGCTAGCCAAGATTTCTGGGAAGTCCCCAAGTGTGAAAGCCACAGGTGTATCCAAAGGTCTTAAATGTGCACATGTTTAATGCATTAAAGCTGCATCATCAACGCATAGCCCAAGTCTGTGACAAAAGATCTTTGCAAAAGTAACAATGCAAGAAAGGGCTCCTCCTGATATGTTTCTATTCATGTTAGCAATCATAGCAGCATTTGCAAGAATTCCATACCAACACCAACCTCTGAAATTCCCTCTTTATAATAGAAATAAATCACTATTAATTCAAACAGGAAAGAATAGCAAGAAGTGATTGTGACTCTGGAAGTCTGTGGTCTAGGAATTACAACAGGCTTTCATTTTCTAAAATGTATTAAATGATTAATTGTCAGCAATTTCAGGAAGAAGTACTTGATTTACATTAATTGTACTTTTCAAGTTGCTGGCTTCCTATTATGCATTAGTGCATGTTCAGTATTCAGTGCTGGAGAACAAGAGGAATTACTTCATGTGGATGAAACTGTACTATCTACATTCTTTGCACATCAGGTTCTTTGATGAACTATGTCATGCAGAAAAAGACAACTGTTGACTGAATACAACAGGAAGCTACATATTACATTTTAGTATTTCATTGCCCTGCTACCTATATACATGCATACTCATAACTCTTTCCTAACAGTTAGCGGTAAGGAATTGGGACAGTCTATGGAAAACTACACTTCTGTATTTTTGGGAATGTTTCATTGGTGTATAAAGATGGCTGGCGTAAAGATCAATGGACTGTGATGTTGTCAGGTGCAACACATGACAGATGGTAAGTCATGATGATTGAGAACATGATAGGTAGGATATGGTAGGATAGTACTTCATCCCCACCCTCAGCATGAGATATAATGTATGTAAAAATGAAATGCTGTTTTGTTGTTTTGTTAGCTAAGGAAACAAAATGAAACAGGGAAGCAGTGTTTTGTTACAAACAAAATGAAACACCATCTTTTCCCTCTAGAACAAAAAGTTCTAGAGGGAAAATATGGTGTTTCATTTTGATTTGTTCTAGAGTAAATGACAGCAGTACCTTCAGAAAGCAAGTATAGCCTGCCCCATGAAATTTGGAAAGGTTTGGGGTTCAGGGAGTTGAGTTATAAATCTCCAAAGGGGACGCCCCTAGGAAAAAATTTTCTAATTGGAATCACAAGCTGATCGGGTTCCCAAACGATTCCATTTAGAAGGTCTTTTTTCCCTAGGGGCACCCTGTTTGGAGGTTCATAACTCAGCCCCCTTATCCCCCAAATGTTTCCAAATTTCAGGAGGATCCCTAAAATCACTTTCTGAAGGTATCCCTGCTACTTTGGTGCCCTAAGGTTAGTAATTTTGAATGTGTGTGTGTGATTTTGGGGTAAGGGGACTTAGTTATGAAGCCCTAAGAGTCGGGGGGGGGGTAGTTAATTGGCAAGGTGTGCTGGGAGCATGGAGGCAAATCAGGGAGTTTGCTCTATGGTATTAACACTCTAATTGCCTCCATGCTCCCCACACACATTGCCAATTTACTACTCCCAGCCCCTATAGAGCATCATAACTAAGTCCCCTTATCCCCAAATCTTTCCAGATTTCAGGGGGTTCCCTAAAATCCCCCCCTCACACACCGACCTGTCCAAAGGCCCCAGCTGGTAAGTGAGGGAGGTGCGAAAGGTAGAACGGAGCAGGTTCCCCCCCTCAATGCTCTGTTCTGCCTTTTGCCCCTCCCCCACCTACAAGCTGGGGCTTTTTTACAGGTTGGGGTTTGGAGAGGGGGGCATACCCCAGCCTGTTCCCATACCCCAACCTGTCAAAAAGCCCCAGCTGTTAGGCAGGGGAGGGGCAAAAGGCAGAACAGAGCAGCGAGGGGGGGGAAACCTGCTCCCTTCTGCATTTCACCCCTCCCCCATGTACCATCTGGGGCTTTTTAAAAGGTCAGGGTGTGTGGGGAAAGGGGCACCCCTTCTCCAATCCTCAATCTGTCAAAAAGCCCCAGCAGGTAGGCAGGGATCACAAGGAAGAAAGAAGGATGTAGTAGTAAAGTGAAGCTCTGTTTGAATCTACCGCTGCCTCCTTCCTTCTCCTATGCTTCCCCATCCTCCAAGGGAGGTTTTTCTGGACAGGGAGGGCTGTGGGCAGTGGGTTCTGGCCCCACTGCCCACAGCACTCCCTGTCCAAAGCACACCTCTGGGAGGAGGGGTGGCAGGGGAGAAAGGAGGAGTCAAGCAGGGAATTTACTTCTGTCTGGCCACTCCTTTCCTCTTACCCACCTGCCTCCCAGCTGGGATCAAGCTGTCAAAAGCAGCTGGGAGGCAGTTGCAAGGAGGCTTTTGAATTCCCCACATCACCACCTAGAGTGCTGGTACCGTAGAGGATTCATTTCATTTCATTTTGTCTTATAAGTAATTAAATATTTTTGAAAATTTTCATTACTTATGATACAAAACAAAACGCAAGGGCGACGGGACAGAATGGAATGAAACAAAATATAATTTTTCTACTTTGTGCCCATCCCTAGTAGGGAATGAAACTGCAATACTATTATTAGAAAATAAAATTAAGTAGAACACCTATTCTGGTTGGCTGCATCAGATGGGTTTTCATGTCACATGATCCTGTGCAGTGATACTTGAGAAAACTGATAGGAAATAGAAGATAAATTGTTGTGAGCAGCCAGTTTAAACAACAGAGTTTTTTGTTTGTTAGTTGTTCACTTCAAAGCTTACAGGATGGATATAATCTGGCATGTCCCCTTCCCCTTGCTGGTACCAGGATTTTTTGAAACTGAAACAACTCAATCAAAGTTGATCCGGGCTCCATTTAGGATACATCAATTGGTGTGTGAACATAAGCCAGGAGTCCTTTTCTAAATGGGACCAGTTTTTCTCCCAAAAGCAGGCATTTGTCCAGGCTGCCTCCAGCCTCACTCTTGCATTTATTCATGATCTACTGGGTAGAAGGAGCCCCTGTCTCATGCTCTGATACTAGATCTGCACTTAGAATCATAGAATCATAGAGTTGGAAGAGACCTCAAGGGCCATCCAGTCCATTCCCCTGCCATGCAGGAACCCCTATCACAGTACTCCCATCATATGCCCATTCAGCCTCTGGCTAAAAACTTCCAAAGAAGGAGACTCCACCACCCTCTTTGGCAGCATATTCCACTGCTGAACAGTTCTAACTGTCATGAAGTTCTTTCTAATGTTTAAATTGAATCTCTTTTCCTGTAGTTTGAAACCATCGCCCCGAGTCCTAATCTCTGAAGCCATGGAAAACAAACCAGTCCCCTCTTCAATATGACATCCTTTCAAATATTTAAACATAGCTATCATATCCCCTCTTGCCTTCTTTTTGTAAGGCTGAACATCCCCAGCTCCTTAAGCTGCTGCTCGTAAGACATTTAAACCATCCTGGTCGCCCTCCTCTGTACCCTCTTGAGGTTGTCAATATCCTTTTTAAATTGAGGCACACAGAACTGGACACAGTACTCCAGGTGGGGTCTGACCAAAGCAGAATAGACTTGATCTAGACTCAAAATGTCTGTTGATGTAACCAAGAATCACATGGCTTTCTTGGCGGACATGTCACACTGCTGCTGACACATGTTCAATTTGTGAACATCAAAAATCCCAGATCCCTTTCACAGGTACTATTTTCCAGCCAGGTGACTCAGGCTTTTCAGGTCAGAATTCTGCCTCTCTGTCCTGAGGGGCCTAGGTATTCCAAGACACTTGGGTCCTCCATATAATGTGGCCCCGGCTGCTCTGAAGCCTCCTCTAAATAAGATCCCTCCAGCAGGTACACACCAGAAGTAGTGATAAAGAAAGTAACTTTCCCAAGCTAAGATATCCCTTCCTTTGTAGCTGATTGTCTTTTACCGAACTATCATCAAACGTCTCTGGTGGGTGTCCACTGGATTGAAGTGTAGGGATATAGATAAAGATTTGCAGTGGATGGAATAAAATCCTATAACTTATGGTGGTGCTGTGGCTATTACTTGTTGTGGACTAGCGCCGAGCCTTGTGTTTGCCCCCCAACCATTGACGACACAGAGACAACTGTATTTGTGGGCAAATTGTAAAGGCCACAGCTTTATTGCTTAAGTGACAACCTGCAGTACTCTGGCAAGGCATTGGGTCGGATCCAACACTATCGGGGAACCCGCCTGTCCCCCGATACTCCTGGTGGCGCCCCCCACAGGTGGCGGTACCCTTGGTTCTCAGCTCCTGGAAACGCCTGTGGGTGCAGACTCCTTCGGGTTTTCTCCGTCGAGTTGAGCAGAGAGGCCGTCTGCTATCCCTCCCGAGCCGGGACACTCGCGGCTCCCTCTTGGGTCCACCGTTGCCACCTGTTGCTTCTGAGCCAGGCAGGCTCTGTCCAATGGCCACCTCCACCTGGATCTGGTCCCAATGCCACCAAACCGCCACCAGAGGTGAGTGCCCTCACCTCCCGCCAGAATACTGCCTTCTACCTGACACTGATGAAAAACACAGACCTGACTTACCGGGTCTGGCGTTGGGGACGCAGGCTGGCCGAAGCGTGGTTGCCCCAAGATGGCGCCCGGCCCAGCGCGCCCAAACGCTGCGCTGGGCATCTGAGCCAATCCCGGGCGCCCGGCGGGCTTTGCGTCCGCGGGCATCCGGGCCGTTGGCCGGCCCACGTAGGCGCAAAGCCGCCACCAGCCCCAGACCTTTAAAAGGGGCTGACCCTTCCGAAGCCCGCCTGTGGTGGTGCTGTGGCTATTACTTGTTTCATCAGTGTCAGGTAGAAGGTAGTCTTCTCCCTTTTCCACTCAACGTCAGAATACTGATCGGGGTATTAATGAGAGCCAAGAATATTTTCTTAGATTGTAGAAGTATCATCTGTTGAGGGAAACAGTTGCCTCTGTTTGAGAGTACAGAAATAGTACTGCTTTTGATAAAGAGGTCTTCACAGTGTCGATTGTAGATTATGATGATTATCATCAGACCCATAAATACATATTCACGAAAAATGTTGGAAGCTGCACATTTGTATTCATTATAGTTTGACTTCACTCCGATCATAAAAGGAATGTGAGGACTCAGGGAGCCTGTTGCTAGAAGAAAGTTGATTCCCCCCACCCACCCACCCAATCCTCTGCTTGAAACTTGGGTTCATGACAGCTTTTTGTTGAGTAGGACATTAGCCTTTTGTAATTTATTGCTTTTAGATTAAATCTGGGGAAACTCAATATTGCAGTTGAATGATTAGAGCAATACCCCTTGGAGTAATAAATTTTCTTTGGTGCTGTGCATCTCCCGATCTTGTTTCCCTTCTAATTACATTTACATAAATGATATTCTGTAAAATTAAATTAACATTCCAACTGTTACACAGGCAACAAGAGACAAAAATAACCTACAAAACCTGCAACTCTTAAGAAAACCTTGAGGTCTTTTCATGAGCAGAATCCCAGCTAACCCTGAAATGACAGCAATGCAGCGATACATTATGTTTAGATTAACAACAACCAATCTGGCTTCTTTTCTTCTGGTTCACAAGACCTTGTTGTTTAATCAGGCTTCAGGTAAGCCGCTTAAAGGCAGGTGACCTTCCCAAACAAATTGCTCCTTCTAATTGGCCTTCGGTTCTGGCCTGTGTCTCTTTTCTATGCTTCTGCCCAATGGCTTGATTGCTGTGCACCTTCACAGGGTGCTTTGAAAGTTTCATCTGGCGAAGACACACATAAGTCTAAAGATGCTGCCTCCCTGAGACATTTGATTCACATTATGGAAGGAGCATATAAAGTGTTCTGCTTATATACCGCCCCATACCACTTTAAGTAGTCTCTGGGCGGTTTACAAATTGAATTACAGTGTGCAGGCTACACATTGCCCCCCCCCCAGCAAGCTGGGTACTCATTTTACCTTGAGCCTGCTACCTGGGATTGAACCCCAGGTCGTAAGCACAGTTTTACCTGCAGTACAGGCATTTAACCACTGCGCCACGAGGCATATCCCCCCTCCCCAAAAAAGTATGCAAGAGGAATGGAATTACATGCAATACAGGAGAGTTTGCATGGAAGGCCTCATCCCTGGGTCCAGCATTACTTTCCATCAGACCACAGCAGCACTGGAAGCAGAGGGCCCTGATGTACCAGTGGCACCCAATGAAGGGAAGGTCAGAGAAGGGCCTGAGACTATTCTCTCTTCTCATTACCATATTCTATTTTCTTTTAATATTTTTAAAATACCTGCTGCTGACCTTTTTTTTGGGGGGGGTGTAGAATCATTTTCTCCTCCAGATGGTGGCTTCTTGTGTGTGTGTGTGTGTGTGTGTGTGTGTAGCAAAAAGAAGGGAACACTGCTAATCTCTGCCAGTAGTTTATATTTCCTTGAACATAACAAATCCCTATCTGCATAATAGGGTTATATACTTTAACAATTTCCCCCTTTATTTTATCTCCCCCCCCTTTTTGTCTGGAAACATGCACCACCCCTTCAAAATACTTTTAGAACATATTGTCTTAGGGCCTCCCAAAATCAGGTCAGGGCATGTCAGTCCCAATGCATCTGGCCAATATTTGGACACCAATCGGATCAGGTGTTATTCTTCCATCCTTATGGAGGTAGGTAGGTAGGTAGGTAGGTAGGTAGGTAGTAGTTTATTGCTAAAAACCATTGGTCATCGCAATCTTGATAAAAAAGTATAAAATTACATCCACAACAAATATAATTAAAACTTTAAAATACCATGTGACATTTGCAGTGCAATATAGTCCTCCCAAGGTTAGACATTGACCTAAATTTTCATAGCTGCCAGCGCAAACTTTGCTACTTGCTGTGTAACAGACCTGTCTGTACCGACAAGTAACATACTAAGTCGGGCTCTAGGGGACCTATCAACCAGTGAACTAATAATCCCACCAAGGAATTTGCCTCTGGGTTGGTCGTGAAGGGGGCACCTGAGCAAGTAATGGGGCACGTCATCGACTTCACCTGAGCCACAAGGGCAAAGTCTGTCTGGAACAGGGATATTATCATTAGAGATGGGCACGACTTAGCGAAATTTTTGTTTCCGTTTCCGTTTTTCATTTTTGTTACGTAACGAAATGAAAAACAAAAAACGGTTCAAAAATGAAATGAAAACGGAAACGAAACGACTAATTTTGAGCCGTTTTTCGTTATTCGTTACTGGAAAAGCACTTAATGGAGCTAAATGGGAAGAAATGAAAAAAAATTGATTTTCGTTTTCATTTTTCATTTTCATTACGTAACGAAACGAAAACAAAAAAATTTGAAAATTAGCTCACGAAAACGGAAACGAAACGAAACAGACCCCTAGATGAAAACGAAAACAAAAACGAAAAATTTTTCTGAGTCGTGCCCATCTCTAATTATCATGTCTCCCCTCTAAAAAAGCAGAAGGCATGGTCTGAAACCGCAGGGCTGTGAAAGCTATCCTCAATGGAGCTGAGGTTAAATTGTGGAAGCAGCTTTCCAGCCCGAAATATGTTTTATACAAAGGATAATAAAGGGAGAATGACAATGAAACCGCAGCCAATTCCTTCCATTTGGAACATAAATAAATCTTGTCTTTGACCAATTTTTTGATACTGGGGGAGACAAAAGAGGGGATAGATTCAGTATTGATCCCATAATGATGTAATATGGGTCTGACTAGCTCTGCCCAGGACTCCCACAAGGGGTGCTGGAGTTGTTCTATATAGCACTTCTTTGGCAAGTGGGAGTTGCGCATGCTGGCCAGCTTCAGCCAGTACATTGCCAAGGCAATGCGTACGTGAGTCTCAAATAGGAGTTAGCCCTACTTCCGCTCTTAAATATGCAGAGGGGGTGCCACAGGGTACAGCAAGGAGAGATCGAATAAAAGAATTTTGAACCACATCGAGGTGTGGTATTTTAGTATATGCCCAGATTTCGGCCCCATATGTTAATTGGGGGACTATCTTTCTTGAAAACACCTCAACTGCAGCAGCAACCAGTTTACCACCTTGGGTTGAAAAGAATCTCAAAAGGGATTGAGTGGAGTGGGAGGCTTTCAAAACTGTTGCTTTCAGATGATATTTACAAGAGAGCAGGGCATTAAAACAAAGACCAAGGTATCTAAAATTTCTTAGCTGCTCAATGGGTTTGTTGTCAAGTGTCCACCTATGTCTAGTTCTTTTCCTCCCAAAGAGGACTACTTTGGTTTTAGAGTAGTTAATGGACAAATGTTCTCTGGTACAAAAGTTACTCAACTTAACCAAAAGTCTTTGCATGCCGACTTGCACTGTAGAAATAATTGCAATGTCATCTGCATAAAGAAGGACAGAGGTCTTAGCATCTGCTATAGAAGGGGGAAAATACTGGACCACTCAGTTCTTGAACAATGTCATTAATATAGAAATTAAACAGAAAAGAGGCCAGAAGACATCCTTGCCTGACCCCTTTGTCCGTGGGTATAGATTCTGACAAGAGCCCATTTGCCCCCATCCTTATAGAGTATCAACACTCAGGGTTAAAAAGTCTTAAATACCATGCCCAAACCCATATACACTACTGAGGGCAGAAACACCACTTCCCACAAGGCCCATTATGACCAAACTCTTTCCAGCATCTTCTTGAAAATGGGCAGAGTAGGGCTAGATAGATGTTTTGCTGGGCAGCTGTTCCATCCATATCAGTGCTAGGATGGTAGTAGTAGTAGCCGCACTCCTGAGGGGCAGCAGGAGTGGTGGGATGGACTGGGGCACCCAGAAATATTCAGAAAATGAGTGAGATTCCTGAGCAGGTTCCCATGCCATGAAATACATGCAGTGTTGGTCTTCCTCACTTGCCCCTTTCTTTGCTCTCCCTCTGCTAACCCAAGTGACACTTGGCTGGATGTCTCTGTTCCAAGAAGCCGAGCAAAATTATGTATTTAATTTCATTCCTTTGATTAGCTTCTCAAAAGAGACTTGGCTGTTCCCATTTTCTAAGCAAAGTGACAATTAGTAATAAAGTCAGTTTGCCAACTGGCGGTGGGCATTTTAGAATGGGCACTTCTTGGATCCTGTCCCCTAAGCTCCAACAGCAAGCAGCAGGCATGAAACATCTTGAGCCCTGTTTCACACCAGCTGCCCCAAATTTCAGGGGAAATCCCAACAGTAGGGGGTGGGGGGAAAACAAATCGGAAAATCTCTGCTATTGGCACAGAAAGCAGTTATTAGGAGGATAGCTCTAGATTCTGTCCTCCACCAGTGACAAAATATTGATATTTTCTGATTTGAATTTTTTTTTACATTTTCATATTTCTAAAATGTTTTTCATATTTTTTTCATATTTTTTCATATTTTCTGAGGTGAAAAAAATAATGCTATTAGTTTCCTTGAAGGGATTGATTCTGCCTCTGGACAGTCTTACTAGCAGCCTTTCTGTTACTACAACACTAATTAATACTTAATACAACACAGTTCACATTAATTACATTGCTGAACCTCTGCAACTTTTCTATTTAGGCAGTCAAGTTGCAGATCACCTTACTTTATTCTGTCATATGAAACTGGGCAGCCTAGTGAAACATTTTGGGGAGGCTGATTGGACTTCTTTCATTTATCTGCAAGACCGCTCTTCACTCTTAAATAACCAGTCTTGGATATGTGTAAGCATTAAATATAATAATTTTCAGCAGCAGATGTTGGTGATCTCATCCAAGACCAAAATGCCTTTTAGACATTGTTTGGTTGTGCAAGAAGAGACTGAAATTGTTGGCTTCAGATAAGTGAAAGCCCAATCTGTTTTCACTGGCGATACTGAGCCCGTTATCTGTAAACATTCACATTTTGAAAATGGGATCAAAAGCCACAAAGGGACAAGATTGTGTTAGAAAACGTACTTCCCTCCCCCCTCACTAAAATGACTGCAAATTGATGGAAAATTGGAGGAGTCTTGGGTTCTTTTTTAAAAAAAACCAAAACATTAATTTTAAGGAGTCTCTGGAAAGGGATTTTACAGACTGTTTGAGACACAAATGTATGGTGAAAACATCTGCAAAGACATGGCAGGGAACATCCTCTGAGGAATCAAGCCAAGAGAGCCCTTCAACTGCCTCCTTCTGCTTGGTCTAAATGGCTAGTTAAAAATCAATGCTGGAATGGATGCAGTTTGGTTCAGGAGGGTGAAACAGAAGTCCAGTTCTTTATCGGGAGAGAGGTTGGTACCTTCTGAAGTTGGAGCAATGAAAGCCATAAGGATGAGTGAATCATTAGATCCTGATTCTGTAGATTAGATTCTCTAGCTAAGTAAAATTTAGAAGAAGCCTTCTTTATAGAATCATAGAATCATAGAATCACAGGATCATACAGTTGGAAGAGACCTCAAGGGCCATCCAGTCCAATCACCTGCCATGCAGGAACCCCCATCCAAGTACCCTCGACAGATGGCCATCCATCCTCTGCTTAAGAATAGAATAGAATAGAATAGAATAGAATAGAATAGAATAGAATAGAATAGAATAGAATAGAGATGGGCACGACTTAGCGGTATTTTCGTTTTTGTTTTTCATTTTCGTTACGTGACGAAATGAAAAAAAACGGTTCAAAAATGGATGGAAAACGGAAACGAAATGACTAATTTTGAGCCAATTTTCGTTTTTCGTTACTGGAAAAACACATAATGGAGCTAAATGGGGAGAAACGAAAAAAATTTCGTTTTCGTTTTCGTTTTTTCGTTTTCGTTACGTAACGAAACGAAAACAAAAAAAATGAAATTAGCTCACGAAAACGGAAACGAAACGAAACGGACCCTAGCCGAAAACGAAAACGAAAACGAAATTTTTTTTCTGAGTCGTGCCCATCTCTAGAATAGAGTTTTATTGTCATTATGCATATGCAAGACATGCACAACGAAATTAGAGTGCTGTTCCATTACACACTCTAAGCATACAAAACACATAAAACACATAAAACATATAAAACACCATACAAAATGTTAAAAACTCTTAAAATTGCTTACAAAATTTTAAAACACTACTTAAAAACTGATTAAGATAGTGCTAAAACTGTCGCATTTAACTTGGATACCGCTCTGTGATAAAAACTGTTCTTTAGTCTATTTGTCCTTGACCCAAGAGTCCTGTATCTCCTGCCAGACGGCAACAGTTCAAAAAATTGGTGGCCAGGGAGGAGACTCCACCACCCTCTGTGGCAGCATATTCCACTGCCGAACAGCTCAAATTGTCAGGAAGTTCTTTCTAATGTTATATACTGTAGTCTCAATCCCCACCCCTGGCCCCAATCCCTCTCAATATAGAGCACATTGACTAACTACTGAGAATGCCAGCAGAGAGTGTTGTGATCATGGCATTTTTTGTTTCCTTGTTAATGACTTCCATAACAGTTGGACACATGAATAAGCAGTGTGTATTTCCTGTACAAACAATAGACATAGGTGTTCTTCCCCAGAGTTCACGATGACTTTTGAAGACCAGAAAATACATGTTAGCCTGTTGGGATCTTAAATATGTAGTAGGCGTTAGGTATCATGGACTCAGTCCACTAGAGCATGGAAAATCACTGAAGGGTGATGCTGGTAATAAATCTCTTGTATGCCTTGAAAACCATTTGAGTGCTTAAAGATGAACAAGGGGGAAGCCGGGGGGGGGGGGGGAGTGGCATCTGTGGTCTAATGAAAGCAGGGATGTTTGCAGAGCAAAAACAGAGGCCTGAAAGTGGAGCAAAGGTAGATGGAGATGGTAGCTAAACCTTGAGCAGCAGTGAAAAGAAATCCAGTTGTCATTACGGTATTCAATTTCCAGACTAAAACTGTGAAGGAGGTCTTGTAACCACTATAGTGGTGAAGGTGGAAGGCAAAGAGATGTTGAAGGAGGAGAAATTGAATTTACTAGTGAGGGAAGGGTGCAATTGCAGAAGTGGTGGGTGGGACCAGGAAGGAGGGGGAATAAGGCAAAATAATTGGAAGGAAAAATAAAAAACAGCAATGAACCATTTGCATCTTTCCCTTTATTCCAAATAGCTGAGCAGTGACACAACCACTACAAGAAGTGTGGTGTCACACTAGTGGCCTGGAAGGCAGATGGTGGTCATGGGAAGTAGCACAATATCAGGTCATCTCACAAGAGCAACCTCCACTGTGCTGTTGTCTGTCTCCCTGTGGTTTCTACATCTCCTAGTGGTGTGACTTATTTACTCAAAGTCGTAAAATAATCCTCCTTTCACCATGACATGCACACTTGATCCTAATAGTATCATGTTTTAGTATACTTTTTAGTGCACCCAGCTGAGTGAGTGAACCAAGAAAAACAATATTCCAAAATGGGGAAAAAGTTGTTTAAAGAATGAACCAAGTCTTTCAGCCACACTACGCTACCCCTCTGAGAAATGAACAAAATCATAGCTTGAAAACTACACTTCCAATGCAGCCTATGTTTTTCTATCTCACCTCTAAGAAGCTGATCTAGCACAATCTGCCATAATTTGGGGGCTTTTCCTTTATAATTTGTCTGCAATATCAACAGCATATCAATACATGGCCTGAATAAGTGGATTTGCCCCATGAAAGCTTGCCAATGGTCTGATTTTTTTCATGGTCATTTAAATCAAGAACAATATCAGTAAGTCTAAAATAAATTGATTCTACTAGTTCACTTTATGTTCCCCTTTTTTCTCTCTAATGCTTTCTGTCAGAATATGTTGTTGTCACTTTACAAGTGTCTTCCGAAGGTTTAAAATCTGATGGTGTAGAGTTACTGTTATCTTCTGAATGATTGAAGTTGAATTCTTCATTGCTGAGATCCTGAGATTTTGTAGCTTCTCGACATGCTTCATGGACAGTACCATTTTTGTTTCTGATTCCATCTGAAAAGCAAATTTGTGCTTACTGTAAGGAAAGTAGAGTTGCCTAGATGCCCTGAGCACATCCGATCTCGCCTGATTTTGGAAGCTAAGCAGGGTCGGCCCTGGTTAGTACTTGGATGGGAGACCACCAGGGAATACCAGGTGCTGGAGGCGCCTGGAGTAGGGACTGGCAAGCCACTCCAGTATGCCTGCCAAGAAAACTCCATGGACATGGGGTCACGAAGAGTCGGTCATGACTGTTATGACACAACACACACACATAAGGAAAGTAACAACTTGGTTGATTTTTCTGCCTAGCAATCCTATAAAGACAATGTTGAACTTCATTTATAAGGAAAATCAGATACAGTGCCTTAGGGAATGGTTATACTTAGATTAAGAACCACTACTGAAGTGGGTTTTGCATAATTAAAATTGATTTAAAATATCCAGGCTACATGACGCACAACAAAGCTCATTGCTTTTTGACCACAAACAGAGTTTTTGAACAGAGTGGTAGGGGCTTTTCAATGTAATGCCATTGTGAAACCAAATCTTTATCAGTTCTTTATAATCTTGGGGAATCTGAATGCCCCTGTTGAATTAAATACTGCCTTTGTGGGCAGTTGAGTTTCACATAGCAAGGACCCTGCCATCCATCCAAAATAATTTTATTTTATTTTTGTATCTCTAGCAACTCTAGCAACTCTGTAACAGTGTGCTGCTTAAAATTTATTGATTTATTTTTTAAAAAAGAGAGAAATGCAGGCATTCCAAAGGATGCCTGAAAACTGAAGAAATAATACACAACATTGAAAATATTGTCTGCAAACATGCTGGTTAATGAAATGATTTAAAACTTTATGTGTTGTTTTCTGAATTGGTACTAAACCCCTACTTTATATCAGAAGAATTATTTTCAAAGTGAATACACACAGCAATACAAAAGCTACATGACTGTGAAATGACTTAAAATACATTGAAGCTGAAACCAATGTAAATGAGCACTGTAACCATGCCCTAAGTGTAGTCTGGGTGACCTACCAGCTAGTTAACTCTGTGCACAGCAGTGTTTCTATTCCTTTAGGGATGTTTTCTGCCTTTTCCGTCAAGTATTCAAGAAAAAGAAGAAAAAATAGCTACTGTGTTTGTTGGTATAGCAAATATTTCAAAATATTAAAGGGCAACTTATTCCCCCTCCCCGGGGTTTGTTTTAATTTATCTCCTTGTTTCACCTTTTAGCAAGAATTACCCAGTTCTGCTCTACTCAGCATGATAACTGCAGAATAAAAGGACTCTCAATTCTTAATGGAGGCAAACAAACATTGCTGTTTATTTATAACTGGAAAGAGAACATAGCCAAAACTGAAAAGCAGAACAAAAGGAAGTCCAAGGAATAGTTCAGAACATGAGGTGCTGATATTTAACTCTTCAAAAGTCATCTTCTTATGCAGGCTATTATTTTTTTCCAGGATCACTTGCGCAATTAGAGTGATGGCAACAATAAGGGTCAGGAGAGTGAGAAGAGACTAAAGAAACTATTTCTTGACCCAGCATTTTCTTAGTCTGTGTAACTCCTTGACACAGGATGTGGTGATGGCATTTGGCCTAGACGTCTTTAAAGGAAGATTGGACAGATTTCTGGAGGAGAAGTCCATCATAGGTTACAAGGCATGATGGGGATACATGTTACCTCCAGGTTTTAAAGGAGGATACCAGACGCAGGGGAGTGGCAACAGGAGACAGTTCTCTCGTTGACTCATGCGCTCCCAGAGGCATCTGGTGAGGTTACTGTGAGATACAGGAAGCTCAACTAGATGGGCCTTGGCCTGATCCAGCATGGCTCTTCCTATATTCTTATATTCTAACAACAACCACAAGAGCAACAACACCATTCTTATTGGGCTGAAGTTGTTTAGTGAGGAGACTTTGGGGCAATAATTCAGATTAAGTTTTTGGTAAATATGCTCTGTTTTACTCACTGAGTTTTTTTAAGGTCCCTTTATTACTGTGGTTTTCAAATGAGCTATTATTCTTTAAATGAAAGATGTTATATCACAAATTATCAAATCAAATCCTTCCAAAGCATAGGTGGCTTGTTCTGGTTGGTGGCCCAGATGGGAAGCATAGTTCAGGAGGAAGATGGAGCCATTTGCCTCCCTTCGCTATTGGGCTGATCCCACCGCCTCTGACGAAATGGCAGGAGTCCACACAACCTCATGCCAGGTAAAACTGGTTATTTACAAACGTGCCTCGAGATTCTTCGTTATTCTTCACGCTGGGACTTCTCTTGTTGTGTCCTCTCCATCTCTTCATTCTCCTTCACTACCCTGTCCAGAACATAACTGGGGGAACCAATGGAAATGGGCATCTATTCTTTTAGCAGACCATTAGTATCAGATTTGACACATGCATTTTAAATAGGGTTTGCATTTCCAATGTGCTGCTTTTCTAAGAGCAGTTGCAATTTGATCTGGCCATAAAAAACAGTAATAGCAGTCTCTAAATAATGGTAATAAATGAATGAACTCAATGTTTCTGTTCTAAAAAGGTGCCAACCTTGGAAGTGACTAAGTTAAGTAATTATTTACCAGTAACTTATTTTTTAAAACATAAAGATATAAACAGTTGAACTTACCATTGTAGTTTAGCAACACACACACTACTTTTTAAAGAATGACAGCTTTTAAATTACTTTTATAGTTCCAGGACTGTGCGCTTGGAAGTGCACCATTCCCACATTGACTCAGGCTGTAGGTTGTGGTGGGTAAATGAAGAACATTTTGGGAAGAGAAAAAAGATTGGAAGGAATCATTTTTGCTAGATTTGAGAAACATAAAGTAATGGCATATTTGCTTATGTGTAACTGTAATGGTGATGAAGTGCTTTGTTTGGACATTGAAGTGAGTTCTGAGAAGATTTTTTTTTAAAAAAATCACTATAAAACTACACAACATAATCTATAGAAATATGTAAATTGATCCTAAGCATCCAGGATAATATTCTGCGGACGCTAAATGCCCATACACATTCAGAATAGAAATGGCTGCTGGTCTTTTATTCAAGAAAACGAAGAGCTAACAAATGCTTATGTGGCATACTCTTAACTAACTTCATAGGTAGGGAGCATATTATGAGTCTGTCATTTGGTTTGGTTTGAATAATAGTATTTATTGTGAACTGCTGTAATAATCATGATTAATACTGCCTTTTCTTAAAATTGTTTTGCTTTCCATTATGCAAGCTCAGCTTTTCTTTCAGAGAGCTGAGATGCTGGCTTTAATTAAATTTGGGAAGGGGAGCCTGACTAATTCTAAGATTATTAGTAAGGAACCTCATCTACACTTGGCACATAGAATTGGAAAACTGGAGCAATAACATTACAGCATATTATCCAGGCCAGTATGCTAGTGAAAATGTAAACTCTAATTGAGTGCATATAATCTACTTTCTAAGCACATTGCGCTAAACTAAGGTGTGAGCACCTTCTTCTCTGCCACCATGAGTTTCTAAATGACACTGTTTCTTGCACAAGCCATGACACCTTCCTTCTGTTTCTTTATACATTTAACTGAATCCATACATAAAAGTCATCTTCCTAGTCATAATTTATATTTCAGCAATGGTTCCAGCACTTCCTGGGCTGAATACATGCTTCATTACAGATCCAAGTGAAATCAAGGGGTCGTAAGTAAGGGATATTCCACTCATTTCTATAATCCACTCCAAGTACTAGCAAATTTTGATTGAAGCCAATGCATAGCATTTGAAAGCTGTATGTGCTCTGATGGCTAAAGTTACTCATACACATATGATTAACAAATAAGATACTTCCAATGATGATTCAGTCTTCCAAGCTGTATATTCAGAATATGTCCTTAGACCTTTTAGAAGAACCATTATGATTCAACGAAGCCAGCTCCACTATAACTCAGCTCTGAGTAAAGTAATTGTGGTGCTAAGGCATTGCCATCAATTTCCTCCCGAAGTGAATTTCATGTTGAGCGTTGATTTTCCAAGTTTTTAATGAATTTCAATAAAATTAATAGAAATTCTCCATCAAGATCGAGATGACGTGCTTCTCCTCCTTTCACACTCTTTTGCTGTTTTGCTCCCACTGTGTTTTTGTTTCTCCTAAATCCTTGGTTTCGTTTCTGCCTCAGTTTGTGCTGGGGCAGGAATTCAGGCTGTGACACATCCCATGATGCCTGTGGTTGCCCTGCTTTGAAGCTTTCAGAGACATAGCAATACATTATATAGCTGAATATTCCTGTTACATACCTTTGCGATAAAAATCCTGCATTAGTAAAATGTTATTTCTATTTTTTTAAATGCAACAACACAAAATCTCTAGCTTGCTCATTGTCCCTTTTTGTGGCTAATTGGGGGGTGGGGTGGAATGCAGCTCTGACTGGAGTCTCCCTTGTGTATTTTTGATATATTCTTCCTCTACTCTCTCTTTGTATAGTATAAGATTCTCTTCTTGTAGTTCTATTCTTACCTCTGGCCCAATTCCCCTTGATCCGTCTATTGTGTATTGATCTGTATTCCTATTATCTGTAATTGCTTGTTGAAGTAACTGCCTTCCTGTTCCAAAGGGAACAGGCCTATCGGTTGATTCAAGTTGCTGCATTTGGATCCTCAATCCTATTGGTTTCCACCAAAAGGCAGCTTTGTGATTGCTTGTAATTGTTCCCTCCAAAATGTATCTTTTCCTAGCCAGTCCTGGTTCCTATAAATGTAGCTCCCTCTCCCCAGTCCCCAGTCTTGTTCTGTCCCTGAATAAAGAGCTGTTACACTAGAAGCTGTCTCCAGCCTGCTATGTCAAAGAGCTGAAATCACTGCTGAAATCACTAAACCCACTTCACAACACTGTCATCAAAGGTATCTTCTCCAGCCCAGCTGGCTGGCAAGCTTCATCTTCAGACCTGTTCTTTTCATGCAGCTTGACTAAATAGGAAGCCAAGCTGAGGGGATTCTCTTTCTCCTACCTCTGCTTGGCCAAAAGCAACCAGAAGCCCCACCTTTAAAAACTTGTTTGTGTGTTGAGATGATCTTACTTGTTGAGGAAGAGGGAGATGAGAGGTAAGAAAGAGGAAAGTGCAGAATATATTGGGATTTGTGTTTGGATGAGGAAATGACAAGAAATGGCCAAGAAGCATGAATGAGCATTATGCAGGTTGAGGCAAAAATGCCAAAGCAAAGCAGCTTTTCTAAAAGACTCTCACACTAAACACAAATTTGCAGATTCTTCCCAAGAAGAAACCACTGGGGAATTCTGAGGGATGCCAATCGGATTTTGGTAAACAGAAATTTCTCAGGACTGTGTAGACATTCTAAACCTTTCTACTTATGGTTTAAAATGAAGATGAAATAATGAAATGTTCAAGAAGAGATCATGAAGAAATGTGACTGCTCCCCATGCCCAAGTTGGACCTTTCTTTTTGGTCTAGCAGCAGGCCTCCTTTGGGGGGGCGCGCCCCCCCCCTCGAGGAAGGTGGGCTGGAGCAATTCCTGTATGCACAGAAGGGTCTCTTTAAGGGAGATTGTCCCCAGTTCTAACCAAGTGATCCTTTCTGGCACAATCAGAGGCCATCTTTTATTTTAGTCTTATCACACCCTTAGTTATTCTAGGATTAGTAGGAAACTAAGATGTTCCAAAGGCAAGACACTGTCTTTGTATTGCTGTAAAGCTGGGTGCCACAACTGAAGAGGTCCTTTTTTTTTGGTACTCAGCAGTTTCACCATAGAAGATGGGCACTACACCAGCATACACGCACAGTCATGTAGGGGAAGGTGGTATAGCCAGGGCCGGTGCCAGGCTTTTTTGTGCCCTAGGCAAGACTACTTGTGCCCCTTCCCAACCAATTTTCAAAAGCAAATAGTAGGAAAATGAGCTTCTCTCAGGTCAGTTTTGCACTCCTCTGAAATCTGTAGGTAAGTCGCCTAGTTCACCTAGTGGTGTAACATCTATAATAGAGATTTTATTCTTAACTATTTGAGCAGGAGAGAGAATCATGATAAATAGTGATAAAGTTTTTATATTCTCATTTGCTTGATGTTAATTAAGAACTTGCTATAAAAATCCAACTCTACAGAACTTTTCAGTAGTTTTATTCTCATAAGTATAAGATGTCAGTCAAAGTGCTATTATTAACCTGGCAAACCTTTATTTACTGTATATCACATCATCGTTGTTATGAATTTGTGCCATAAAATTTGACTTACATGTCATGAAAAAAAGAATCTTATAACCATCTATACACATATTTAATTAGTGTCTACTCAAAGATCAGAGATATATTGTTGTAATTTCAGTTCTCAGGGTAACACGACTCCTGTCCTCTTCTTGATGAACACATGGAAGTTGTGCCAATAATGTCTGGCAATAGATTTGGCACAGTTGTGCTGATGTCTGATATGCAGAAAATGAGAAGATAATTTATTTACTTTATTTACTTTAGTCATTCATTACCTACTTAATTAGTTAATTATGGCCCTTTAAGTTGACCCTGATATATGGTGACCTTCTTTCTTTCTTTCTTTCTTTCTTTCTTTCTTTCTTTCTTTCTTTCTTTCTTTCTTTCTTTCTTTCTTTCTTTCTTTCTTTCTTTCTTT
>JAHTLZ010000074.1:23613138-23635581 GCA_023846285.1 Phrynocephalus versicolor | reverse complement strand
TTTCTTTCTTTCTTTCTTTCTTTCTTTCTTTCTTTCTTTCTTTCTTTTGGCACTAGCCATTCAAATGTGATTTAAATGTCTCTCCCTTTGGAGTTGTTTGGGATTCACTGAAGTAACACAGGCTAGCTTTCCTCCTGGGATGCAACAGTGGGAACCCAACTCTCCATTCCTAGTCTTCAACCAGGTGCTCCAAGCCACAGTGTGATCTGGCCAATTTAGCTAGTTAGTGATATTCAGATCTACAGTAACCCCCCCCCCCATCTATCATGGGGGTTAGGGACCCACCTGACCCACGATCATTGAAAACCCGCAATATGTGGAGGCAGGTGAGGCCGGGCCTAGGGAGTGGCACACAATGTTTAAAATGCCTTTAAGCAATGGAGCCAAGCTCTTGGCTCTGTTGCTTAAAGGCATTTAAAACATCATGTGCCACTTCTCCCAACCCCCCCCCCCAAGGCGTGGGGAGCAGCACGCGATGTGAGGCTCCAGCTGATTGGCACTGGGGTGGGGAAGAAAAACCTTTATTTCCCCATTCCAGCCCCAGTGAGCTGGATCCCAGGGCATGGGGAAGGGGGAAAGGGTTTTAAAAGCCCAGGCTTGTAAAACTTTTTCCCCCTTCCCCATGCCCTGGGCTCCAGCTCATTGGCACTGGGGGGGGCTTTTGTATCTCCACCCCAGCATCAATCAGCTGAAGCCCGGGGCTTGCCTCCCTGCAGGCATCCCATGCCACTCCCCCGTGCCCCGGGGGGGGGTGGTCAGGAGAAGCAGCACACAATGTTTAAAATGCCTTTCAGGTTCCACTGTACTGTGGTCCCACAATATAGTGGGTCCACAGTATATGAACCACAAAAGGGTGGGGGTCCTCTGTATCCTTTTTTCCCTTGAGTCCAATGTAGCACATATAGCTCTCTTCTCCCCACTCAGTTCTCATAATGATCCTATAAGGTAAATTATGCTGAGAGAGAGAGAGAGAGAGATCCAACATCATTGAGTTCACCAGATCAGTGGGATTTGCCCAGCTTTTTGGTCCAGCACTCTCACCAGCACACCATGTTGGTTCTCATCACATTCTTGCTCATGGACCATCTGTGTTATTCATTTTATAGTCTCATGTCTCACTCTCCATGGTCTCAGTCCAAATGTGGTATTTAGTTATTCCTAATTTGGTGTATATCAGCAGATCTCAGGGAGGGGTACAATCAATAAAGTCTCAATCTAAAGCAATTTCAATACATTTGAGTTATTTAAAACTCTTCCAATAGGTAATACTTCAAACAAAGCAAAAACCATCAAGCCCTATGGCTGAGAAATGTTCTCACTTGTCAGGTCATAGAATCATAGAGTTGGAAGAGACCTCAAGGGCCACCTAGTCCAACCCCCTGCCATGCAAGAACCCCATCACAGTATTTCTGACAGATGGCCATCCAGCCTCTGCTTAAAAATCTCCAAGGAAGGAGACTTCACTACCCTTTGTGGCAGCATATTCCACTGCCGAACAGCTCTAACTGTCATGAAGTTCTTCCTAATGTTCAAATGGAATCTCTTTTCCTGTAGTTTGAAACCATTGCCCTGAGTCCTAGTCTCTGAAGCCATGGAAAACAAACCTGCTCCTTCTTCAATATGACATCCTTTCAAATATTTAAACATAGCTATCATATTCCCCCTCAGCCTTCTTTTTGAAAGGCTAAACATTCCCAGTTCCCTAAGTCGTTCCTCATAAGACATATCCTCCAGACACTCAACCATCCTGGTCGCCCTCCTCTGTACCCGCTCGAGGTTGTCAACATCCTTTTTAAATTGAGGCGCACAGAACTGGACACAGTACTCCAGGTGTGGTCTGACCAGAGCAGAATAGAGTGGTACTATCACTTCCCTTGATCTAGACACTATGGTTCTGTTGAGGGAAGAGATTAATTGTTGAGGCCCTACATTTGAGGAAGTCCTCTCACTTTTCTTCATGCAGTGCTCTGCTCCCTATGGCAGAGATCATTCAGAAAATCTAAACTGGCTCCTCAATTATATGGGGAGATGTGCTTTCTCAAATCTCTAGTTCCCAAGGCAGCTAGAGCTTTGAAAGTCATTATCAATCCTTTTGAATTTCAACAGGAGACATACTCGCGGCAAGTGACATTCCTTTGAAATCTGTATTAAAAAACATTAAAATATATACACACTCTCACCCATACACTCAAACACACACACGTGCTTTCTTTATGAGAAAAACTGGAGCTAAACAGACCTTTTGTTTTCCCCCACCCCTCTGCACTTTCTTGATCCTGTCTGCATGAGGGGAGGGAGAAAAAAAGAAAGGAAGCTGCCCGGTAGCCTCGTCCTGATTCCTTCTCTTCCTTCTCTTAAAGGGGCGGGAGGCAAAAAAACCAAACAGAAGCGAGGAGAGCCGGGCACTCACCAGATTACATCCGGATCTGGGGATTTTCACCCTCCAAGAGCAGGTACATGAAAAGTGCGCTGGGATGCACTTAGGTGGGCATGGTTGCACTTAATTTCCTGCAAACTCTGGAGCTGGTGGGGAAACAATTGTAAGCTCTGGAGCTGGCAGCCATTTGGGGAGGAGTTTAGGGGTCATGTGCAAATACCCATAGTCAGTCAGAAGTGGAGTTGACCTGTTGAATCATTGGCTGTTTGGTGAGTCAGCTCCTCTGCAAGTTCTACTGCTCCAATAGGCCTACTATAATTGCCACTTCCTGGGCAACAGGATTTCAGGTAATGAAGCAAAAGTATAGCCCAGAATCTGAGCATGTGATGTCCTTTCTCCATGGACTGTTCAATTAGGCCATATCCACACAACTATACAAGCAACCAAAGCAACCAAAACACTTAACAGTAAACTCACAAAAGGGTATTCCATTTTATATTTAGGATTACAATTTAGTGATGTCTCCACAATTGAAATAAAGTTGTTAAGGAGAACTAGTTGTTCTACTGGAGGTTTTCAATGAAAGTTCGGACAGCCATCTGTCTGGGATGGTATGAGGTCTCCTACCTTGGGCAGCAGGTTGGGCTAGAAGACGTCCAAGGTCCCTTCCAACCCTATGATGATTCTATCAGTTATTTGTTGCTGGTTATGTCCAACTTTTACTGCTGCACGACCTCAACTAAAGAGAATGGCTTTAGGATATGATTAAGAATTAAAAAAGGAGAATTTCTCTTATTTACTGACTCTGCTGAATGGCTCCAAATAATGAAGAAAGCCTAGAAAATCCGTGTATGTGTGAGTAGGTGGAAGAATAAAAGAAAGGTGCGAGAGTCAATATAATGGGCTTAGTTAAACAAGAGGAACAACAATGTCCAGAAACCCAGCCTCTAAAGAACATATATGCATGCATGGGAGTGTACTGTGTATACAGCTGGAGTTTTCTTTTCACGTTTCTGTCCTGCTGAACAGACAGCACTTTTAGAATGGCACAGTGGGCTGTCTGTTTAGCAGTAGGAAGAGCTGCAGCAAAAAACAAAACAAAAAAAAGTTGGTTGGGGAGAGAAAGGAAAAAGTGAAGCTTTGACTGTGTGTATGGTTCTCCTGTGCACACATTTCCATTATTTGGATCTCTGCCTATAAATGGTTGATATGTAATGTGGCTCCCGTTATTGTTGGAAGAGTTATACAAATAAGTTTGTATTGATTCTAAAAAGCAAAGTCTCTTTCAGTGTGTTAAACCTTAACCTCCATTAGGACATGGTGCCAGAAGGTGCACTATTGAACTCCATCATTCTTAAGGCAGGCTTTGGCATGTACATTGTGGGCTATATTCCGTATCCTTCAAACCTAGACACATACAGCTTATAACAGAGAATTGGTTAAATGTATGGTTCCAGTTAAAGTCTCAAAATCAAAAAGAGCTTGGAAAATTTCCAGCGCTATCAAAACTGGAATGCTGAACTTACTGAGCACAAAACCATCATCATGTGTGGCATTAAGTGCATACGCCTATCAGATATATCATTCATTGAGTATTATTCTTTTTTAGGGAAGGTTTGTTCAGGAAGGTTGGGAAATCATCACATCAGCTTCTGAATTGGGAGGACAAGACTAAACTGGGCCCTGCCTTCAAGGAATGGGTAAAGCATTAGATTTACCTACAGTAGCCCATCTCTGTGAGATGAAGCAGATATGAACTGATAATAGTATTTGTAATTTCAGCTCTCTATCCCAATATTCTGAACTTCCATTATGAACATTGGTTCAAAATCCCTTTCTTCTTGTTCCTTCAGAACAACTCTACCTTTCATTTGCATGAGCCCCCAGTTTGGCAAACGAAATGCAAATGAAATGGAGTAACAAACTAGCGGCACTTGAAAACAACCTAAATTTAGTTCCATAGAAAGCCCTGAATTATTTAGCATGAACAGTTTTACAAGATGGGAATCCTGCTGTGAAAGAGAATAGGCAAAGCCCATTCATTTCAACATTTTCAGAAGCCCTTAAAATGCTGATTTTCACACGGTAAATCCTACTACTCTGGAATTTTCTCCTTGCTTTATCAAAGAAACACTCTCTTTGCCAGGTTGCAGCCTGCTGTGGTCAAGTGTGATGGAAATAAAAGTGTTGCTAAAGAGTGACTGATATGTATTCCCACCACTGCTGGCCAATGTTGGTTTTACACTGGCCAGTTTTGTTGGAACACAAAAGCAACAGGAGACAGTAAACTCTCTTTAAACTTTCAGTCACCTCTGCTGCCCTGGATGTTGCTTCTGGCATCCCTCCCATCTCTCTCCCCTAGAGTATTAACTCTGCCAGGACCAACTTCCAGATGCCAGTATTATCAATACACATGTCAACAGCAGAAATGCAATGTATTAACACAATATGAAATACTATCATACTGCCCCCAAAGACAAAAAGAAACAAAACTTTATCCTGTATATTGTTATAGCTTTCTTAACATCACTGTGATCCTCGCTGAAAATAGTTATATTGCAATCCTTGGCAGGTTTACTTGGAAGTACATCTCATCGTGCTCAAGAGGTCTGATTCCCGGCGGGGCATATATTTTGGATTGTAGCCCTACCCTCGGGTTTGATGAGATGGCTGGAAAGACAGAATCTGATCACACCATATAGGATTGCTTTGCATTGAGGAAGGGATCCCTTAAAATGATCCTTTCATCTGCTGGGGGAATGCTCCAGCCTGGCCCGCCAAATTAGCAACTTCATAGCTAGATCAAGAAAATCCATCTTGGGCATGGATTGGTGTGAAATCCCCCACACGTCTGTTAGGAAATGGATTGTGCTGGACAGCTCCACAAGCATTCCAAAATGAGATCTTTTACCCTTTAACTTCACAATTAATACTGTAGTACAAAGGAGAAACTTCTGAATGGCATGGTATGAATAAACACTTCAGAGGTGAAGAACCTGCAGTTTACCTACTTCCCTTTCAGGAATCATGGAGATAAAATGCTTTTGTGAACTGGGCTGAAAGAACAAGCAGAGGGCAGGTAGAGGTGCAATTATATCTTGCCAAATTCTGCAATACACAATAATTCTTAAGGGGAAAATGTCCTATTTTAATTGCCAAACTTGTTAAATAATGCAACTATAAATCTATGACTTTAAATTTCTTTTTACCCAACAAGTATTTGGTTGTATAACAACCTCCATGCTGGTTACTAACATAAATGTGTTGGCTGAAATCCAGTAGTAAGTTGCAACTAGAGTATTCCCATTGAATCAGTGGGGATTTGATGATTCAACACCTATGTAAGTTCCATTGATTCAGTGAGCCTCCTCTAATGGACAAAGGCCCAAGGCGCTTAATTCATAAAAGTCTGGGTTTGAAAGTCTCTGTGTTGAACTGTGTTTTCCCAACCATATTCAAAACACTGTTGCTCCTAAATCATGTCCAAGAAATTCCTCATCTTTAACAGCTACATGCCTGGGAGGCAGAACATTTTGTTCTTCAGTCTTGATATCTATTCCGTTTGTCAAGTGCAAATGGGAAAGGCTGTTCCTTTCTTCATTTTTAGAGTAATTTACTGATATGGAAAAGCAAGGTTTGCTGCTTTCTTAAAAAAATAATGAGCATCAGAGAAAACAAAATTGTCATTTTGTTTTTGTCTGTGGTATGATTTTTTTATGCAACACAGGAGAGACTTCAAAAAGACAAAATCCCCACCTTCAGTACAAAGTGATACTTCAGCATCATCACAGGATGTCCTTGTAGAGCTATGCTTTGCCTCTTGCTCGTTGGCCGAACAAGGGATTTCTAAAACAGACTCTGGAAATGGGCTGTGCTCTTCAGTAGTT
The DNA here is from genome assembly GCA_023846285.1 of Phrynocephalus versicolor. Taxonomy (NCBI): domain Eukaryota; kingdom Metazoa; phylum Chordata; class Lepidosauria; order Squamata; family Agamidae; genus Phrynocephalus; species Phrynocephalus versicolor. The sequence continues at coordinate 23,629,317 of JAHTLZ010000074.1, read as the reverse complement.
GACACAGACATTCCAAACATGTCTATCTGTCACCAACTAAATGGAGATGACCAAAGGATTTTGTTCTTCTTTTGAAATGAATGCTCTTTCAACTGACCATGCCTTGCACAGAGGAGGCACGGCAGAAGGTTGTGTTTCTACCGGTGATTAAAACGGCAGGGCTCCTACTGTTTGCGGGGTGGGGGTGGGGGGTTCTTTATCAGACAGGCCACATTTTGGGAGACAGAAAGCAGCAAAGGATGGTAAACATTCCCTGAGACTTCGTAAACTTTGAGTAACCTCTGCTACTCAAGCCCTTCTAGGAGTCCAGTTTGAAGTAAACTGATCTGATAATTACTAATCTCTGCAACCTGAGGAACTGTGGGCATAATTATAGAAGGGCTGTGGAAGCCAGAAGGCAGAGCCTTAACTCCTACCCATAAAACAAACTAGATTGGGTTACTGCCGCAGCCAGGCTGCCACGGATAGGTAACTGAGCAGTAAACTGCAAGGAAGGGGAAAGTTATTATTGTCAAAACGGGCTGCCAGCTATTAAAGGTTTGAATGTCACCTCAGAATAACTCCCTTTCTGACTTTTAAGTGGTGGCGTCTCAAGGGCTGTCCCAAGCAATGGTTTTACCTTCCTAGGGAACAAGGCTTGACACCTGAGACAAGTTCTTCATTCTTGTTCCCTCTTCCATCTCATTAGTGCCTTTGCCAATGAAAATATTTGCATTTACTAGATTAATCCCCCCCTTGCCTCAAAAACTATGGAACTTATTTTATCACTTGGAAGCTTCATCATGTTCAGAATGACTGCTTACTGGCACTTGTTAAAGGGAGTGTGTGACTTCTTGTTTACCACAACTTGACTGGCTGTCAATTCCTTTCTGGGCCTCATTGAAAGTGCTCGTTAAGAACTTGTAAAGCCCTATACATCTTGGGTCAAGGCTACCTGAAGGACTGCATCCCCCCAGCTCTTAATGCCTTGTAAGGGAGATCTTCTTTTGCTCTAGCCACCCTCCTGACTTGTTTGATGAGGGTGTGAGAGAGGGCTTTTTAAGGGGTTCTTCCCAGGTTGTGGAATGCACTCCCATAGGTTGCCATGTTGGCTTCTTCTCTCATATTCTGTCAACAGCAAAGTACTTCCTTGGAAGACTTTGAAGTCACTTGGGCAAGTGGTAGGGTCTTCCTCATTGTATGACTGTCCAATCCTGGTAGGAATACCTGCTTCCCTCTTCCATCTTCTCCAGCAGCCACCCTCTCAGACAAGGAGGCATGGTAGGGATTCCTGCAGCGCAGTCTTTGAGTGGAGAAGCTCAGCAGGGCACACTGGAAAGTGCATTGGGGAATCTGCCAGAAGGGTGAGTGTGCGAAGGGAAAGTGGGGAACCTGCAGTCATCCTAACTTTTGATGACTCAGCACAAAGCAGTTGATGCCCATCTCTACTCCATAGTCTGATCTTAAATGTAAGCTTCCTGTTGATATCAAAGAACAGTGAGGGGTCCACAATAGACATGGGCACGACTTGGCGGAATTCCCATTTCCGTTTCCATTCCTAGTTTCCGTTACGGAACGGAAACGGTAATGGGAATTACTCCGCCAGAACTCGAACTCGAACCGACTAAAGAATAATTGGGTCTGATTTGTCGTGGTCGTTCCTGGCATCGCGGCGATCCCGCGATGCCAAGCGGCACAGAAAAAAAGTTTTTAAAAGTTAAAAAAAAACCCCGATTCCCAGCCAAAAAGCAGGCGAAAATATGCCTGCCTGAGTGAGGGCTCAGGGCACCTACCAGAGGGGTGGTTTCTGGAGGGGGGTCCCCAGCCTCCCCCCTCTCCTTCTGTCCTGTCCTGGGCTGCTCTGGTGGTGGTGGGACTCGCAGCAGGCTCGCAGCAACAACCCGGAGTCTCGCCGCCGGCCGCCGCAATTCAAGCGGAAGCGGCACAGAAAAAAAGTTTTACAGTAGCAGTGGGTTTTTCTTGCAACAAAATGTCTCCTCCCCTGTCCTCTCTCCATATATTTTATTTTATTTTATTTTATTTACACCTCCGCAATGATGGGCTGGCCAAGTGGCCATGTGGGAGTGGACCATGCAAATTTTTGGAGCCATCCCACCGATTGCATGGCCACTTGGCCACTGAGACTTCTGGGATGTGCCAAAAAGCCCACTAAACCCTGCCCTAGCCCCCTAACCCTAACCCTAATCCTTGATTCCTTACCCAAATGCCACAGTACACTGTCCTCTTAGTGGGTCAGAGAGGCACCCAGAGGTGCACCCCACTACCCCACCCTAACCTCACCAGTAACTAGCCTAACCCTAGCCCTTGCACTAAGCTGCTGTCCCCTAAGCCAGATCTACTTGCATTGCACTACGCAAGTACGATTCCCTTCTTAGTGAGACACAGCGGGTGCAGCAGAGAGCCTTGGTGGAGAGAAGGCATCACCCTATGGCTTCTGCCAGTCCACTGCTGCAAAGTCTCACTATAGTCTGCAATTGGTATGCATATCCACATGGCTATGCATGCCCTTTTGCAGCAGCAGGTGAGGAGAGGACACCCCCATGCCATGAGGGGTCTCCAGGAGCCTGCTTTCCCTTCCTAGCGGGTGAGGATAGGAGGCACCCCCCCCAAAAAAAGAGGTGCCTCCAGGAGCCCGCTTTCCCTTCATAGCGGGCCAGAGGAGGCACCCACCCCACAGAGGTGCCTCCAGGAGCCCACTACCCCCCAAACCAGTATAACGACAGACGAAAAAACGAAAAATGAAATGACTATTTTTTGCGAAGTTTCGCGAAAAACGGAAACGAGCCGACACGCGCCGCCTCCGACACATGACAACTCGAAAACGTCATTTTCCCTAGTCGTGCCCATCTCTAGTCCAATGTCTACACAATCTGTGCTGGATACTCTCCCATTTTCTAGAGTCCTGGTGAATTTTTATAGGAGGATGTTGGCCAAGCTGACATCCATTATGAACAATACCTCGCACCCACTGCATCAGACAGTGGAGACTTTGCGTAGCTCCTTCAGTGGCAGACTCAGACATCCCCGGTGTGGGAAGGAGCGCTACCGCAGGTCCTTTATTCCCACTGCTGTGAGACTCTTCAACTCTACAGTTTAACATATTCGAATGGAGTATACTGTAGCTTCTCTTTCTATATATATATGGAAATTTTTATAGTGTAATATTGGGTTTCTTATTTTATTTAATCTCTATTAGCTATTTTCTCTCACACAAACACACCTTACACCTTTTTGTGCACCTACCTATCTTTACTTGTTTTTTATATTGGGAGCTGTGTAACAAGTAATTTTTCCCAGATGTGGGATCAATAAAGATTTATCTTATCTTATCTTATCTTATCTTATCTTATCTTATCTTATCTCTGTGTGCAAATGCTCCCCCCTCCCTTACATATTAGCCATGCAACAGCTTTTCATTTAATGCAGGATCAATCCTAGAGCAAAGAAAGAACGTTACCATACAGTTTTATACCGCTGGCAAACTATTCTTTACTTGGTTTCTTGCTTTGAAGACTTGCAGAGGAAAACCATTGGTCTTGTTCAGTTTCTGCCACAAGCCAGTCTCTGACGGTCTGAGGTAGCCGCTAGGGTTTCATCCCATGGATGCCAGCAGGGCATTAATACGTAAATAAGCCAGCTGGGGGAATGAGCACATGTACGGTTACATTTGCCTGCCACAACATCTCCTGTCATGGCCGATTAAGACCCGCTTACAAGTGCATGCCAAATTGGATGAATATGTATGTGACCTCTTTCGCAGCCATCATTCATTGGGCAAGAACCCTCATGGCAGAAACAACAGCACCTCTCATTAAGCGCAACTTGAGTTACAGGCATGTTATGGTAATGTTTCTTCAGAACTTTAGGGGGGTTTCTTGTTCTAATAAATCTTAAGATAATGCTATTTAAAAGTATAATTAATGAAACTTTCCCCCTAACTGTTTCACTTCATGCATTTTCTTTTGAATGCCCACCCCCTCCCTTCCCCAATGTAGAAAAGATGTCAAACGAGGTTAACGCTAATGCTATTCTATCAGTTATATCTAAAGACAGTCATTTTTGCTTTACACAGAGCCAAACACAAAAGGATCGGTGCCTGTAATTTTCTTTTTAAAATATTCTGAGCATAGGAACAATGGATTACAAGTAACATAGCCACATGTGCTATCTTTGATTTCTTGGGTGTATGTGTAATGGACAATGTTTTCTAGTAACTTGTGGAAGTTTCTTTTTAAAGGCACTTTAAGAGGCATTTTGAGTGGAGTTTTGTCACATGCCACTCACTTAGCAATCCCAAAGTAACAGAAAGGAACAAGTGAGGGAAAGAATAATGGGCCATTAAATTTGTACAGTGTGGAGCTCTGTGCATATTCCTGCCACATGAAGGACAAAATTCTGCTCTGCCTTTATATGAGCACAACCCAAGGTTGTACCTGCAGGAATTGGGTTGAGGTTAAGACTGAGGCAGAAATTCTATTCTTGCAGGTGCTTCTGCTGGCGCACTCGTCCTATCAGTCATCTCAGAGGTGCACTACCAATTCTGCAGTTGCCTTGCATGATTCCATCCATGTTGCTGGTTGCAATGGCTGGCCCATTTATACATTTACACACTGATGTAACTTTACATTATGCCAGCATCAACAGGATTCTAAATTGAATCCAGCCAATAATCCCCATTGCAATATTTCATGTGCAAATACTGGGTGTGCTACAGGGAAACTGTGTGGACCTGAACTCGAAGAAACAACAGCAAGAAGAAACTGGGTGGGTGGAATAGAACATTTCACCCTCTTCTCCATCTCCAACAAGCTTTGAATGATTGAGATATAAGGCCCATCTCACATGTAAGAGCCTCACCTGCATGCATCAGAGCACATGGAGAGATCTTTCCCAAACTGTCCAATGAGGAGAAACATGATGGTGATGGAGAAATATCTGGATGTTGAGTGAAAGATGCTAAGCTGCCAAAGGAGGGCTCCTCCTGTTCATTTTCTAATATGACATGCCTCAAATACAGGATAGTTTGCCTAGAGTCTCTAGACCTTTACATCACCTGCATCTTATTACTTGATAAGCTGTAATGCATAATCATTTTTTTTGAAAAGTGCAACAAGTGGGAAGAGGGAAGGGGTGATAGTAAAAGTAGTGCCTCCTTGTAACTACTTCTAACTACAGCTCCCCATAAGTTCCTGATAACCACTATCCATGTTTGAATGTGGTCTTAGAAACAGAGATGGTAACAGTTGGTTTAAAAATGAATTGGTTCAAGTTACACAATATAAATTAGGAAATTAACATGCTGATGTTTCAAAACTGAAAATGTTTAACACATCACATAATATAGCTTTTAATTAAGATACTTAGTTTTATGCACACATTGCAGAATGCACTGACAAACTCTTCCCTGGGAGTCAAAAAGCTAGATTTAAAAATTCTGTTTATGCTATTTATCCCAAACTAAGTCCTGCAAATGTATTTGGGCTATAACATTCAGAAGTCTTTGTTAACACAGTCAAGTATGGTTTGTCTTGGAGCGTCTGGGATTTATAGTCCAAGAAACATTGCACTATATAGATTTAGTTGGCCTTCTTAGCTGTAGTTCTTTAGCACAGCACTGTAAGAAGATGTGACTCAAACTAAGATTCTAAGATTCTGCTTAGAATCTTGCTGGCCTATGTAATCCTACGAGGCTATGGAGGTCATTGCAACCAACTCTTTTCTGTTTGAGTTCAAATCAGTTCAACCGCATTGCCTCAGAAGTGAAGTGATTGGGGGGTGGGGTTAGTGGCTTCACTCTCCCAGTGATAAGATTTGAAGAAATATTCTCTTTTCAGCCAAGCCATAACACAGCAGATTCTGTGCATGATTAAGCTGAGTCATTTTGCAGGATCTCACCCCTAAATGCCTCCATAAGCACCACAGAGGAAAAACCCACATGCCATTATGTGTGAAAGACTTTTTCAACCCCTTGCCCCATGAGTGCCTGCAAATTTCCCTGCTTGAATGAAACACAAAAATGGAATGGCTGACTAATGACATGGAAAAGGAAAATAACGAGATGGGCACAAAAGATAGCATTTGATTTGATTTGATTTCGTTTTTGTTTACTTTTTCTGCACATTGAAAATGCAGCCTCTGTAGAGGGGATGGAAGTCCAAGGTCTTGTTTGTGTACAGCTTGCTTCTGAGCAGGAGCATCTCCCCTGCATATTTGTCCCTTTCTAGACATGGGGAAGTGATGACAGATCAGCGCTTGCCAAAATAAATAATAAAAAATAAAAAACGGAACGGAACAAAATGAAAATTTCCATTTCGTTTCATTTCTTTGTTTAAGGGCACTTCATTTTTTGTTTTGTTAGGAAACAAAACGAAAAATGAAAAATGAAACAAAAAAAATCATTTCATGCCCATCTCCAATTGTAATTAGAGATGGTGTTGTGTTTTGGACGGGGACTGGTTCTCAAATGAAACATGCCAGGACAGCTGGCGCTCAGAGCCAAGGCCCACCCTCTGGAGCAAAATCCACACTGTCTTACCTTGCTCTAGTTCATGCTGGGTGAAATTCCAATCAGGAAGCAGCCTGCAATGCGTCATCTTTCCCTCTCTCTGGCACCGGTCAATCAGGACCTGTGCAAGGACGTGCATCATCTAATCTCTCTGTCTGTTTGGCCAGCGCCAGGGAGGAAAGATGACACAACGCAGGCTGCTTCCTGGTTGGATTTCCGCCCAGTGAAAAGAGCACAGTAAGACAGTGGTTGTTTTTATTCTGGAGGGTGAGACTCGGTTCCAAACACCAGCTGTTCTGGCATGTTTTGTTTCGGAACCAGTCCCCTTCTGAAATGAAACGCCCATCTCAAATGGGAATGAATCAGCCCCCATTCCCAAGCCCCTCTCAATTAGATACCAAAGCAGTCAGCAGTGTCAAATAAACTTTAAACATTGAAGGTGAAACTCCCAAGCTTGAAACAGGATGCATAGTTAGCAATAATGATTAATAATTATTAATGTGAGAAAAACCTCATTAATCTTACTCTGAAAGCATTATTAGGAGAAAGTGGAACACTGAAATTATTAAGCAAAATTAAGAAATCAACCTTTCAACAAATTAAAATTAAAATATTTTTCCTCACTCTAATTAGAATACTATCAAAACTATTTTGTTCCAACTTTTCCAACCAATGTGACTTCACTGTTCAGAGCTAGAACTTAATGAATGCATGATGTGAAACCATAAGATAAAATCAAGTACTAGTCACTCCATTCCATCAGTGCAATGGAAACATTTACTTTGACAAGGAACCCATCAAATGTCCCACATTGTTAAAACAAGTTGTTAATATGTGGGCAGGGAATGAGGAACAGAGAGCGGAGAAACCCTTGAGACTTCCTTATCTCATCTCAGAAGGCAAGGAGCTCTAGCTGAAAGTTATCTTAATTCATCGTAAGCAAAGGACGTGAAGAAATGTATTGTGAACTTCCTAGCTGTTTAACAGATCTTCTTTGAAGGCCTACTGGTACCATGGGGTGAAAAAAGAAACAACATTTACTGGTTATGTTATTTATTTTATGTTTACAAAAACATCTTTTAAAAGGACCAAGAAAACATTTAAATAAGAGAAACCTGATGAGAACCAATCAAAATCAATGTGCAGTAACGTCAATTGGGTTCAGACAAAACTAGATCAAACATACAGACTGAGTCCCTGCTATGTAGCACAGTAAGGCACACTAGAGAAGGCCCTCAGAATCAGTGGGAATGGGTGAGTCAAGTCCTCCATAAATTCCAATGATTCAAATGGGCCTCATTTAAGTTGCAACTGGCTACGTGACACAACAGGATTTCATCTCCAAACCAATCCATGTACAGTGGTCCCCCGCCCTATTGTGGTTCATATACTGTGGTCCTGCTAAATTGTGGGACCATATTATATGAAAAAAGCCCCCCTTGGGTAAGGAGCAAAGGCTGTTTCTGGCCTCCCATACTTACCCCAGGACTGGTGCTGCCCCGAATGGGCTTGCGGGGGCCTTCCCAGGGGCCTCCAGAAGGCATGGGAAGGCCCTCGCAGTCCCATTCGGGGCAGCGCCAGGCTGGGTCTAAGTACAAGAGCCCCCAGTTAGGGCCCCCACACCTGACCTGACCTGCTTTCGCATATCGCGGATTTTCAGTTATCGCGAGTCGGGTCAGGTCCCTAACCCCAGCGATAGGCGGGGGATCCCTGTATCCGAAAAAATAAGTGCCCAGACAAAATTGTTACCAATATGATACATTTATTTACAATTATTTAGGAAGTTTTTAAAAATACCACATACTAGAGATGGGCACGACTTAGCGAAATTTTCATTTCCGTTTTCGTTTTTCATTTTCGTTACGCAATGAACTGAAAAATGAAAATTGGCTCCAAAACGAAACGACTAATTTTGAGCCAATTTTCGTTTTTTGTTACGGCAAAAGCATTTAATGGCACTAAATGGGAAAAAACAAAAAAAAATTGTTTTCATTTTCGTTTTTCGTTTTCATTACGAAATGAAACGAAAACGAAAAATTTTGAAAATTAGCTCACGAAAACGGAAACGAGCCAAAACGGACCCCTAAACGAAAAACAAAAAATGAAAAACAATACAATAAGTACAATAATTTTATGGAGATCTGTATGGCAGTTTGGCTTTCCTATTTCTTTCCCCCTGCCTCTAGAAGAGCATCATCATCATCATCAAAACATCAAACTGTATTTTGAGGATACACAGTATAAATCTTTCCTTGCTGGATGATGCCAAAGAATATTTTAAGAGCTACATAAGTGTACTACTTGTAATGATCTATCTTTCTTAAATGTCAATCAAAATTTCATCCCAGAAACAGCACCAGACTTTCAAAGCTACAGAAACTGCCTGCTTTTAACCCAAAGGGCACCTTGGAAGATGGAGGCTGCAGTCCTATGTACACCTCTGTCTCTATTGAACTGAATGAAACTTAGATCTCAGCAAAAGTGGTTAGCACTACATTTGTTGGCACAAAGGAAATTTATATTTATTTATTTTTTTATTTATACAACTTATATGCCGCCCACTACCCAAATGTCCTGCAGATGTGTGTCACAGGGTGCTGTGATATTGGGGGGGGGGCAGATCCAGGCAGCAGAGAATCCAGGCATGATTCAGCTGGATTTATCTGGGTCATGAAGGCACATCTCAACCATTTCTCTGAGGTAGGGCTCACCATTGTACCACACAGCTTTATCCCCACACACCCAAAGAATGCATTTTCACTGCTTTTGCTAATTGCAGGACTACAGTTTTGCCTGCCTAGGTCAGATTTGCTTCCTCCACTGTTCCCTCTACCCAGTATCATTCTGGGGCACCTTGGTGGTTATGGCAGGGAAACAGGCACCCAGGGGTGCATCAAAGAATTTTGGAAACAATTATTCTAGGCTGAGGAATAAAAAAAGGAAAAAGTTTAAATAGCACTTATCACAGAAATGTCTTCTTATAGATGTGACTCAATGCACATCATAAAACACTTCCCCCAGACTTTCCAAATGTTATTTCACAGGGGTCACTGCAAACTCCTCTTGTCTGTCATACAGCACCTTCCCTGTAAGCCCTCCAGCAGGAATGAGGGAGGGTAGAATCATGTCTGGCTCAAGAGGAAACAAAACAAAACAAAACAAAACAGAAGGGAGCATTGTGACATAATTTATCATCCAATTTCCCCAATGTTTTATGCCACTATGAAAGTAAGTTTTATGTCTCATTCTCACAGTAGATTAGAATTTCTCTTGGTTATATTTCAGAACTTACAACAATACTGTAATTTGACTTGAGATGCCACTTTTTCTTTCTTATGCACATTTCATCTTCCCCAGGTGCCCACATTTCCTCATCTAGAAAAGCCATGTTACCGCATGAGAAATTTTCCTCGGCTTCAGCTGAAGTGTGGGGATTCTGGAAGGATCAGACTGCCAGTTGTTACGAAGGTCATTGAAAGACAAAACATGCACAATCCACCTCGCAGCCACCTGATATGCAAGGGGCACGCACAAGAATCATGAACCTTACTCAGAAAGATTTGTCTGAAACTCTGCTTTCTTTCTGATGTGTTCTCCTATTAACCTGCAAGGGAACAGTCAATATCTCTAATGAGGGACGTTTCTGCCTAACACTCTTCTCTATTGGTAAATGGCATTGCCACTTATTGCCATGTTTGCATTTGGAGCTTGACTCATACATTCCATTTTTATTTATTTATTTTTGCATCTGCTAAAAAGACAGAAATGGCATGCCTATCATTTATAAATTATAAATGCTATTGGCACAGGGGATATTTCATGGCTGTTAATGAAAAATTTAACCAATCCAAAGAAAGACAATGAAATAAAACCAGCACTGCTCATAAATTTTATGGGGGGGGGGGGCGGAGAAGACGAATAGAATGCATAACAAATGGAAGACGTATCTACTATTATTTAACAATGTTACACAGAAATAGCTCAAACAACCCCTGAAGACTCAGGAAGAAAGAAAGAAGTCAATAGTGAGCTAAAAAGGACTGCATACTGGTGATGAATTAATGCAATACCATAATAATGTGTCTAGTATTTAACAGACAAATCATCCAGCCAGCTGAATTCATGAAGTGATTTCCCCCCCTGATGCACATCATGATAAATCTGGATTCAACAAAAATCTCATCCTTCTCTTACTAAGAAAATGATAGCTAAAATCCTGTTTAACCTGCTCTGCAAAATCATCAGCTGTGGTGATTTTTGGAAACCAAAAATTTCTGTCCCCCTTCTGGAAGGTCCCCCAGGAGCCATGCAATCCCCATCAGTGGAGAAGCCACTGAAGGATAGGGGGGGGGCGAAGCAAAGTGTGCTGCTTATATGCCACCCCAAAGCACTTAAAGCACTCTCTGGGTGGTTTATAAGGAATTATGGAGGCTATGCATCCCTACCCATCCATCAAGCTGAGTACTCATTTTACTGACCTCAGAAGGCTGGAAGGCTGAATGAACCTTGAGCCTGCGCCCTGGAATTGAATCCCTGGTTGTGAGCAGTTTAACCACTGTGACTGGTTTGGAATCTTTAATTTTCAAAAATTGTCACCGCTGGTGATGTCATCCCAATGGCAGTGTTTTTTGAATTTGAGGACTTCCTCACCTTCTCACAGACAAAAGGCAATCAATTTGGCCTAGCATTGGTGAGCAGAGCTGTGAGTCAGTCCTAGGAACCTCCAGTTGGAAAGGTCTGGACACAAATTTGTTATACTCCTGAAAATTAGACTTAGCAAATGAGAATACAGTAGAAGGATTGAGAATAATTAAGCCAAACCCACAGAAGACATTTATGTCCCTGGCACCTGATCAGCAGTTTTTGAAACGGCAGGACTTCCTTCTTGATTTTAATTATTGTTGACAAGGAAGCGGCACCAAAATGACCCACTTTGCAAAGGTTGAGCTGGGAGTGGTTAGGGCAGAGCTCGACAAACAATGGCAGCAAACTGATCTTGGAGCCTGTTATTCCACCAATGTTCCAAGAGAAAGAATGAAGGCCACTCAGGAATTCTCAATAACTTCACTGTAATGCGTTCATTTGTCTTGACTTTGTGAAGGAGTTAGTCCAGATGTTCCTCCTGTGCAGTCATTTCTAAGAGAGACCAGTTGAACACTTTGGCCTGCCTTCAATTCAGAAAGGGCACATCTACTCCCAGAACTGTTTCTGTCAGCAGAATGAGGTGGGGGGGGGATTGCCCTATTTCTCTGTAGCCTCCCATTTCAAACATGGGAGAAGTTGTTTATCAGTTCAGACGAAATCTTTAGGTTTCGAGAATGACAGATTCATCTGGCAGCTATGGCATAGATGGCAGTAAATGCTACTTAATAAATTATACAGGATCTTAATAATGCTCCAAATTAAAATGGAGCCTTAAAGCTGAGAACTTTATTGAGTTTGGATAATGATATCTTCATAGAAGACTCAATAGGCTGTATGCAATTTTATGTTTAGAATCTAGGGTTGGATGCATTTTTGACATTTCCCCCAAGCTTGTTGTGCTTTAAGCAACCACAAAATATTCCTATAAAGCTTTCAGAATGTCCTTTGATCCTGCTTGCTTTCCAGAAGTAAACGTTCTGTCTCTTCTGACTTAAAAAGAAAGGTGCAGTAATATGTTTGTGAATTTGGCAAAGGAGATGGTCAGTGGCTGATGACCACACACCTCTGACCACCAGCACATCCACTCCAGAATAATTCTTTCCATTAGGAACTGTTTTTTCAGATTTGGTGACAGAGGTGGACAACATTATCCTGAACACTTTGGAAAGCCTGACTAACTCTGATATTTTTACAGCTTGCTTTTATCTTTCAGAGTGTTCCTGACTATCTCACTGGTGATTCATCATTTATTACAACTCCTCCCAAGTATCTGAGGTCATTATAACTATTGACTTCCTTTGAAGATTGTTCAAGCCTCTCTGGATTCTTTTATTTTTAAATCTAGTAGTACGCTCTGTCTTCTTCATGCACCCCTCCCCTTTTTAGAGGCAACACTGAGACAGCAACTATATGCTACAGAGTAGAGATGGGCACGACTAGGGAAAATGACGTTTTCGAGTTGTCGTGTGTCGGAGGCAGCCCATGTCGGCTCGTTTCCGTTTTTCACGAAAAACCGCAAAAATTAGTCGGTTCGTTTTTTCGTTTTTTTGTTGTCATTATACTGGTTTTTTTGGGGGGGTAGCGGGCTCCTGGAGGCACCTCTGTGGGGTGGGTGCCTCCTCTGGCCCGCTATAAAGGGAAAGTGGGCTCCTGGACAGCAGCAGGCTCCAAGAGACCCCTCAACATGGGGGTCTCCCCTCCTCACCTGCTGCTGCTGCAAAATGGCATGCATAACCATATGGATATGCATACCATTTGCAGGCAGTGAGACCTGCTCAAGTACCTGATCCCTTGGTATGAGCGTGTCGCACCTGCCATGTCCCACAAAGAAGGGAATCGTACTTGCGTGTACTGCAATGCAAGTAGATCTGGCTATGGGCTAAGGTGGGTTAGTGCAAGGGCTAGGGTTAGGCTAATGACGGGTAAGGTTACGGTGGGCTATTGGGTTGCACCTCTGGGTGCCTCTCTGACCCACTAAGAAGACAGTCTGTGACGTATGGGTAAGGAGTAAAGGATTAGGGTTAGGGGGTTAGGGGGCTAGGGCAGGTTTTAGGGGGCTTTTGGCACATCCCAGAAGTCTCAGTGGCCAAGTGGCCATGCGATTGGTGGGATGGCTCCAAAAATTTGCATGGTCGTCCCCTCCCACATGGCTGGCCAGGCCACTGGGCCAGCCCATCATTGCGCACTGCACAGGTGTAAATAAAATAAAATAAAATAAAATCAATGGAGGACAGAGGAGGAGAGGAGAGACATTTTGTTGCAAGAAAAAACCCACTGCTACTGTGAAAAATCTGGATTGGAAGTTTATAAATTTCCGCGTGTTTCTGTTGTGCATGCTTGTGTGTTTTTGGACCACGATTTCAAAAACAATATTGCGTTCGCCGCCCCATTTTGGATCCCCCGCCCGCACCGCATGGCATGGCATGGCAACTCGAGTCTGGCTGCCCAGGACGGGGGGGAAGCGGGACCCCCCCTCCAGAAACCCCCCCTCCGGTAGGTGCCCTGCGCCCTTAGTCAAGCAGGCATTTTTCCGCCTGCTTTTTGGCCCGGGAATGGGTGGGGGGAGAGTTTAAAAGTTTTTTCCTGTGTCGTCTGTGCCGTGCGGCTTGCGCTTTAATTGTGGCGGCCAGCGGCGAGACTGGGCTTTTTGCTGGTTGCGAGCCTGCGGCGAGTCCCACCAGAGCAGCCCAGGACGGAGGGGGGAGGCCGGGGACCTCCAGAAACCACCCCTCTGGTAGGTGCCCTGAGGCACCAGGAGGGAGGAGGGGGGAGGCCAGGGACCTCCAGAAACCACCCCTCTGGTAGGTGCCCTGAGGCACGGCAGGCATATTTCCATCTGCTTTTGGCCGGGAACCGGGTTTTTTAACTTTTAAAAACTTTTTTTCTGTGTCGCGTAGCATCGCGCGATCGCGCAATGCAAGTAACGAGCACGACAAATCAGACCAAAATTGTTCATTCGTCGGTTCGAACTCGAAGTCTGGGGCAGTAATTCCCGTTACCGTTTCCGCAGAGTAACGGAACCAAGTAACGGAAACGGAAATGGGAATACCGCTAAGTCGTGCCCATCTCTACTACAGAGTAAAAAATGACCCCGTCTGCCTTTGCTCCTGTGACCATTATTGTTTCTTTTCAACAAAGAAAACAAGCAAATGTAGGAAGCCAACTAAACTACCAGAGAGCAGAGAGCTGAATTAAAGACTATGTGTTGATTTTCACAATATTTTGAATTGAAACATTGCACGCAAATATGACTGAAAAATCTTTTTTACCAAATTTATACATGGATATACCTTTGCCTGGCCACCATATCTGTCTCCTAAGAAATCTATATGTGGGACAAGCAGCAACCGTCAGAACTGGATATGGAACAACTGACTAGTTTAAAATTGGGAAAGGAATACGACAAGGCTGTATACTGTCACCTTGCCTTTTTAACTTATATGCAGAGTACATCATGCGAATGGCAGGTCTGGATGAATCACAAACCGGAATTAAGATTACCGGACGAAATATCAACCACAGGATAAGGCTCCAGCCAAACTGCCAACACAGTTACCTTAATTGGGCTGGGTCCCTTTCCCCACCAAGTTTAGCCCTGGTGGGTTCCCTTTATTCCCCTGATCACTTGGTCCATAGTTACAGGACCTGCCCTTGGCAGTAACACAGTGTGGTCCCCCACAGATGGAACAGATGCTTGAAGCAGCAGGCCTCCTGTTGTAGAATCCCTTGTTGTTGTATTCCCAGCAGGCCAGGTGGGGTTGAACCGACTGACCAGCAAACATGTGGGCCTGAATCTGTTGACCATATTGAGGTATCAAGTGACCACTATCAAAACTGGCCGAGCCAGAGTGATTAATCTCAGCCACAACAAATCGTATGGTACTTCCGAATGAATGTTCGGTGACTTGGCTGCTTGCATTCTGATTGCCTCATCATATTGCAGCCAAGCAGTACCAGAAAAGTCAGTGTGGGCTCTAAATATCATATCCATATATTTAATCAAGGCATAAGCCTTACCAAAAATCCCTGCAGCCAGTTCGTTCAACTCCTATCTGGTTTACGTCTCCTAATTTTTCCTTTTCTTTTTCCTCCAGTTTGTCAATTTTTTGGCTTTCCATTTCCCTATTCAATAATTCAAATACCTCAATATATTCCCATTTTATAATCTTATCTATTGTAGTCTGTGGTGAGTGGTATCCCAATGGGAACAATTTGTCACAAATTGGCATGTGCCTTCCAGAGTCAAGTGTAGGATCTATGTCACTCACCTGTCTAACACCAGTAGATGCATTTGCTGTGGTCTCCTGACTTTCCTGAATCCGTATCTCCTTGGATGTCACCTGCTTACTAATTTGTACTTCTGTTGACACCTAGCTTAGAGGTATTTGAATGGCAATGGAGAATGGGCTGGGATAGTATAACCACCAGGTACCCTTGGCCATACCCACTGGGAGTGTGTAGCATTGGGAGTAGAGGTATTCTCACCTGGCAAGGGCATATGCACTTGTGTATTTGATCTGCCCCCCATGCTTGGACCTACAGACAGGTCCAGAACTTGCAGTTATAAGAACATAAGAACATAAGAAGAGCCATGCTGGATCAGGCAAAAGGCCCATCTAGTCCAGCTTCCTGTATCTCACAGCGGCCCTACCAGATGCGTTTGGGAGCACATGAGACTAGATATCTGTCTCCTGATTCCACTCCCCTGCATCTGGCCCTTGAAGTACCCTGGTTTCTCCATCATGGTTTGTAACCTGTGATGGACTTTTCCTCCAGGAATCTGTCCAATCCCCTTTTGAAGGCATACAGGCCAGATGACATCACCACATCCTGTGGCAGGGAGTTCCATAGGCTTACAACGCGCTGGGTGAAAAAATATTTTCTTTTGTCAGTTCTTACTCTCCCAGCCCTCAATTTGAGTGTATGTCCCCTAGTTCTGGTATTTTGGGAGAGAGAGAAGAGCTTCCATCTATCCACTTTACTCATACCCTGCATTATTTTGTATGTCTCAATCATATCCCCCCTCAGAC
>JAHTLZ010000074.1:23594527-23613098 GCA_023846285.1 Phrynocephalus versicolor | reverse complement strand
TGTCCAGTTCCTCTGCAGTCCCCTCTGGCATGGCTGACTCAGCCGATGACACCTCTCTGGGTTGCAAGACTTCAGAAGTAGCCAAGATATCACTCTGGGTTCCTGGGCCTCTCCTGAATGCATTGGTGCCCCCCACACCTCCTCCAGGCATGGACTGATCTTGTTCTAAAACAGCAATCTGCAACATCATAAATTCACCCATGCTTCATACAACTTTTTGGCCTTTGTTTCCCAAGACGAGTTCCTCTGTGCATTCGATGCCTGCCCAACCCCCTCAGCCCGTTGCCTCACAAGCTTACTAAATTTATCCCAAATACCTCTAAAGTCAGGATAGTATTCCTCATCCGATGACAAGACCCTGGGAGAAGATGGGGAGTGGGCAGTGGGATCTTTTGGCTGGCTGCTTATCTTTCTTAACATTCCTAACTTTTGGCATCATAGTACCCAGAGAAAGCCAGCCAGTGAAAGCTAGAAATTCTTAAAGAAAAATAGTTAGCTCAATCTGGTATGCTAAATACACCAGGTTTACCAGGGCCAAATATAAGACTATTAAGACACCGTATGCAACCCTGCAAGGGCAAGTGGAGATTGTATCAGTAATTACTGGATTTAATGTTTATTTTGTGTGAATTATTTAGTTTATTTTCAGTAAGTTTTTTGTAAACTATGAAGAGTGACCTCGCTGTCAGATAGGTAGTATAGAAATCCAATAAATAAATAAATAAATAAATAAATAAATAAATAAATAAATAAATAAATAAATAAATAGCCCCTACTTAAGCAGGATTGTCCCCCAGAGAACCCACCAGCCACTTGAAGGTACAAGCTCACAGCAGAATTTCCCCCGCCAACCCCCCAGCCACTTGAAGGTAACACAAACAAGATCTCTAATGATCCCCTATTGTAATTATCTAATTGGCCCTTCTACTTGAGGACTCCTTTTCTTTGCCCCCCCTTCCTGTTCACCATGGCTAAAGTAGCACCAAGGTCCACTGCCTTCGACTGGTCCCAATAGAGCCAGTGAAGTTGCAATAGACCCAAGTCCCAACTGGCTCCTATTCTCCCTTTATCAATTACCTAATTATATATATGCAAATATCCCTATGTATACCAGATATATTTACTTATTTATCTCCTTATCCATTTTTGACAAAACACAGTGCACTGTAGGCAGTGTACAGCATAAAGAAAACCTCACTGGCAACAATTATTCCTATCCCTCACCCCTGATTACCAACACCTTGTTGTGGTGGTGCTTGTTGTTGCTTAATTTATTATGCTTCCACCCACTCCCCCCGTCCTCAGCCCTTGCCCTTCCCTAGCAACCTTGCTAAATAAAACTCAAAATACAAACAAGTTGAAATTGAACACTGAAAAGAATGCCCAGTGAGCCCAGGCAATTGGATTGCCACAAGGCACGCTCCTGAGGCCACTTCGTTCAGCCTCTAGTCAAAACACCGAACAGCTGCCAGGGAGAGATCATGGAGGTAAGCTCTCCTCACTTGAGGCAGTTGAAATGAGGCTCCTCAACAGCTAGCTGCAGTCTCCAGAGACTGAACTCGTTCTGCTCCTCTCTCCTAAAATGGTGCCCGCAGCCCCATGCAAAGCAAAGAAGGAAAAAAGGTATGGCTGTTAGCACGGGCAATGCTGTTACACCCTCGGCCTGCCTGGGTCACGTGAGCTGTTTGAAATGGTCCCGCTACCTGGGCTGGTGGCAAAGCAGCTCCTTCTGGCATTTTAGCCATTAGGAGCTTCCATTTTAAAAGACAGATTAAACTAAACAGATTAACTCTTCCATCACTGCACATTGTCATCTGAAAACCTGTTCCAAGTGGTATAATGTCTGCAAGCAAATTGCCCTAAAATGAAAAACCTCTAAATATTGTGCTGTTTTCATACTGATTGTTAGTCATGGAACATTATTATGCAAAATGTCAGCACAACAGGATTTCACACACCATGAGATAAAATACCAAACGATAAAAATAATATAAAAATTAACTCAAGGCACTTTTACTTTTCTGTTGTCCTGACTGTAAAAGGCAAATTAATTTTGGGGGGGGGAGGTCAAAAACAGAAGATTTGAAATTAGTAAAGTAGGAATCAGTGTTTTGTGTTTTCAAAAAAAAATATAAGGTTGGCTAGATGGAGAGAAGCTCTGGAGCTAAATCGATGACTGACCTAAGTTTCAGAAACCTTGCTCCTAGGTTCAGGCAAAGAATGATAGGTTGAGGCTTTTCCATATTTTAAAGCACACTCTTGAAATCCATGGGGCTTCACTGAGTTACAAAGTATGACTTAATCTGCCCTAAAGACCAATAATTCCACTGGTTTTATCTCCCCCTCCTTCTTCTAAAAGATGAAAACAAGAGCCATTGAGCTGTCATTCTGAGGAGTTGAACTTTGCTAGTACAGTGGACCCTCGTATAACGGAGGGTCCGTATAACGAAAAATCCGTACAACGGAAAAAAAATCTGCCCCCCCTCTCCCCCAGATTTGGGGGGGGCAGATGCCGCCGCTGAGCCCTGCCGGCTCCCGGGAAAGGTGAGCCGACGGGGGGGAAGAGGACGCGGGGGCGGGAGGGCAAGGGAGGGGAGGCCGCCGCCGCAGTAGGAGATCTGGAAAGCTTCTGCCAAGGGAAGGTGGGGGTGCCGGACACACGGGAGAAAGCGAACCGTCTCCCCCGCGAAAATCCGTCCAGGCGAGCGCGCCCGAAGCAAAGGGCTGAGCCTGACACGGTGGCCCGGGAGGCGTTTGCCCAGCCGCGGGCAAGAAGTCGCCTGCTTTGGGGGGGTGCCTTTCCTTTCTCTGCCTCCGCGCCCTCCCGCGCTCTTCTTGACACACAGAGAGAGAGAGAGAGACGGAGAGAGAAGGAGAGGGAGCGACCGCGGCGAGATGCTGGCCGTCCACCTCCGAAGCGCCCCGGACGCCGCCGCTGCAGCCACCACGACGTCCCGGTGAAGCGCCCGCTGGCCGGCCAGCCTCTCCTCCTCCTCCGCGGTCGCCATCCCGAGCGGGCAGAAGGGAGGAAGGGAGGGAGGGGAGGCTGAGGAGCGCCGGGCGGGCAAGCGGGCGGGCAGGAGGGTGGCAGCGGCGGCGGCAGCAGCAGCAGCAGCAGGAGGAGGCCAAGCCGCCTCGGGGCCCGGAGCCGAGCGCGCCGCTTGTCCGGGAGAGAGGCAAGCAAGGACAAAGGCCGGAGGGGCCGCCGCCTCGCCTGCTCCGGCCGAGCGCAAGGTAAGAAGACGTCGCCGCGATAGCTGTGCTGCCCGCCTGTCGGCCGCTTCCCTCGGAGCGGGGCGGGGGGGCACCTGGCCCTGCCCGGTTTTGGGAGGGCCCGGCCCGGGGATTGCTCCGGCCTCTTGGAAAGTGCCCCTCGGAAGAGCGCACGCTGAGGCTGCTAGGGCAAAGCCAGCCCCTCTTCTCGGTGTGCGTGCGTGCGTGTGTATGTGCTTGCGCGCGCGCCCTTCCGCATCTCTCTCTCTCTCTCTCTCTCTCTCTCTCTCTCTCTCTCTCTCTCTCTGTGTGTGTGTGTGTGTGTGTGTGTGTGTGAGTGAGTGAGTGAGAGAGAGGGAGAGAGAGAGAGAGAGAGGCGGGAATGGGAGGTGGCTGGCGGGGCCTTTAGGAATGCATTGGAACGGATTATATCCACTTCCAATGCATTCCTATGGGAAATGATAATTTGCATAACGGAAAACTTGTATAACGTAATTTAATTGGGAACCAATTAATTACGTTATACAAGGTACCACTGTATATGGGCGACGGGGGTGGTGGTGGTGCTGAAGATGGATGTGGAGAACCTGAATATGAGCATCAAAAGTTCCAGTGCAAAAATGAAAAGGGTTGGTGTTGCAGTTTACCTCCTAAAAAGGAAAACATTGAAAAATTAATCTCTTTCCATCTCTTTTTTTTCCTCTCTTTTGAAAGATTTCCAGAAAACATGACTGCCTTTGAGATGATATATCGTATTTTTATAGCTTAAATGGTGTCCTGGACAGGAGAAGAATTAAACGTAACAACCTTGGTAAGTAAACTGAAGTCGACTGCTATCGGTAGGATTGGCATTAATTTGTTTCAGTAAATCTTGGAAGAGCAGCAGCAGCACAAGCTGGTTGGTTTTCCTCAGAGTCAATGTCAAAATTGCCATTTTAATGGCTTTATTGAGGCTGTTCCAAAATCCCAGAGAGGAAGGCTGATGTTTCAGAAAATAGACATGTTTGCAGATCCAACAACATACAATATTTAAAAAATTAGCAAGTGTCTAATTTTTCAAATATGATGTTATTTGTCAAGAGCTTCACATAAGAAAATCTTGACACAAGTTCCTTTTTTCTGTGCCTTTATGGGTAGCTAATGTATCATAATTTATTTACCTAGGTGTACCATAGTCTACGCTGCATTCTGCTCTCAAGAATGACAAATGTTTGATTCGGATTCAAAAAGGGGATGCTTTTCTGACGAGAAGTAGGAAAACATACCTTCATAGAGTATGTAAACTGGCTTACCTTAAAGGAAATGGTAAGAGATTGAAAAAGCTATTTTTATGGACTACTATTCCCTCCACCACCCAGCCCACTGTGGCCATGCTTAATAGGGGATCCTGGATCTTGTAATCCCACAAAGTAATTTTTCTAGTCTCTGGAACCTGCAAGCACATCCTGAACCTGTACCCCTCCTGTGGATACTGCAGTATATGAAGTAAGACCAATAATTAGAGATGGGCATGAACTGAAAAAATGGTGATTCATTTTGGTTCGGTTTGTTTTAGGGTTTGTTTTGTTTCGTTTTGTTTTGAATTATTTTTTAAAAAAATTCATTTCATTGGTTTGTTGATTCGTTATTCATTTTTTCCTACTTTGCACAATTTAATCCATTTGACAGTGCGCGGGCGGAAAAAATATTCAAACAATAAAAATTAAAAAAACAGACGTTGACAACTGCACAAACGGGACTGGCAGCATCCTCATTCTCCCCATCCACATCATCGTCATCTTCAGTCATCAACACAGACATCATCCTTATTGGGTGGTGGTGGGTGATTGTGGCCTCTGTGGCAGGGGTTTTTTGAGCCACTGGCTTGGGGCCAGCACCTTTTTTTTTTCCAAGTGCCAACCATGTGGTCCCTGGGGCCGGGTCGGCACTGGTTTTATTTTTTATATTTTTTCTTTATTTTAGGGTGCCAGCCCTGCTCACCTCTTCAATCCCATGACTTCCTTTAGGGAACCAATCCATCTCATCTTTGGTCTTCCTCTTCTCCTGCTGTCTTATAATATAAAGAGTTATATCATCAATTAAAAATGTGATGCCAATATGTGCATATATCTTTTAGATTGTAAGCTTGCCCCTAAAGAAGGACTTTGAGGCCGAAACATGTTAGACATTGTTTTAAATATAATAAATAACCATTTCTACTTCCTTCAGCATCCAGAGACGTTTGTTTCTTCTTCATTTGCAATACAAAATAGCTAAGTGTTTCAATTTCTTCACCATCCAAATTCAAGTTATATCTGTGTGTGTGTGTGTGTGTGTGTGTGTGTGTGTGTGTGTGTGTGTGTGTGTGTGAGAGAGAGAGAGAGAGAGAGAGAGAGAGAGAGAGAGAGAGAGAGAGAGAGAGAGAGAGAGAGAGAGAGTTGTGTCATTACAGTCGTGATTGACTCTTTGTGACCCCCATGTCCATGGGGTTTTCTTGCCATGAATACTGGAGTCATTTGCCAGTTCCTATTCCAGGCACCTACAGCACTTGGTATTCCCTGGTGGTCTTCCCCAACCAAATTACATCTCTGGTTCCTGAGCTTTTCCTATATATTGCACACATTTACTCAAATACTAATATAAAAATTGTGTGTGTGTGTGTGTCTGTGTATGACCATGTGTAAAAGAAACTCGAGCTGAGGTATGCAAAATATCAAGTTCTGCACTGACATGCAAAAGAATAAATTGAAAAGAAATTCATTCATGTTTCTCTCCACACCCTGCATTCTCCACTGCTTAATTGCACTCAGTGACTTCAGTTGTAGCTGCATGCCATATCCAACTGGTGAAGTCTAAGTCTTTCTGAAAATTATATATTGCCCAATTATAAAATGCCCAGTGTATCCCTACTATCAGTATGCTTCTTGGTGAGCTGTAGAAGACTGGAGCCTTGCTGAAACAAGACTGTCATGTAAAGAGAACCACTTCACAATGTAGTTTGTTCTGTTTTTGCCCTACAAAGTTCTCTAGTAGAAAAGGTAAGGTAGTGGGTAGCCATGTTTTGTATGGTACCTAGAAACAGAAGAAAGAAACATTCCTTCCATCTGAAGAAGTGTGCTTAGATGCATGAAAGTAAGTGAGTGGGGGGGGGGAACCTACTTCGTCCTCTAGGTGCTACGTGACACTTTCTGGCATAAGCCCTTCAGCTGGTATCATCAGAGAACAGTGGTTCGGGTACAGCATTCAGAAAAAACTCTTGCAGGTTTTTTAATTATCATTTTCCCCAGAAATCTCTAGCCCGCATGGACTTGTAATCCAAAAAGTAACATTTCCAAATTCTTTTCTGGTGTGGTTTTAAAGCAGCAAAATAATTGTGGGATTAAAATTGGTTAAACATTTTTGAACTGTTGTTTCTATTTGACACCCAGTGAATATTTAAACAAATGACTACTAGAGATGGACACGAAAAGCAAAAATGGTGTTCCGTTTCTGTTTTGGTTTGGGCCCTTTTCATTTCGGTTCGGTTCCGCTGAAATGGATTTTTCTAGAAAAACTTCGTTCCGTTTGTCGTTTTGGTTCGATTGTCGTTTTCCCATAGGAATGCATTGAAGCAATGCATTCCTATGGGGAAAAGCAAGCACGGAAACCGCAGCATTTTTTTTTTTTTTTGAACAGCCCCAAGCGCCAATCAGCTGTAGCGTGGGCTTGGGATTCAGCAAAATAAAATAAAATAAAATAAAAGTTTTAAAAGCTCGTGCTTTCCGGGTGCATTGGGGCGGAAGTGCCCTGGCTTATTTTTAAATCTCCTTTGTTTTTAAAAGAACAAGAATAATTCTCGCCGACTTCTGCCACCGCCACCGCCTCCCAAACTCCGGAACAGGTGCTCGCTTTCTTAAATTCTCCCCCCTCCCCACCACCGCCCTTTACCATACCGTCACAAAAAAGTGAAATAGCAACATAGCGAGCTCAGCAAAATACACCCTCTTTTACCCCCACCTTGATTCGGGATCTCCTCCTGGGGTTGCTGCCTCCTCTGCCTCATGGTCCCTCACCCTCATTGCCAAACGGATGCGGAAAGACAACCCGCCCCTTTAAGGAGCACAGCATTGTTCCCAGAATCCCCACCAGCTTCCCCCTTTTCTCCATACACATGTGCGGCGCGCACATACACGCACACACAGCACGGAGGGCATGACCATGAGGGCGGAGGAGGCAAGCCCGGGAGATCCGGAGGAAAGGTGAGGCCAAGGGGGTGTACTTCGCTGAGCTCGCTCGTTTTCCTTTTTTACAATGACACAGCAAAGGGGGGGGGAGGAGAATGTAAGAAAGTGAGCACCCAAACCTTGGCTAGGAATAAATCGCTTGATTTATTTAGGCATGCTTGACCCAGAGTTCCGGAGGTGGCAGTGGGAGGCGGAGAAAATTATCTTCTTCTTCTTTAAAAAGCAAAGGAGGTTTAAAAATATGCCGGGGAGCTTCCCTTCCCCAATGTGCCCAATCGGCGCCGGGAAAGCAGGGGCTTTTAAAACTATTTTTGCCAAGCCCCAAGCCCCCCGCACTACAGCTGATTGGTGCTTGGGGCTCTGCCAAAAAAAGCTGCGGTTTCCTGCGCCGTTTTTCCCCACAGCTCCAGTCCATTTTATCGCACGCCGCCACTAACGGAAACGAACAGCACCGAATAAATTTTTGTTAGTTCTGTTCAGTTTGAGCCTGACCCGTCCAAGTTGTCGTTCTTCGTTCCGTTACGTAACGGAAACGAAGAACGGTAACGGAAACAGAAATTTTGCCGTTCCGTGCCCATGTCTAATGACTACTATTGTTTTCATTCTTATACTTGATGTTGAAAATACACCAGCCACATTCAAATGCTCAAAGGGGCCAAAAATCAGGCCCTATCACTACCAAATGTAACTCAAGAAAATGTTTCAAGTGTTCCTACAGTAAGAAATTTCAGTTATTCAAAAGAAAACAAAATAACCAAACAAACAAATAAACAAACAAAACTACTCACCCATTTATGAATATGATATACTATATTGTTGTTCTGTATCCAGGGCAGCAAACATGAATAAATGGAGGCTACGCTAACATTCATGGAGCTTCGTGCCACCAATATGTGGATGATATCCAGCTCTATATCGCCTTTTCGCCATCCACAGTACATGCTGCCCCATTCCTGGAACACTGCCCGGATGCTGCATTGGAATGGATGGGGACAAAGAGGCTTATGTTGAACCAGGGCAAGATGGAAATCTTTTGGGTGGGACCTCCCCTCCAGGGTCTGCATTTTGGGAATCTCCCTCTCATTGGGGTAGTGACTCTCTCCATGAAGGATTAGGTCTGCAGTTTGGGCATCCAATTGAACCAGTGCTCACCATGGAAACCCAGGTGGCATTGGTGGTCTGATCAGTGCACCTCCATCTGTCCTGGATTGCCTGGCTGTGGGCATTCCTTGACACTGGCACTCTTGCCACACTGGTCCATGCACTTGTAATCTCAAGGTTAGACTGTTATAGCATGGGGCTGCCTATGAGGTTGGTGCGGAAGCTGCAGCTGGTACAGCAGCCAGATTACTAACAGGAACAAAAAAGATACCATCACATTATTCCTGTTCTGGCCACCGTGCTCTGGCTGCGAATATGCTTCTGTACTGACTTCAATGTTCTAATGCTAACATGTGTGTGGTGTTGTTACAGTCATGACTGACTCTTTGTGACCCCATATCCATGGAGTTTTCTTGTCAGGAGTACTGGAGTGGTTTGCCAGTTTCTACTCCAGGCGCTTTTTGTTTCTGTCCATGGGATGTTCTTGGCAGGGATACTGGGGTGGCTTGCCACTGGTCCCATCACCTCCTGGCAAATAGAAGGGGAAGAAATGGAGGCAATGACAGAGTTTATTTTCGTGGGCTCCTTGATCACTGCAGATGGTGACTGCAGCAACGAAATAAAAAGACGCCTGCTTCTTGGGAGGAAAGCAATGGCAAACCTAGGTAGCATCCTAAAGAGCAGAGACATCACTTTGCCAACTAAGGTCAGGATAGTCAAAGCTATGGTTTTTCCAGTAGTGATGTATGGAAGTGAAAGCTGGACTATAAAGAAGGCTGATCACCACAGAATTGATGCTTTTGAGCTGTGGTGCTGGAGGAGAGTCTTGAGAGTCCCCTGAACTGCAAGGAGATCAAACCTATCCATCCTGAAAGAAATCAACCCCGAATGTTCACTGGAAGGACAGATTTTGAAGCTGAGGCTCCAGTACTTTGGCCACCTCATGAGAAGAGAGGACTCCTTGGAAAAGTCCCTGATGTTGGGAAAGATTGAAGGCAAAAGGAAAAGAGGACGGCAGAGAATGAGATGGTTGGATGGTGTCATCGATGCAACCAATATGAATTTGACAAAACTCTGGGAGGCAGTGGAGGATAGGAAGGCCTGGCGAGCTCTGGTCCATGGGGTCACGAAGAGTCGGGCATGACTGAACGACTGAACAACAACTCCAGGCGCCTACACCACCTGGTCTTCCCTGGTGGTTTTCCATCCAAGTACTAACCAGGCCTGACCCTGCTTAGCTTCCGAAATCAAGTGAGATCAGATGTGCTTAGGCATACAAAGCCCTAAATGGTTTGGGACCTAGTTATCTGTCTGAGCAGCTTATCCCAAATAGAACTGCCTGGACCACCCGATCTTCTCAGGCTGGGCACTGGAAGGAGCCAACACCAAGGGAGGCCCATAGACAACAACCGGAAACCAGGCCTTCTTGGTGGTGGCCCCTGAGCTCTGGAATAAGCTGCCTCCTGAGATATGCATAGCTCCCACACCTAAAATTAGATATGGGCACAAAACAGAAAAATAGTGTTTCATTTTGTTTCATTTCTGTAGTGGTTTCGTTTCATTTCATTTGTAACAAATTTTTTCAAGTAGTTTTGTTACAAAACAAAATGAAATGAAATGCTATGAATCCTAAAGAACCCAAATGGCAAGGGAGCTTTCTCAAACAATTCTAGGTAACCGCCTGAAATTTGGAAAGGTTGGGGGGGTGAGGGAGCTGAATTATGAAGCTCCAAAGGGGGTGCGCCTAGGAAAAAATCCTTCTAATTGGAATCAATGGGAAGCGGTGGTGGCACTATTGCTCGCCCAAACAGCTTCCAATAGAAAGGTTTTTTTTCCAAGAAATAAATAAATAATAAATAAATGTATAGATAGAGAGAATACAGAACAGACAATATTACTGGGGAAAGTGGGGAGGGCAGTAGAAAGAGAGGAAGAACTAACATGAAGCAGATAGTCTCAATAAGGGGAAGCCATGGCTCTTAGCTTCTAAAACCTGATCAGAATGAACTGAAAAATAATAATATTCCCAGCAAGTGAGGTGCAGTAGGAAGCAAGAATAACCTAAAATGAGATGTTGCTTTGCAGGATCTGAACAGAACTGTTAATGATAGGACATTTTGAAGGTCATTAATTCATATAATCACCACACATCAGAAGTGACTTGATGTCACAAAATATTTTTGGAATTTATTTCTTCTTAATTACCAGACAGTTCCATAGTGATAAGATGGGTGGAATGGTTGAGACTATGAAAGGATATAGGCAGCAAAGCTCTGCTAATATCAGGTAACAGAAAAACCATTCCCAATCACAAAGCAAAAAAACAAAAAAAAAACCTTTCACAACTTATATGAGCAAGCTTCTGAATATTTTATTCATTATTCTATTTAATTTTTTTAACAGAGAACCCCTTTTCATCACAAATCCCTGTTTGGCCTAGAAAGAGTTAAAAATTCAATTAGATTTTGACTGTTGGGCACCCTAACGAAAATGAAACACTGTTTTCTAATTGTTTCATAAGTTAACAAAATGAAAGATCCCGTTTTCTTTCAGATAGTAACAAAATGGTCATTCTTTTTGTTAAAAACAAAGTGTTCCATTATTATCTAAAATGGGTCCAGAGTCCACGGGGAACCACCACCCTCCGGAGGTTTTTAAGCAGAGGCTGGATGGCCATCTGTCGGAAATATTGTGATGGGGGCTCCTACATGGCAGGAGGTTGGACTGGATGGCCCTTGAGGTCTCTTCCAACTCTATGATTCTATGATTCTATGGAGTCCCCCTTTAAGCCCTCCAAGCCATGTGGTAAAGTATGTTGGGAGTGTGGAGCCAATTAAGGAGTTAATACCACAAACTCCCTAATACTGTAAACTCCCAATACCATAGAGTAAACTGCCTAATTGCCTCCATGCTCCCAGCACCCTTTGCCAGTTAACTACCCACAATCTGTTTAGAGCAGTGGTTCTCAACCAGCACAGCAAGTGGTAGAGGCTTCTGGGAGTTGCAGTCCAGGAATATCTGGGGACCCACAGGTTGAGAACCACTGGTTTAGAGCTTCATGATTAAGTCCCCTTAGCCCCAAATCTTTACAGATTTCAGGGGGTTCACTTCGGGAAGGTAGCCCTGCTACTTTGGAGCCCCAAGGTAATTAATTTTTGATTGCATACTTTTAAAAAATATTTTTATATTAACATGCACTCAAAAATTACCTTGGGGCTCCAAAGTAACAGCGGTACCTTCCTGAAGTGATTTTAGGCAACCCCCTGAAATCTGGAATCATTTGGGTTAAGGGGGTGAGTTATTATAGTCCAAATGGGGTCCCCCTGGGAGCCTTTTTTCCTAATTGGAATTGGAAAGAAGCCAAGCGTGACTTCTTCCTGATTCCAATTAGGGGGAAAGAAGCTCCTGGGAGCAACCCCTTTGGAGGTTAACAATCCCACTCTTTTATCCCCAAATCTTCTCAAATCTGGGGGGCTTTGCTAAAATCGCTTGCTCCCCCGGGTCCTAAAGGATTCATTTCCATTTCATTACCAATGAAACTACTTTAAAATTTTGTTAGTAATGAAATAAAACAAAATGGGGATGGAAACAAAATGAAACAATATAAAATACTAATTTTTCATTTTGTGCTCATCATTAGTCAAAAGTTCAAATTGCCTCAGACCTGGAACTGATTTTCTTTTTGAAAACTTGTATTTATTGTATTACAGGAGTGCTTTTCCAAACTATTTATTTATTTATTTATTTATTTCCTACCTTTCTTCTTTTGTTGGGGGACTGGTGTCAGAACTTTTGAAAGAATGTTTACAGGAAACACTAAGGGCTGATACAAAAACAACTGTTATGTTCTTTTGTAATGCAGATATTTTGAAAATGCCTTACAACACTTTCTCCTAATTCCTTTGAGAAACATAGAAAATGTCCTCCTTTCTGGAGGATTCTCACTCCTTTGCATTCGTTAAAACACATCTTCTTTTTTTACATCTAAGTAAGACCCCTCTTTTTCTGTGAGCTTTATTTGCCCTTGACTCTTCAAATACAATATCTTCTTTCCTCACCTAGGAAACTGCAACAATGTGTTTTGTGGCACACTGGTTAAACTGGTGTTCTGCAGCTAAAAAATGTCCTCACAACCCAGGTAGCTGGCTCAAGACTGACGCAGTCTTCCATCTTTCCAAGGTCAATAAAATAAGTACCCTGCTCTCTAGAGATGGGGGGGCCAATATGTAGCCTACATAATTACTTGTAAACAATCCAGAGAGAACTTTAAGCACTATAGAGTATTAGACTGCGGTCATACTGGGTTTCCTTTGTATTTAAATTTCCTACGTATTTTTGGGGGGAGTGGTCACATGGTTTTTAATGAGTAGTTGGTGTCCTCTCCTCTGTGTTGTACCTTCCTATTCTGGTTCTGTCCTAACCTGTGTACTACACATTTTCTCCTACTTTCTGGCTCCAGTTTCCAAGGTTCTGTCTTTTAAGCCGGGTAGAAAGGAGGAAAACTGAATTTACT
This sequence comes from Phrynocephalus versicolor, assembly GCA_023846285.1. Taxonomy (NCBI): domain Eukaryota; kingdom Metazoa; phylum Chordata; class Lepidosauria; order Squamata; family Agamidae; genus Phrynocephalus; species Phrynocephalus versicolor. The sequence goes on along the minus strand of JAHTLZ010000074.1, from coordinate 23,600,069 downwards.
GCATATTTTCAGTGTCCTGTTGTTGCAACAGAAGCAAACAAGTAAGCATTTTCGAGCGAACTTTCTAAATCCAGCCCCTGGCAGTGGTTTAGGAAACTTTGCTGAAACTGATGTTTGAGAGGTGTGGTTGGCCGGGAGCAGAATTTGCTTCTCTTCCTGGTAAGCACGCAATCTTTTACTGCATAGTTTGCTGATGGGAAACCAAGCAGAAAATGCAGGTATGACCGTGGTCAAAGATAAGCAACATGCTTTGCTTTTTGCTTTGCTTCATCTACTTTGCAAATTTCTAGCTGGTGTATGCCTGTTCCACACTCTCTCGGTGTGATAAGAAGTCACTGTTTCTCCCTTTTGAATAGCCTTTTTTTTTAGCTTCTACATCCTGGGTTACTTCTCAGTAATAAAAGCAGGTGGGAGTGGGGAGATACTATTTCTTTTCAGGATAAGCAAGTTTGCTCTTTTCAATTCATGTGATCTGCTTTAAATCTGGGGACATTTAGGATAGGCTATTTCTGAACAGAGAGTAAAACAGATACACCTCTAACACTCATAATAACTCAAACAGCTTTCCCCCCAAACTTCTCTAAATCTGCAGAGAGCAAGAGCAGGCTGCTACAAATGTGCCCAATGTCGGTGCAAATATGAATTGCTGTTTTTTAAAAATTCTAATTGTTTGAGCTGCCTCCCTTTTCCGAACTGCCTTACAGAATGTTGATTTGCTCAGCGAGGCCCAGATCATTGCTGTTCTAGCAGGAATAAAGGGGGAGAATCACTACTCCTTAACTGAGGAAATAAAGTAAATACCCGCGAGGAAGACCATCACACCCATGTGTAGGTTAGCTCTTTTGAGAATAAAATCAACTTTCCACAGTGGCTTTCAATATATTCTGACCTTGTTGAGGTATTGAATTGATGCTGCTTTCTTATTTCTGTATCATATTGCACATTGCTTCTGTATTGCTTATTGATGGATGATACCACCAGCGTTTTGGAACGTCATGCGCTCAAAACACCCTGCATGAAGAACAAAATAGTTGCCAATCTTTGAAACAGGTGTGTGTGTGTGTGTGTGTGTGTGTGTGTGTGGAGGGGGGAACCCTCATATTTCTTGCTGAAGAGGAAAATATCCATCCTGGAGACAGTTTCTTTCATCTGGATGCAAGATTTGCATTCTGCAGCCATTAACGATAAAAGGATGTTTACTGCCTCCTTTCCTAACAACAAATTGAAAATCCTTCATGATAAAATTTCCCCACATTGTGATTTTCAGCTCTGTCACATATTGTAGAAAAATGGTAATAGGCTCAGCATACCTATCTTTTCAGTGACAGATACATTTTGCTTACTGTTCAGGTACTCAGCCGTCTTCGAGTCCCAACGTGTATTACACTAGATATGAATTTTATTATTAATGCTTCCTCTGTAGCCTCCTTTCTCATTGCTTTGTTGGTGCTCACATCCCTGTTTACAGGGCTTGTTGGCAGAGAAAGTGCAATTAGGGGAATATAGCTTAGGTGATGTTTGTTTCATGCCAAAACCAAATGATGATGGGATAGATTTTTTTTATAGAAAGGGAAGACTTTCTTGTTTGTTGTTGCTACATCTGCAATATGTTTTCTGGTTCACGCGACCTGAGTGTTGAATAGCTTGTAGAAGCTAGACAGTCTTTGGCGGGGAATCAAATCATTTTCTGCCCATAATGATGGGAATTACTATCTACTTGGCAGAGCAGGTGTCAATTATCTTAATTTCTATGTTTTTAAACACATCTGCAACCTAGAGTATGTAAACACTCCCAGAAATAGTTCTTCAGAAAGCTCATGGCCTGATAATCTCCCGCTTTTCAAAAGCATCTGTAGAGACTATGTTTGCTGAACGCTTAGAACATTTCCTGGGTCTGAATCAAACAAGATTTGATTTCAGGGTGTGCTGTGTGACTTTTACTTGCGGATAGCAGAGGATAAACCTGAGGGAGCAATTAATATAGTAAATATCAAGATAACGGGAAAGGAAGAGGGTCATTAGCGCAGGATGAGGGAAACGTGAAAGATGCGTCAACGGAGGAGAGAGCTGCTGATGAGTGCACTCCAGGGAGGCCATAGGAAGATCCTTGGGCTGTGCGAAGTCTCGTGGTCAGGGGTGGATAATAAAAAGGCTGGAGCATCCACCATCTGGTGGAGCAGAAGGGAAGATGGGAAGCACCAACAGGGAGTTAGAAATGCTCCGGAAAGCCAGACGGCGAAAGCATTGATTAAGATTATTTAGTTGATTAGGTGGATGGCACTCCTTGATTTAATGCGCCTGCTGAAGGTAGAGCAGCCAGCATATTTTTTTTAAAGTGTGGGGAGAGCTACAGCCAGCCGTCAAAAGGCTGCTGAAATTGGCCCTGACCCTGACAGTGTCAAAAAACGCTACCCTATACAGAACTGGCAGAAAAGGTCAAGCAGAAAGAGGAGGTCATTTCTAAATAAGGAAAGGTTGGACATTCCAGGGCAAAACAGGCCATGGAGAGATTCAGCCCCCTGATGCTGATGTCAGAGGAATAATATGCTCTCCAGACCTTACCCTCCCAGAAATTGCCTTAAAATATTATATTGCACAGTTCCCAGTGGTGTCTTGATTATAAGTCTAGCTTTCTATTGCATATTGGATCATTGGGCTACCCAGCTTTGAAAAGTTCAGATAGAAGCTGGTTTATAAATATTTGCAATAAAATAAAATAACCTCTTACTACTACTACTACTACTACTACTACTACTACTACTACTACTACTACTACTACTACTACTACTACTACTACACACTTGATGCAAGCAAATAAACAATCTTGACACAGACACAATTGTTTTTGCACATCTCCATCTTATGTGCTTTCTCACCTCCATCTTTCATTCCCTCTCACGGAACTAGCTTCTGCAAGGCCCTTTGGCATCAAGGCTTCCTTCTCTATCTCCAACCATTAACCATTTTGTGTGACCCACACCTCTAACTGGGTCCATTGTGACAAAAGCAGAACATATTTCAGGTGACATAACTGGACCTATGTGCACCCTTGTGGATGAAAGTAATTTGGGACTAGACATGGGCACGAACAGAAAAAATGAGTTTTCATTTGTCGGAACGGGTCCATTTCGGGTCATTTCCGTTTGTCGTGAAATTTTTCAAAAATTTGTCGTTTTGTTTGTTGTTTGTCGTTTGTCGTTTCCAACACGATTTAGCGCGAAGAGCATAGGAGTGTCCCACAATCAGGGCCGGCGCTAGGTGTTTTTGCGCCCTGGGCAGGGCGGAAGCTGGGCGGCGGGGGGGAGGTGCGGGCGGGCGGCGGTGGCGGGGGGCCATGGGCGGGCAGCGACAGTGGAATGGTTCAAAAAATTTGCATGGTCCCATCCCATGCCCAGCCCAAATGGGCAGGTCTAAAAAAATAAAAAATAAAATAAAATAAAATAAAATCAGTGCGACCCTTTACTGCTATAAAAAACCCTCTGCTGCTACTATAAAAATTCAGGCATTTAAAATACCTAATTTTCACATATTTCTGTTGTGCTTTGGTGGGTTTTGGACCACGATTTCAAAATAAATATTGCGGTCGCCATTTTGGATCCCCCCCACCGCATGGCATGGAGACAACGAGGATGACCCCCCCGCCACCTGGTGCAAGCAGCCCAGGACAGGGGAGGAGGGGGAAAGGCCAGGGACCCCCCCCCCAGAAACCACCCCTCAGGTAGGTGTCCTCAGGCAGGCATATTTTCACCTGTTTTTTTGGCCGGGAGTCGGGTTGTTTTTTTTTACTTTTAAAAACTTTTTTTCTGTGCTGCTTGGCAATGGCATCGTGCGATCGCCGCGATGCCATTAACGACAACGAAAAACCCGACCCAATTTTTCTTTTTCGGGTCGGGTTCGAGCTGGAGCGGCGTAATTATCGTTAAAGTTTCAGTTAGGTAACGGAAACGGAAACCAAAAACGGAAACGACAATTTCGCCGAGTCGTCCCCATGTCTATTTGGGACTTTAAAGGCAAGGGGGGATACCAGCACTGAGCCTGAAAGCCCATAGGAAACTGTACATGCTGAGGTCTTGTACATGCTGAACTTAATAATAAGTCTATTTGAGGGGACGAGAAAGTTTCTGGTCAATTAAACTTCATCATTGTGTTGCATGGATGACGTCACTTATATGTAGTCAGATATGACAGCCTCGCTGCAGTGTCCTGCAGTTATCTTGTACATGAGAAGGAAGAGAATGAATGGAGTACAAGCAATGTTTCCCCCAGTTTCCAAATTCAGCTGATTTTTTGGGAAGCTTTAAACAAAAACTCCTGAAAAGTGGGATGTTATCAGTGGATTCTTCTAGTTTGTCTCAACAGAAATATTTTGCAAACTGATAAAGACCTGCATATTGATAAAGAAATGGGGGGGGTGAACTTGCAAAGAAGAATTTGTGGGGGGAACGGATATTACCTTTGGAGAGCACAACGATATACACAGGTCTGGAACAGCTCAAGCTATGGCATAAATTCAGATGCGATCCAGTAGAAATAAATCCCTGCCAGATTTATTTTTGAACTTATTAAGTGCAGATAGTTCCGTAACACTGTAAATATTAAAGTATTACATTCTTCTATTCAATAAAGTTGCACTGAATAGAATTATCACCTTGAAATTGCAGGGTAAAACTCCCTATACAAAAACAGATTAAAGACAAATTAGACTGTGGGCCAGGTCACTATGATTGTTAATTAGTGATAATGGAAATACAATTAGCATAATGAGTTCCAATTACTGTATATGGAGAAATATGAGCACACTGCTTTCATAAATCTTGGTTCCAGGAAAAATAAAATGCATCTGATTTAACAAAGCATACCCTTCTCCTCGACATGAAGGTTTACCTAGTTATGAAGCTAAACTGTTCTTATGGGTTGTGGTTTGGGGAAGGGAGTGGGGAGGGGCTGGCAAAGGTGGGGGAGAAGGAGAGATGATGTAACAGAATGGATTTAGCCTGTCAGATAGTTTTGCAATTCCTGTATTAACTTGGCTTCTGCTTTAAGCTTCCTAGAAAATCTTGCCATCTGTTTCTCAAATTCTGGGTTAAACAACAGAAGAGAGAAATCACAGGTCATTACGTCAAATTGATATGTTGCCTTTGGAGCAGTCAAGATTTGTTTTGGGGCTCTGCTCTGGAAGAGCAGGAGACCTACTTCTATCTACTGTACTGATAATCTATGAAAACAGCATGCCCTGTTTGTGCACATATTTCCTGACATTTAAATGACTCGTGTCAAATGAAGTACAAACCAAAGGGCACCAATGTCTTCTTCTGGTTTTTTAAATGAATGGTTCAATAGAACATGGAGGGGTATTTCCTCTTCCAGATAACATCTTTGCTATCATAGGTACAAGGAACATAAACACCATCTAGTTAGCATGTAGAAGCATTGCAAGAATATTTGCAATTCGTCAGTTAGAAAAGCAGCCTGTGAATGTTGGGAGTCGTCGTTGCCATCATCATCATCATCATCATCATCATCATCATCATCATCATCATCA
>JAHTLZ010000074.1:23576700-23590875 GCA_023846285.1 Phrynocephalus versicolor | reverse complement strand
AGTTAGGATACAATCTTTTTCTGTGCAGTTCGCCGAAGGGAAGCTACGGAGAAATCGCTGGTATGACCGCGGCCTTGGTGTGGTCACCTGAAGATGCAAGGACTGTGAAGAATGGGTAGGATGGGCTGATAATCTCAGGGAAATATGTTCCTTCAAATAATGGGGCTACAATCCATGAATGCCTTCATGACCTAACACTAAAATCTTGAGCCTGGCACATAAAGCAACAGGAAGCCAATGGAGACCAACCAGAATATGGCATGGTGAGTTTAACCACAGTGAGTGGTTAAACTGCTGTACTGCAACTAGATCTGTGTTCATGACTTGAGGTTCAGTTCCAGGTAGCCGCCTCAAGGTTCACTCAGCCTTCCATCCTTCCAAGGTGAGTGAAATGAGTATCCAGCTTGCTGGGTGGGGGGTGGGGGGTGGAGAGCAATGTGTAGCCTGCATAACTGAATCATAAACTGCCCAGAGAGTGCTTTAAGTGCTAAGGGGCAGTATATAAGCAGAACACTTCACTTTGCTTTGCTACTACTGATTCTGCAAAAAGTCCGTTTTTGAACTATCACTCTGAGAATTTGCTGCCCAGTATAGCCACCAGCCATGCTAACTGTAGATTTCTGAGAGTTGAATTCCAAAGATAGAGGGGGGAAAGGGGGCTTTTATGAAGTCTACACTAGATATGGGCATAGATTTAAAAAAATTGAATTTTTTAGAAAATAAAACTGAAGAGAAGTTTCCGCTCTCCTTTACAATTCCTCCATGTTTGGTGAAGATTAGCTCCCGGACATCTAAGGTATACACTCACAAAGAGGGATCCCCCAGGAAATTTGGTTTTGGTTTACAAAACCCTCTATGGCTTGGGACCTATCTATCTGGCGGAGCGGATCTCCCAGAGACTAACCTTGTCCTGGCCAACCAGAGCTTCATCTACTTTTTCTTTAAGAGTACCAGCACCAAGAGAGGCCCGTAGAGTGTCCACCAGGAATCGGGCCTTTTCAGTGGTTGGTCCGGCCTCTTGGAATAAGCTGCCAGCCGAAATCAGGCAGGCGGAGACACTGCCTGCCTTTAGAAGGGCCTTAAAGACCAGGCTCTTCAGGCAATGCTTCGGGGCCCTCTGAGCATACTGTGATATTGTCAGTTTTCCCCTTCTGCGGATTAGTTTCTTGCCGGATCTAATCTCGCCATTGGTTTTGTATTGGTTAATTGGTGTGATTGCTTATTTTATCAGTTATTTTTGTATGAGTGTTTTATGTAGTATTTTTATATGATTGTATTTTGTAAGGTTCTGATTGGTTAGGTTGTGGGGATTTTTTTTGTATTTGGGGAGTCGCCTTTGGGTGACGTTTGTACACTGCCCTGAGTTCCCTATGGGGAAAATCAGGTGGTTAATAAGTGTAAGAAATAAATAAATAAATAAATAAATCCCCCCCAGGCACCTAGAGAAACCGAAATTACAGAGAAGCTTCTGCAAACTCTTCCCTACAGTTATCCAAAATTGACGACGCTTGGGTGTTCTCCAGCCTTTTGCTAAAGGGCAGTTTCCGGGGGGGGGTGTACTTTGAGGTTGTATAATTCAGATATCTGAATAATCGGCAGAAAGTCAGTGGGCTGCCTTGCTGTTTCCATTTGGGCCCCAAGAATCAGGGGGGATATAGGGCTACTCAGAATAAATTAGATTTTTTTAGATAGTGTTATTTGTAAGTCTCGGTTCATATGGGTTTTGATCTGCTTTTAAATTGTTGGAGATTCTTCTTATCTAGATTTATTGCCTTATTTGAATCTCATGCAACCAAAACTGTATTTTTTAAAAAATGTAATCTATTTTACAGACCTGTGTGGGTCTTAAGTGATAAGAAGCGTGATACCAGCTAAGTCCAGTCCTGGCTGCTTAGCTAAGCTACCAAATAGTTAACCCAGAGCATGGATCCCTGGGTTCCTGCACTTATAAGGAAGCCTAGCATTGGCATATAGGTTGAGGAATAGCCTGCAGGCCTCAGTTTTTCCATGGGACTGAGAACTGGCTTAAACCAAGTTGGTGGCCATTCTACTGGTGTAGAAGCTTCATATATTGCATGGTAAGACTGCATGGTAATCAAACAATCCTCACTTTCAGGTTTTATCTTCTGTACCTTAAGAGGCAATGAAACAGGTACTTATGTAGAGAGAATCCACACCTAGCATGAGGATATAACAATTAGAGAAATGATCTGTGTTGATCTTTACCAGTCCAGCAGCTATGGATGGGGCAAGATCTCTGTTGGGACATGTTGGCTTGCATCCCCATTCACCTCTCCTACATGTCTTCCTTATCTTGCAGGTGTCTTCTGGATTCAAGACATTACTCTGCTGGGAGAAGTTCTTTTGGTCTTCCTCAACCTCCAGCCTCATCAACTCCCAAGGACAGGAAGCAGGCAGCCTTCTCACACTCAGCAAGCTGCCTTGTCAGGGCTGCTATGAGTAAATCAATAGTATGGCCTATCTTGAAAGGAGCACTAATGGGACATCATAGATGGTAAGGTGATGTTACTTTGATCACCCATTTCAGAAAATTCAAGAGTATTGAGCCAAGGACATTGATCTGTAGAAGAGAAAAAGCATTTTATTTTCCCAAAGAAAAGCAGAGAGGTATTACACCAAAGTATAACGCAACTAAGCAGCAAAGAAAACGGGCACAAGAGGCAGTCAACAAGCCACATCACATTTAAGGTACAGGTGTGGATGTTTTTCTCCACCATTTTCCTGCTTGAAAGAGGGCCAATGAAAGAATGCCTGGTATGATTTTTATTGTACAGTGGTACCGCTACTTAAAAGCAGCTCTACTTAAGAATAATTTGACTTAAGAGCAGAAAACTGTTGGCATTTTAACTGCCGCCTTATAAATTTTAGATGCGGTCTGCTCAACTTACAATTTAAAAAAAAATCATTGTTTTAATTTATTTATTTTTTAATTTTTTAGATACAGAAGCTCTACTTAAGAGTTGTTCGATTTAAGAGCATTTCAGAACAGATTAAATTCGTAAGTAAAGGTACCACTGTATTTGTTCTTATTCTCAGATGTTGCTGCTTGTAAAATCACAATAACATTGTCTGTTTTTTAAAAACTACCACAGAAAGCAGAACCTGTTCAGCTCCCCCCTGCAGGACAGTATTAAAATAAAAAAGATCCATCTGCTTATAAGTGAATGCCAAAGTTAAAAAAATCTTATTCCCAAAATGAATTCTGGTGAAGTGATAATACTGCAAATGACAACCTATGGAAATTGTTTCATTGGCTTTACTACAAAGATAGGGAAAGGGGAAAATAGCCAATTCAAGCAGTTTGAAAGGATAGCTTTTGCAGAATGCATACATTACACTGAGGATTGTATCACAACAAGAAATTAATCAACAAAATGGAGGACTCGACTAAGATATAGGCCAGATCATTCAACCCTGTTGAAGCCATACTGATGACCCACAGAATGTACCCACCTCCATGTAGGAGATGTAAAGTTGCTAATACCATTTTCTATCACAGATAGTTCATACCATAAGTCCTTCCCATTCCAAAAATGTAATTTGTGAATTTTTGCAAACTCTTCAGTCATTACATGAAACAAAATTTTCATCCATCTGCAGTGGCAAAATGCAACAGGTACATTTATTCCCAGCTAGTAAAGCAGCAAGTTCTACATTCCTCACATATATTATTTAAATATGAGACAAAGGGAGGTCATAATTCAGAATCAGCACTAACTTTTTGGCCGTTACTTCACGAGGTGCCTCACTTCGAATTGACCTTGCCTTCGATTTGAATTCGGAGGCGGTCACGTGGTGGTCACGTGGTCTCCCTTCGCTCCCACCCCCGTTTCTCTGTACTCACGCGGGGCATTTTTGGGACCGAATCGATGACTACCTCACCTGCTCCCTTTGCATTAGAAAGCTGATTTGCAACGTCTGGTTCCACTCTCCTTTTATTTTTTAAAACAAATTTACTCGGCATATCGATGCATCAATGCTTGGCTGTCATTCACGACAGAGCGTGGTTACTGTACAATCCTGTGTTTTGTTTCCTGGCATCATTGGCAGCCCCCCGCCGCCGCCGCCGCCGCTACTCGGGGGGAGCCCCGCATGGCACAGCCGCCCGCCCTCCGCCGCTTGCACGCTGCCTGCCCCAGGTGCCCTGCTCTGGCCGGGCGAGGCGGCAGCGGCTCCTCCTGCGCCCGCCGCCGCCGCCGCCGCTGCTACTTGCGCGAGGAAGTAACAGCGCAAAGCGATGAAACAATATAGCGATGCATCGATATCCCTGTTTGAATATTTTTTTAAAAAACTTGAAATAAAAGCCAAAAACCGAGACCACACGTGACGTTGGGAGCGAAGCGAGATGCGAAGCGAAAAGATTCCCGTCCTCCGCCAGGGGAATCACTCACCCCGGTTGGAGCACGCTAAAGGGGCGTGGTTGGGGTGACGTCGCAGCCAAAAAGGAGGAGCGTGCGGACTGAAGCGATCGGTTCACACAGAAATGACGGCTTGCCGCGAAGCGAGCGGCTCGTGAAGTAACGGTTTGTTGAAGGCATCTAGAATCAGTATTTTCCTCTCAAGTTGTTTCCATTTCAATATATTCCATATGAGATATTGTTGGTTTGCAAGTTCTGAACAGAGGCCATCAATTTGTATAGTCACCATACATAAGAAGTGACTAGATGGCATATAACAACTTTTGGAGGTTTTTCATAATTATTAGGCAATTGTATAGTAACAAGAGGATTACCAAATAATGATTGAAACCATAACACACTATAGGAACCAGAGCTCTCCTAGCATTTAGTAAGACTATCATCAGTCACATAACAAAAACAAACAAACAACAACAACAACAATTAATTTCACATCTTAATTGAGTGAGCTTCTGAAGATTTCTTCTCTATTCTTAAAGTATTTTTAAAAAAATTGTATAATCAGACACAGATTCCCTTTACAAGCCCCAATGCCTGTTTGACCAGGAAGGAGTTAAAAAGTTGTCCTTCTGAGAGACTAATTGGGTCCTGAATCCTGACTGACAGGATCAAAAGTTCAGAAATGTTTCCCCCTTTAAAGACTGATGTCAGGAGCATCATCTCAGAAATTCTGAGAAAATGCTTACTAAAAGCAGCCAGGGCTGGGACAAACACAATTTCCCTGTGTTTTCGTAATACAGAAACAATTTCTATATGCTTTACAAAATGTTAGGCGAATTGCCTGGAGATGCATGGCAAGATGTCCCTTTGGAGGAATGTTTCTCCATTTCTTTGTTTCAAGAAAGTGTGTGAGTTTTTTTAACCTCTTCAATGAAAGGCTGTTTTTGTCGAAGATACTGTTTCTGAGACCTTTCATTTCCCTCTAAACATCTCCTTTCCAGGCCCGCAAAGCTGCAGCAATGCATCTACTTGACAAAGTTCATGCTGGCATGCCTGTTACACACAGTATTCCATTAAGTGATAAGAAACCATTTTCTTCCTTTTGAAAGACCTGCTTTGAAAACCAATATTTTGAGGCCCTGCAGCCTGGGTTCCTTCCAAATGCAAGAGTGGATCGGGCCAACCATTCTCTTTCAATATAAACAATATTGGTCTTCTCAGTTTATCTAATCTGTTTCATATCTGGGGACATTGAGGGACATTGGGGAGGAAAAGTTTGACTTTTTTAAAAAAGCATGCAATGTAAGTCCATTGCCAAAACTTCCCCATATTTGACACAGATTGTCAGCTAAAATTGTGCAAAATTTGCTGTTGAACCAAAGTTCAGTTTCAAAGTTATAATGTTTTATTTTGTTTTATTTGGGATGCCCCCATTCTTAGAATTGCCTTATAGAACGTTGATGCACTCTGCTGCACAGTAACATAACCTTTCAAGTGATGCTCAGTGATTCCACCAAATGGAAAACTTGTGGCCAAGAAAGTCAGGGGTATAAAGTATTATTGGTTTGTCCCTACATGATAAATGACTGAACAAGTAACACCATCGCAAAATGATCAGAGTCTTATTTTACTTTATTGGATGTGAAAAGATTTTACATAGTTTTTCAAACAAAATAACTGTAAACTTTACTGTCAGAAGATGTGCTAATTTCTCTTCATATGCAACCTTTTCATTGGGTGAATTATTTATGTGTTTTGTAAGTTACCTGTATTTCAAAAGGGGAAATTAGCACATTGTATTGCTGTAGGCAAATGGGAAGATCATTATCTTAAAGATGTTAAGCATGCAGGAAGTCCCAAGTGGGAGGTGGGTTCCACAGGGATAAATAAAGGTAAATGTGGTTGTCTGCTTGTTCTGTGTTTTTGTGTTTATATTTTATTTGTGTTTGTATAAAAATAAAAACAAAAATGAATGTTAGCTGAATGCCTCTCCCTTAAGACATCTAGCTGTCCCACTCAAAACTCTCATATTGAGCGGCTCCAAGTGGCCACCCAAAGTGAGACTGGGAAGCTGGGCCTTCTCTGTGGTGGCCACTTCATTCTGGAACCCCCTCACACCATCCCTCCTGGCTTTTAGGAGACAACTGAATACCTGGTTATCCTCCCAAGCCTTTCAATAGCTTTGCCTAATCAAGTAACTTTATGTGTTCATTTTTCCACTTGCCTGCCATTATTTCTTCTTCTTCTTCTTCTTTTTTATGGCTCCTGTGGTTTAGTCTGGAATCCCCATTTTCCCCCTGTTGTTTTCCTGTGTCTATTATTGTTGTTTATGACTGTGCTGTTGTTTATTACCTGCCCAGAGTAATAGCCTACCTAGTAGTTGGGCATGGTAGAAATGTACACAAACACACACACACACACACACACACACACACACACACACACACAATTGCTTAGCTTTTCAGAGGTTTCTGAGACCTTCATTGGTGTGTGAATTCTTGCAGAGATTCTTAAACTGGATTGCAGGAAGATGACAGACATTATTCAGTCAGGAATAATCTCCATACTTGCTGTTTAGTAAAAACAAACAAACAAACAAAAACAAAAATCCCTCTTTTTTTTCAAATACAGAGTTAGTCTTCTGTACGGTCAAAATCTCTACCCTCTCCAAGCATATGGTTCAATTTAGCACGTGTTTTGCTCATTGAACTGCTAGCATCCCTTGAACTGCCGTCCACTCTAATAATGCATTAAGTATTGATAGATTGCATTGATCTTCCTCCGAGGTCTTGTTTGAACCGGTGACATTTGGCCAGTGATTGGTAAATGAACTTGAAAACATTTGACCCACACAGGTGAGGTAGTTGCTTATTTAGACCAGTTGTACTCATGTCTAATATCTACTGTCAACCTTTTCTGCCATCTCCTGTGGGCATTTTGCATAGGGCAGCATCTTTGCCTTGTTACCGCCAAGCATAGCATTTTCCAACCTGGGGACATAATTGGTTCAAATGCTCAACACAAACAAAGCAGGTCACATGAGGAAGCCTCTTTGCTCAGATAGTTTTCCGTTTATGTTGGGTGGTCAGAGGCCGTTATGATTGGACATGTTAGTGAGTAAACAAAGACCAGGCAGGAAGATGATACTAGAAGAAGTCAGAAGAAGTCGTTGGAGAGTTGGCATCAAAACAGACCTAGACTATGAAGAAATGGACAAGTAAACCGATCTAGAGAGAGATTGGCCGTCACTTCACGAGGCTCTTCGCTTCGCAGCGTGATTGCCTTCGCTTTGAATGCGAAGGCAATCACGTGGTCTCCCTTCGCCCCCACCCCTTTTTCCCTGTACTCACGCGGGCCGCTTTTCCGTTCGAATCGAGAATGACCTCACGAGCTCCATTCGCATTAAAACACTGATGTTCTTCCCCCGTTTCCCGCGTTCTTTGATTTTTTTTTTTAAAAAAAGGGACCGGTGTATCGATGCATCAATGCTTGGCTGTCATTCACGACAGAGCGTGGTTACTGTACGATCCTGTGTTTTGTTTCCTGGCATCATTGGCAGCCCCCCGCTGCCGCCGCCGCCGCCGCTACTCGGGGGGAGCCCCGCATGGCACAGCCGCCCGCCCTCCGCCGCTTGCACGCTGCCTGCCCCGGGTGCCCTGCTCTGGCCGGGCGAGGCAGCAGCGGCTCCTCCTGCGCCCGCCGCCGCCGCCGCCGCCGCCGCTGCTGCTACTTGAGCAAGGAAGTAACAGCGCAAAGCGATGAAACAATATAGCGATGCATCGATATCCCTGTTTGAATATTTTTTAAAAAAACTTGAAATAAAAGCCAAAAACTGAGACCACACGTGGCACTGGGTGCGAAGCGAGATGCGAAGCGAAGAGATTCCCGTCCTCCGCCAGGGGCATCACTTGCTCCGGTTGGAGCACGCTAAAGGGGGCGTGGTCGGGGTGACGTCGCAGCCAAAAGGGAGGAGCGTGCGGACTGAAGCGGTCGGTTCGCACGCAAATGACGGCTTACCGCGAAGCGAGCGGCTCGTGAAGTAACGGCCATTGTGTGTGAGAGTGCATGAAAGGGAGAATATTGGAACCAGCATTGTTTGTCAGACTACTGCAAATCAACCACAGAGTTATCAGTTGAACCAATACATCTTCTGCTCACTGCACTAGATAGTTCATTAGCATCTCAAAACTCTTTCTAAATACAGTAATTGTGTTCTGTCAAGTCAGTTCCAACTTCTGGTGACCCTTTTCAGGGTTTCTTGAGGTACAGAGTACTCAGAAGCAGTTCACCATGCCCATCTTGTATGGACAGTGTGGAATCATGTAGCTTTTGAAGGCCATACTGGCTCTTACAGAAGGCATAGCGGAGAACTGAATGAACTCCCCACCTTGGAGGCAGGGGTGGCTTAGGACTGTGCCTAAGAACAAAAATTATAAAAGAACAAGAACTATTTCACAGGCACACAAACACACACACAAAGCACAACTTTCTTTTTAGTGCTGTTGCATATTTTGCAAATCCACCAGGAAGCACCATTTTCTTTTGCTTCATTATAAATGTACATCTCGATACTGCAATGAAGACAGAGAACAATTCTTGTTTCTGTGCTACAATTCCCAGGTCACATAGGTATGTTTAATGACCTAGTAGGAATTAACTGCAAGTCTCTCAATTTTTTCATTGTTCACATTAGAGACTAGAAACAACTTTATTAAAAAATTCATGATGGATCCCTCTAAAGCAAACAAACATCTGGTTTAAGCACAACTGCATGAGAGAATTCCATCCGGAATCCCATTTGCTCACAGGTTTGTTTTTGACTGGAATCATTCATATCAAATCATCTCCTGGGTAAGGCTTCCAATGCAGAACAATTTCTTTAAAAATTAAAAAGAGAGAGAGAAAAAGCAAAGGAAGTTTCAATTGCTCAGGCTAAAATGACTATTATGGGTTGTGTGTAGTCAAATATATTGATAGCCTCCCTTGTGACTTCTGCTGACACTCAGGTTTAATTGTGGTGAACTTTGGATTCTTATCTTAAGGTCAGTTATTAGCTATTGATGGATTCTCCTTTTCTCCACTTAATGCTAAAGTATTCATACTAACCAAGACAGATGGGAGTTGGGTGAGGAGTTTCTCAATGCCACCGCTCTGTGAGGTACCATACCTTGTACTCCTTTTGCAGCAAAAATGGAAACGGGGTGATCTTTCAACCACATTAAGAAAGAGGGGCTGAGGGGAAGGAATAAAAGAAAGGGGGAAATATTTACACACACACAATCATTTAAGCAGGGCCAGCGCTAGGTTATTTTGTGCCCTAGGCTAGGGGGTGGGGCGGGGGGAGCGGTGGTGGCAGGGTGGGTGGGGTAGCAGGGGCGGTGGATGATGGGGGACAGCGACAGGCACGGGGGGTGGCAGGCGGATGGTGACGGGTGGTGGGGGGATGGACGGTGGTGGTCAGCGGTGGGGGTGGGTGGCGGGGGGCAGCAGGCCGGCCAGCGCCCCCTGTCCATTTTGGTGCCCTAGGCAACTGCTTAGTTTGCCTTAATGGATGTGCCGGCCCTGCATTTAAGGGATGGGGGGGCAAGAGACTACCAGCTTTTAAAGTAATAGGAGGTCACTATGCAAAAAAAACAAAAAACAAAAACAAAAACAAAAACAAAAAACCACCCAAAACAAAGCAACCCTCTTGCCTATTCAGCTGCACACACTTACAAGTCACAGTGACAAACAACACTGCTATTTCAAGTTTCCCAGAAGGCCAAGAGTGTTTCCCTAAGAGATTTATAAACACCTACATAATAAATGGGAGACTGGAGTTTAAACTGTTATGAAGCATTCTCTCCTCTGGTTCCTAGGTCCTCCGTGATTTAAAGAGCTGACATTTACTATGTGCAGGCCTATTATTCAGAATGACTGTTTGTGTATAGACAATATTTTTAAAATGGCTTGTGCTAGACGAAAAATTCTTATTAAGTCTGAAAAAAACAGTTTAAGCAGGTAACACACACTTCCACTTTAGTCTGGCATAAGTCTGACTGGTTTGCCTTGTGAAACATCACAGCATATGTGCTCCCCCCCCCCTGCGCGCACACACACGCACGCACACACGCACGTGCGCGCGCGCACACACACACACACACAATGACAAATCAATGAAAACTGTTCATTAAAATGAAGGTCAATGCAAGGAGACTTGTGACTAATTCTCAGATTATTTTGCAATAGTCCTTGGAAGGTGATCTTACTACATCCTTTCACGGGCTGAGATATTATCATGAAATAATCTTCTGCTGGGAATTAACATTTGCCAAATCACAAAAAGTTATTTGAAAAGACTGCTCTGTGGGAAGTGTGTGTGTGTGTGTGTGTGTGTGTGTGTGTGTCCCCTTTATAAATAGTCCTCACATGACGAAACTCTATGGTTTGTAAATTAGCTTTCAACAATCCCCAGACAAATCCAAAATACTTCACACCTCCATCACCAAGGCCATAGCTAACAATCCATACTTTATGGGTTTCAGCACCTTAGGCCATTGTTCGCCTAATGGCCTATTGATTGTATTGTTCCCCATTGTTCGTCTTATGAGCCTATTTCAGACCAGGATGACATGAGGTCAAAGTGAACTGACAAAACTGTTTGGATGAGCAGCGGAACATTTCAGTCTCTCAAAAAAAGAAGTCCAGTTGTCATGACTCAACTTCCAGATCTACTGTACAATATGTGATGTATTCAGAAGCTGTTACTTATCTACATGACACGATGTGAAGAAGAAAACTCCAACAAGCCCCTTCCTAAATGTTGCTGATGGTCAGCAAAGGACAAAGGGAACCCACTCGCCACTGTAGGAGTGTACCAGATACCTTGTAGTTGTGGTTGGGTATCTATTAGGACTACAAAGTGCAGCATCCAGTCCAGAATCAAATAACATGAAAGACACTGCAGACTAAAACAACCTGAGAAATCAGCAGTAGCTGAACACACCCTGAAACAAACTGGACATGAAATCCTCTTCCAGGACACAGAGGTACTGGACAACACTATCAACCACTATGTCAGACTACACAGGGAAGCCATTGAAATCCACAAAGATAAGCACAGTTTTAACAAAAAAGAAGAAAGTCTAAAAATCAACAAAGCCTGGATGCCTGTACTAAAAGCAGCAGAGTGCAAAAGGTCAAAACGCAATGATTCCCACCCAGACAAAAGCAACAGTGATCAGTTCACACAATAGAATAGCTAATGACACCTATCAGGGATTGTTGCTACCCCGCAATTGCATTTAAACTTCTCGAATAGCCTGAAAAAACTCACAATTAACAGATTGCACAGTGTTGTGTTATTAGTGACAGAAAAGGAAAAGCCCTCATACTGCTATTGAAAATGCATGCTCTTTCTGTTCCATAGTTAGAAAGCAATCCAGATCTTCTCTGCATAATAGCATGTTAGATCCAAACACTTCGACTACCCAGCACTGATTAACTAGCTCCATTTAATTGAGCAAGTGCATGCACGAATAATGGATGGGCAACAGCTTTCCTGAAAATGAGCCATTTATTATAAATGTTAGTGGTGATTTACACTGGTTGGATCATATTAAAGTTCTCAGAGCTATTTCCCAACCTTAAACGTATTTGCAGAGGGGAAGCAGAAAGAAGTGGCACAGAAGGCTTTGATGATATTTCATATAACAAGTGTAGGTTATAGCTACCATTTGCTCTTTTGATGATTCACAAATTATGCAGAGGGAGCCACTTGGATATTTTTCTGGACATTTCCTTATATGTCAGATGCTTGCAGGGAAACAAAACACCTAAACATGCCCATCTCCATATTTCATCTTTCAATGCATTCCTTTGGGAAAATGAAAAACAAAGGGAACAAAATAGAAATTTCCATTTTATTTCGTTTCGTTTTTCTTTGATGGGTCTCTTCGTTATTCATTTCATTCCGTAATGAAACAAATAAAGAATAATGAAACAAATTAAAAATTCATTTTGTGCCCACCTCTAATGTATAACCAAGGGATATATAATCTGACATAATACCTCTCCATAAGATTGCAGTACAAATCACAAAATACATTCACGCTATTGCAATTTGCCATCAAATTAGAATATTGCAATAAAGATTGATATGGGGGGGGGGCTGTTGGCCTGCTATTCTTGTTAATCTGGTTAATAAGGAAACCCTGGGTTGAAATAATCATCTCAGGAGTGTGGTTTTTTAAATAATCTGATCTAGTGAGTTAAATTGTTCCATTAGATTAGGGCACTATGCCATATTCTATTTCTTCTTGCAAGTATAGTTAAATTTCTGGTTCCCTTCCACTTTGGAGCCATTTCTAAAAATGCTGCCATGCAGAAAAAGACAATCATTTGTTTATTAATTAGCTGCTCAGTATTGTCTGAAAATAAATCTCTCTCTCTCTCTCTCTCCTCTCTCTCTCTCTCTCTCTGCCCTGTGATTAATTCTATTCCTGTAAAAACCTCAGATTGGAAGCACTGGATTGGAGAGCTTGTACCACCTTTGCTTATGCATGCTGATATGCCCCCTTTTACTCCAACAGATCAAACTGGTTTCCTTACTGGCATACTGTATATACTCAAATATAAACCTAGTTTTTCAGCCCTAATTTTGGGCTGAAAAAAGTGGTCCTTGGCTTATATTTGGGCCAATACTTTTAGCCACTGAGGCAAGTTTGGGTCAGTGGCTAAAAGTCATTTTAAACATTGTGCACCACTTCTCCTGATTCCCCCCCCCCATGTTTAAAATGACTTTTAGTCAGCAACTCAAGCACTTGCCTTGGTGGCTAAAAGTCATTTTAAACATCACACATAGACCCAGCTCACAAAGGAGGAGTTGCCAGGCCCTGCTGCATTTCCTACCCTAGGCTTATACTTGAGTCAATAAATTTTCCCATTTTGGGGGGGTTTAAATTAGGGCCCCCGACTTATACTCGGGTCGACTTATACTCGAGTATATACGGTAGCTTAAAGGGAATTGTGTAAAACAGTTGTGCAGAAGCTGAACCAAACCTTCCTTAAAATTGGAAGAGATGGTCTTTGGGAGACATTTAAAACTGATCACACTCCACTGATGTCTAGGTGAAAATCCTACCTTATTGTAACCTTTTCGTACTGTGGAACACCACAGAACAATGCAGGAAAATGTCTATTAGGTGTAATTGAAGCAAACCATTAAAACAATGGACTTTGATCCTCAGGGCTCAAGCATGGGCAGGAGACTGGTCTGCTCATGCTTTTACTATGGAATGGATCAAGGCCATTGCTTAAATGCAAATCACCTCTTTCTGATCCAGAATCATTTAACTCCCTTACTTAAGGCCTCAGAAAAACCATAAAGCAAACAGAAGCTGGCAAATGCTGAAAGATTTATCTCCACATCCGAGAAATTTCGGTTTAGAAATGGAAAAAATATCTCCTTCTGTCCTCTGTGAGAGAGACACAGCCTGATATATAATATTTTGAAATATGCTGGATGAAATATTAGTCCATGGCAACTGATTGAGCAGGTTTTAGGGTTTCCACACAGCTGAGGCAGATAATTTATGAGGACTTTTGCCTTACTTAGCTGTGGGTAAGCGTATAATGGAATATAATCCTACTTGTGGATCAAGGAGCTGCATTATTAACCAAATCTTGGCAGCCATTCCTTCAAAGTGTTCAGCCCTCAGTCATACGGTTTGGATTTTTTTTGGACTGTCGTGCTTCACTTCCTCTTTCTTCACACACACACACACACACACACACACACACACACACACACACACAC
>JAHTLZ010000074.1:23550754-23576690 GCA_023846285.1 Phrynocephalus versicolor | reverse complement strand
CACACACACACACACACACACACACACACACACACACACACACACACACGTACTTGGCCTGGATTATATTGGTTATTGCATTATACTACGTGCTCCATTAGAAGTTTTAGACTGCTTTTAAAGGAAGAAGATAATCTTCTATTTTCTCCATACATATCAGAATTCTTCTGTCCCAACTGTCTGATTATCAAGGTTTCAAGGGTCCAGCCAACTGTACAAAAAAAACAAAGATTACAGGCCAAGCTTCAGGTTTTCCTCCAGGCACTGCCTCTGAGTGGCCACCAAACCTGAAGAGGCGTGGCTGGAAAAAGCCAAACACCTGTTCGTCCAAAGCATGAGCCGGCACAAACTGCCCAGCTGGCAATTTGTGTCAATCTCTAGCTCTTCCCTAAAGGTGGAATTGTGGTAGACCTAGAGTGGAGCAACAGCTTGGCTCCAATTAGCATTTAAGGAGCACTGTATTGCATACTCGACTGCTTTATGCTTTTTTTTTTGTCCTTCTGCAGACATTAGTTTTCTTGCCGGATTCAACCTTGGCTTTGATTCTGACTTGGTTAGTGGCATAATGTTTTTTTTTCATTGTGTGTGTGTGTGTGTGTGTGTGTGTGTGTGTGTGTGTGTGATTATACTGTATTTATTTATTATTGTATTTGTTAGGTTTTGATTGTTTATGATTGTTGGGTTTGTTTGTATTTGGGTAGTCACTGTTGGGTGACATCTGTACACAACCCAGAGTTCTCTATGGGAAAATTGGGCGGTTAATAAGTGTAAGAAATAAATAATAATAAATTAATAAAATATGATGATGGCCAAGTGTCCATTAACTATGAGGGACTCACCACTTGGGTTCTAGTCCTGGATGAGCTTTTATGTTTGAAAGAAAAGCTGGTGGCTGCAGCAACATAACTTCCAGGGGCTCCAGTGGCAGGAGGTTCTGGTAGAGGAAGGGCAAAAAACCATGGCTGTGGGCTCCAGAAAATTCCCCATATGCTAGATGCTGACAAGAGGCTGGCTGTATGCTCTGAAAGAGGTGAATAAAATGAAATCAAAGAAATTGTTGGGAAAATGTTTCCCAGTGTTTTTCCCTCCCTTGGCTGCGCCATCTTTTCTTTCTTGTTGGTCTTTCCCACTCTCCAGGCAGGGTAGTTGCCTATTTTCATTGATGCTCCACTCCTCCAATCCCATCACCAGGCTTCAAGAAGTTCTAATCCTCTCTTTCCTTCTCTTTCAACTTTTTGAAGAGTTTTAAGGACTTGCAGAGGGAAGCAGCAATCACGTTCAGCATCGTGGTCTTCCTACTACCTCTCTGCTCCATATAAGTTTTGTAGAAGGCCTTTGGAAAATATAGTAGGAATAACAGCAGTTTCTTCTCTGCTGTTTCTGGAAGTTTGTGGGTTGGGTTTAGGGGGTGGGTTAGGTAGGGATCCAGGTAGGGATCTAGGTGTTGCCGTCCCGCCCGGGAGGGCTAGTTAGGATTTAGGGCTCTGTCCTCGGGGCAGGTGGGTGTGTTTCGCCGCCACTGCTGGCCGCCTTTGGCTGGAGGCGGGCGAGCTTGCCTTTGGCTCGCAGCGGGTGAGTTTGCTTGGACCTCGGCCAGCGGCGGCTCCTCCCAGCCAGATGTGTGTCTGGCACTGGCCGGCTGCTGCTTGGTCGGCTGGGCTTACAGGGCGCTTTCAGGCGCCATTTTGGGTGGGCGCCGAACGCCATTTTGCGCCACCTGGCAGTCCTGTGTTTCCCTTGGGCCCTGGGGTTGGGAGGTCACCCTGCCTTGACTGGGCTTAGGCCCCAAGTTTAAACATACTTGTATAAATTGCTTGGTATATACATAAATAATACATACATCTAGTGGGCCTCTCCTTCTCGGGGCTGTTGCCCTTGGGGTGATCCATCCATTGGTGGAACGACTTTTAACCTCTTCCTGGGGCAGGGTCTGGCCTTTATTTGATTTGGGCGCATTACACCTGCTCTTTTTGGATCTTGGGCTGGGCTATTGCCCCCCTTTCCCCCCCTTTTGCACTCACGGATATGGCGCCCAGGAAGCACCCTGATACATCTAAAGGGAAGGCCCCTGTGAAACACAGGGCAACACCCCGCACCCCACCCCCTCAATTCTCTGGCTCATCCTCTGATGAGGACCTTCCTGACTACACGGCAATTTGGGATAAACTTAGCCAGCTTGAGCAGGCCAGAGCCCGTGTGTGGGGACTTGGGGGTGGGGGCAAGAGTGGCAGGCCGGTTAGGGGCTCCAGGGCTCTGAAGTGGGCAGAGCTGCATAGGATGGGGGAATTAATGCTCTCCCACATTGCTTTCCTTGAAGGTGAATTGGCGGCGTCACTTCCGGCTGCTTGGATGAGCGGCTGAAAAAAGCAGAGCTCCGTACGACTGAAATGTAAACAGCTTTAAAAGTCTTGTTCTCCCTTTCAAAACTTGTGAGTAATTTTCCTATGTCGTTTTAAAGTTATTAATTGCAGACTGGAGAAGTCTGGAATGTTAAACATCTGTTAACTCTCCGGTAGAAATTACTTTCGTTTTGACTCGTGTGCAATTGGCTTTCATTTCTTTAAGCTACTGAGTCAATTAGATGATTTTCTTGTCTTATAACCTGGACCTGTACTTAAAAAATCTGCTTAATTAGAAGGAAAAAATCCAAGCCTGTGCAAGAAGCTAAGTGGGTCCGATCAGCATCTGATCGTAGCCTTGAAAGATTACAACATATTGCAGCCTTGTCCGCCCTTCAGGAGGAGGGGGGCGAGAAACCTAGCTGTACTATGGAAAAATTTGAACAACAACTCTCCGTTCTCACGGAAGGCTTAGAAGCATCGCGGGGGTTACCCAAGGATATCAAACAGATCAGTGAGGACTATAAATTTTTTAAAAAGGAATTTCAAGCTCTTAATACTAAAATTGAGAAGATACAAGCAGATTTTAAGAACTTTGATCAGAGTGACTCAGGTTGAAAACTTGGCTAAGCAAAATGAGGATGGAATACAAAAACAAAAGCAATGTTTGGAGGACATAAATAGGAAAGTCATCTACCTTGAAGATAGTTCCAGACGCTCCAATATCAAGATTATGAACTTTGCACTAAAGAAAAGAGACAATCTTAAAGAAGAGGTGATTTCCTGGATAAATACAATTATGAAGACACAGTTTGTAAGAGAGGAAGATGTTGAGAGAATTCACTTTCTGGGCAGCCCCCAAGTTCATCATAGGCCCATAATACTGAAATTTTCTAACTATGTAAAAAAAGAATTTTTGAGAATGACAAGATCTAAGCCAGAACTTCTCTCTTACAATGGCACTCCTGTCCAAGTGTATCAAGATCTTTCCTATGCAACATCTCAGTGGAGGAAAAATATGCGCCCTGTGACTGCAGTTCTTATAAAAAATAATTTGAAGTACAGTTGGGGCTATCCAGTATTCATCAAGATTTGGAAGGATGGGATCCTTCATAAAATTTATTCTCCAGAAGAAGGAAAACACCTACTAGCTGCATGGGGCCTCTCACAGGAAGATCCGGGAGCAGCAACATCGAGTGGCTAAGTGAAGAAATCACATGGGAAGAAAGTGGATTCCTGTATAATTTTTTCGCATATTTCTCCTTTTGTCTTTTTGGGTTTTTTTTGGGGGGGGTGGTTCATTTTTCTATTTTTGTTCCTTTTTTCATTTTCTTTATTTTTCCAATTTTTGATTTCTTATTTTTCCCTATATGGGAAGGAAGTAGATTTTATTATAATTATTACCTATTTCTCCATTTGGATTCCTTTTTTGGGGGAAGTTTTTTTTTTTTGGAGGGGTTATTATCATTTTTTTTTACTTTTTTTGATTTTTAATTTTTGATTTTTCCGTTTTTTTATTTTATTTTTCCATTTTCCATTTTCCATTTTTATTTTTTTATTTTTCCTCTGTTTCCCTTTGTATTTTTAGTCATTGTTCTTTTTCCTTCCCTTCCCCTCTCACTCATCCCCCTTCCCCCCTTCCCAACCTTCCTGTTCTCCCCCCTTCCCTTTTTTTCTCTTTTTCTCTTTTATTTTTTTCTCTCTCTTTCCCTCTTCTTCCCTTTTGACAGTAGGGGAAATGGGCTGTTGGAGAGCGAAGTGAATATTGCAGAATCTAGTAGAATTGATAAATGTTTAATGGGGAAAACAAGAGGGTAAATTAATTCAGATTGTACTGATGTTAGAGACCTGGCTGTGACTCAAGTTGCTGGGAATCGCGCCCCCTCCCCCTTAGAGTCATGCTGGAGTCCAGTGCAGCGTGGATAAAGGAGGGGGTGGTAGGATCGATAACTGTAGGGTGGTTGGGTATGGTTGGGGATAGGTTTGGATTACTTTATATTATTGTTTTTATTGTGTTTTTATTGAGCTTTTTTGTTACATGTAACACAACAGGATAAAACAAACAAGCGATTTAAAGGGGGCATGGGGACTAACATAAAAGTAGCTACTTTAAATGTGAAAGGCCTAGGATCTGTTATAAAGAGAATAAGAATAGAAGCTCTATTGAAGAAGAGTAAAGTGGACATTATTTTCCTACAAGAGACTCGTCAATCAAGAGATAAGACCAATGAACTCAAGCTACAGAACATCTACGAGAAAGGGTATGGGACTTCAAAATCTAAAGGAGTTGCAATTTTAATTTCAAAATATTGCGAATTTGTAGTACAAGAAGTAATAAAGGATGACGATGGTAGATTTTAATAATTCAGGGTTTATTGGGAGAAGAAGACTATACTCTAGTAAATGTTTATGCACCTAATATACAGCAAGTAGATTTTTATGAATCTGTTCTAAAAGAATTGGAGAAGGTGAAAAAAAAAGGTATGTTATTATGGCAGGAGACTTTAATATGGTAAAGGACAAAGTAAAGGATAAATCTGGTATTAAAAGGGATGATATGACTGATAGAACTACTATTTTGAATAAAGTAATGAAAACTGCAGGTCTAAAGGATATTTGGAGAGAATTAAATGGTGATGAGAGAAGATATACATATTTTTTCTTCGGTCTATAAAAGTTATTCTAGAATAGACTTTATATTTGTATCCCATAATTTGCTTTCTAAAATAATTGAAACAGAAATTAATACTATAAAAGTAACAGACCATGCTCTAATGGAAATGGAAATGAAGGTTAAAAAAGATTATAAAGAGGCAAGAAGATGGAGAATGAATTCTAGTATTTTTCAAAATGTAGATGCAATTGAAAGGTTAAAAATGAATGGCTAGAAATATGGTCTATAAATGAAGCAGCTGGAAGTGAAATGGGATTGATATGGGACACTATGAAGTCAGTTATGAGGGGATTGATTATAAAGGAAATGTGTAAATTTAAAAGATTGAAAGAGGAGAATATTAAGAAATTAGAAGATGTAATTAAAAACCTGGAGCATAACTTGTAAATAGAGATAATAGAACGTTTTTAGAACTTCAAGCTAAAAGAAAAGAATTAGATAGCATAGAATTACACAAAGTTCAGAGAGATTTAATGTATATGAAGAGAAATTATTTTGAATTTAGTAATAAAAACTCTAGATTTTTGGCACGGTTATGTCAAGCTAGAAGAGCAAAAAAAAAACGCAATAGGTGTGATTAGAGATAAATCAGGAAAGAAGTGTAGCCTGATGAAAGAAAAATTGCAAATATTTCAAGAATTTTATGAAGATTTATATAAGGGAGGTAATGTCCCAAAAGCAGATATAGAAGACTATGTTAAAGAAATTGTTAAAGAAAAGATACTACAGACATGAGGGAACTAGAAAAACCAATTCAAGAGGAAGAGATTGGAGCAATTATCGATAAGCTAAAAATGGTAAAACCCTGGGTTGTGATGGACTAAATTCAGATTTTTATAAATTGCTTAAATCAGTTTTAGTTCCAAGATTAAAAATACTCTTCAATAGAATCTTACAAGGAGATAAAATACCATTATCTTGGAAACATTTATTAACATTTCTCATTCCAAAACCTAACAAGGATGTGATGGACCCTAGTTCATATAGATCTATCTCATTAATAAATCAAGATGCTTAGATTTTTACCGCAATATTAGCGATTAGAATGAATGGGTTCATTACAAAATATATTAAGGAAGATCAAAATGGGTTTCTAAAGGGAAGACAAATGCCTAATTTAACTAGAAAAGTACTGAATATTATATATAATACAGAAATGAATAAACAGAAGGCTGGTATTCTATCATTGGATATATTTAAGGCTTTTGATTGTGTGGAATGGCCAATACTAAAAATAGTGATTGAAAATTGGGGGTTTGGAATGAAATTTAGAGGGCTGATAGATCAATTATATTCTGAAAATACATCTGAGATAATAATTAATGATGGGATTTCAGATTGGATATCTCTAGGCCGAGGTACTAGACAAGGTTGCCCCCTCTCCCCAGTCCCATTTTGTTTAATGATTGAAATGTTTGTGGATAAAATAAGGAATGATGAGTTAATTACCGGATTAGGTACTGATAATAAAGTAAAGATTAATTTATTTGCAGATGATTCCTTATTGACAATTAAAAATCCACTAGAGAGTATGGATAGAGTTAAATATCATTTGGAGAAATTTGGGTCAATATCTGGATTGAGGGTTAACTGGCAGAAATCTCAGGTGATGTTGTTTAATCATAGCAAGGAAGAACAAGAGTGTTTACCCATAACTATGGATGTAAGATAAGTAATTCAATTAAGTATTTAGGTATAGAATTAGTAAAGGATACACAGAAATTAAAGGAAGTTAATTATAGTAAACTGAAGAAAGAAATTAAGAACAAAATGTTAGAATATTCAAGTCTAAAACTTTCCTGGTTTGGGAAGATTGCATTGATGAAAATGAAAATTTTACCAAAGTTAAATTTTTTCTTTATGATGCTTCCAATACAGTTAAGTAAGGATGACTTTAAATTTTGGCAAGATTTAATTAATAACTATTGTAACAGTGGTAAAAAAGCTAGAATAAACAAAAAATATTGGTATATGGCCCAAAATAAAGGTGGTATAGGTTTACTGAATGTTAAAAATTATTATTTAACAAATCAAATAAGGTTTATTGGGGATATTGTGTTTAGTCCAGAAAGATTAATATGGAAAATGGAATCATCGGTAATAAAGGAAGATATTGAAAAATACTTATTCGGCAATATTAAGAAAACAAAGTTAAATGAGATTAATAACCCCTTTCTTAGATCTATGTTAAATGCATGGTATTTACATAAGAAAAAATTATGTCCCTCAGACTCACCATTGAGATCTGTAACTGAAATGGAGAATTTCCCTACAAATTTGAAAGTTTTCAAAAAAGTATTTAGGGATAAACAATTGATTAGATTGAAAGACTGGATAGGCAAGATGAGAGGGAAAGTACAAATGAAGGAAATTCTCCAAGGTAGGGATATATCTTGGTTTAATTTTATACAATTAAAGAAATGGACTGATACTTGGATAAAGAAAAATAATAAATGCAGAGAGTACACAAAATATGAACAACTCTTATTGTTGCATGAGGATACTCAGAAGGAAATAGTAGTAAAAGATATTGTTAGTAAACTATATAAAATTATTTCAGATTTAGATAAAAATAGGGGAGGATCTGGATTGAAATTATTGTGGGAACAAGATTTTAAAAAAGAAATAAGAGAAGAAGACTGGGCTAAAATATGGAGAATGAGAAGACTTAGATCTATGATTGTTAGAATAAAGGAAAATTTCTTTAAAATTAGTTTAGATGGTATTTGACGCCAGTGAAATTGAATAAAATGAATGCAAATTTTTCTAAGCTTTGTTGGAAATGTGATAATGACATTGGTACCTTTTATCATTTGTGGTGGGAATGTAAAAAGATACAGAAATTTTGGAAAAGTATTTTTAAAGAACTAAGTGACATACTAGAAATGACTATAGAGCCCAAATCTGATATTGCTTTGTTATCAATATTTGTGGATCATAGTTATGATGTTAAAACTAAAGAGTTGATTACAAATTTGTTGACAGCAGCTAGATTAATAATTGCTAGAAATTGGAAATCTAAATATGAACTATGTTTAGAAGAATGGTATAATGAAGTATGGAATATTGCTTCTAATCAAGGTTAAAAAAGGAGAGTTAAAAAGAGATATTTTCTATGATATATGGGGTAGATTTATTGAATATGTGCTTGTACGGGATAAGGGTAAGGTTCCCACGCAACAACTGATTTTGTTCTGGAGGGGAGGATGACGAATGTAAATATGAAGAGTGATCCTGTTGGTGAAGGGGTGCACTGCTGTTGATGTTTGTCTTTTTTATATAATTTGTATATGTTTTTTAAATAATAATAAAAATATTTTTTTTTTAAAAAAAAAGACTTTTCTTGAATTGTTTCCCATTCTGGGTTTGGTTTGGCTATGGGCAGAATCGTGGGTGAACACGGCCATCCGTTTCTGGTGCAACAACCAGGCAGTGGTTTATGTGGTCAACACCTTATCTTCCCGCTCGCCTCGTATCATGAGGTTGGGCAATGCCCTGACCCTTAATTGTCTAGAGCTCAATATAGTCTTCCAGGCTTGCCATGTGCCGGGGGTCAGGAATGAGATAGCCGATGCCCTCTCATGCCAACAGATGGAGCGCTTTCGGCTGCTGGCCCCTCTGGCATCACCCGAGCCTGTGACCCTTCCCGACGAGGTATGGTCCCTTGGTGGATTGAAGCCCAACGGGCACTAACTCTTGCCCTGGCCCCTGGGACGCAGTGGGCCTATTTGGCCGCCTGCAACGAATATGCCCAGTTTTGTGCCCAGGAGGGGTTTTCCTCATTGTGGCCAGCCACCCCTGACCAGCTGACCCAATTTGCAGTCCACCTGTATTTTAAGGGTTTGGCCCCCCGGACTATCTAGGGCAGGCTGTCTGCCCTGGCATTGTATGCTAAGGCCCAGAGCTTCGAGCACCCGTCGAGTGACTTTTTGCTTCAGAAGATGCTGGAGGGCTGGTCTAAGGAGCGGGGGAGAACCAAAGATGCACGGGCCCCTTTTACCCCTGAGATTTTGGCTCGGCTTACCGAGCAGTGGCCGGTAGTTTGTAAGGGCTCATTTGAAGCGGTGCTTTTTCGTGCGGCTGCCCTGGTAGCTTTCTTCGCCATGCTCCGCATCAGCGAGTTGCTAGCATCTTCCAAGTTCAACTTATCACATACGGCCCTCCTTCTGTCGGACCTCAGTTTATTGCCCGACGGCATTTTCCTGTGCATACAAAGGTCCAAAACAGACCAATGG
The DNA here is from genome assembly GCA_023846285.1 of Phrynocephalus versicolor. Classification (NCBI taxonomy): domain Eukaryota; kingdom Metazoa; phylum Chordata; class Lepidosauria; order Squamata; family Agamidae; genus Phrynocephalus; species Phrynocephalus versicolor. The sequence continues at coordinate 23,567,442 of JAHTLZ010000074.1, read as the reverse complement.
GCCAGGGGGCAGGAGCTATTCTTGGGCCCTTGTCATCTGCCTGTGATATGCCCACTCTGCGCATTGCGCGATTATCTTGCCCTTCGGGGTGACGCTCCTGGGTATTTGTTTTTCCACCAGGATGGGACCCCGCTTTCCCGTTATCAGTTTTGGACAGTTACTGTTGCTGCCCTGGCCAGGGCTGGCATTGTGGGGTGGCATTCAGAATTGGAGCAGCCTCTATGGCAGCTGCCTTGGGCTATGGCGAGGCTGATATTCAGCGCATTGGCCGTTGGAGGTCCCAGAAGTTTCAGGTTTATGTATGGCCATTGCCGAAATATTAGCTGTTGCCCGAACGTTTTAACTTTTCTATCGTTCCAGGATCCATTGTGAAGGCAAGAGCCAGAGTGGTCATCTTCGGCCATAGCTTTGTCTTCTGGGCAGCCGGGTATGCTGCATCCTCCCGTTGGGGCTGAGATTTGGGCCTGGGCACGTGTGCCACCATCAACTGGCTGGGTCGCAGGGGCATGCTATGGGCGGAGTTCCGCAGCTGGGCATGCCGTATTCCCCTGCATAACCCTCCAGATGTTCTGTTGCTGCACCTGGGCGGCAACGACCTGGCTCGTGTTCCAGGTGATGTCCTGCTCCTCAAGATCCTCCGGGACTTGAGTGAATTTTTGTTTTATTTTCCTGGCACTCGCATTCTTTGGTCCGCATTGATTCCACACTTAGTGTGGCAGTCAGCCCATCACCCCTTTTTGGTGAACAGGGACCTTAGTATGGTCAACGGCGAAGTTGCCTGTTTTCTTGGGCATGGATATGGGTCTATTATAACCCACCCGGATATCTCCGGGCATGCCCCTCATCTCTATCGAAAGGATGGAGTCCACCTATCCACCCCGGGCCTGGATATTTTCCTGTCAGACCTGCAAGGGGGCCTGAGGTCTGAGCTGCTCGGCTTGTTGGGGTAAGAGCCCTAGCCTCTTATGGTGGCGGGTAGTGCAGCTGGTAACCGTATTCAGGTAAAGCTCTAATCCGTCGTCCTTACAGCGTTTCACAGCCCTCGTACTCAGTCTATCCCCATTGGCTATGTCAGCAGACAATATAAGTTAGAAAATGACTGGAGGCCTCCCAAGGGCTGTGCTGAGCTTCAGATTTGATTGGGCTTACCTGCCTGAATATAGAGCTTGTTGGCTGTGGGATTTCATCCCATCCTATTACCAGTTTGCACTACGGGTCAGGTCCCCTTCAGAGATCCTGAATTAACCAGTTAAGAAGTTGAAGAGTTATAAATAAAGTTGTGGCCCGTTCGTACCCAAACCTGAAGTTGTCTCGCCTCTTTATTTCAGGGCTTGGGGGGCAAAAACAAACATACAAAATTATATACAGCCTTTTCCTTTATTTATAAAACAAGGATTGTAAGCAGTCTTGAGCACTACCTAGTGGTGTAATGGCAGTGTAGAAATGTAATTAATTTTATAAATAGCAGCAATAGGCGCATTCTATACTTCCTCTGAGATCCTCAAAAGCATGTATGTTGTTTTCCGCCATCATTTTATTCTCACAACAGCTTTATGAAGCAAGCGAAATGGAGAGACTGTGACCTACGCGAAGTCACCCCATTAGGTCACTGGTTGAATGTGGATTTTGACCTGTCTTTCCCATCTTATACAATCATCCTGTCTAGGTCAGAAGACTAATAATTTAACACTGCCTTAAAAAGTGTCATTACTATGAATGTGCAGTGCACCTCTTCTTTATTTTAGTGACAAATTCTGCTCTATCTTTCAGAAGGTTAGAGGAAGGCTTTGGACCTTGATGTAATATGCTCTGAAAGCAAGGTGTATTGGGGGAGGGGGGGGAAGGAATCTTAGTTTCAAAATAAAACAAAACCATCGCCATAAGCGAAGAGAGTCCAAGGACATGTAGGGTAAAGGGAGAGCTTAGCTAGCACATTCTCTAGAAGGCTTTGCTCTTGTCCTAAGAAGCATCATTCCTTCATAGACAAAGTCTTCTGTCTCGTAAGGGCTGGAGGCATGAATGAACTTGCCGAATGGTCTCATAAGCTTCAAAAATACCCTTGGGCTTTTTCAGGTTTACTGTCTTCAAGCACCCGTGGGGACTGAATTCAAAAGAGCTGGTATTTTAAACAGCACCTGCATCTGAAAAAAAAATAATAATAATCAAAACTGCTGGAGCTGCAGCTCAATAACCCTCCCAGTGTTAAGTTGCTATTGTGTAGGAAATGTTTTTCCTCTTCAGGCAGGTTGTTTCTGAAGGGCAATAATTTGTAAACATTAGCTAATGAAGAAAAGATTAAGATGCCATAGCATCATAAAACAGATCTCCTCTAATATAAACCAATTATTTCAGAGGGTGTATAATAGCTGTAATTAACAGGCATCTGGACGGCAGCTTTTCCTCCTCCTGCTGACACAGTGTGGTACCTCATTGCATCTGTTCCATCATTTCACAAGTGGAAACAGGGCCACAAGTGTGGGGTGCAGAAGGGGTCCCCTGGGCTGGCCAAGGGCACAGTAGTAGCCCAAGATAGTCCAAATCGGGGTTGATGATAAAGTGGAAACAAAAACACAAAGGTGACAACATGGCACGTCCCCAAGTTAAAGGACATGTGTTGGTGTTATATTGTTATGTTTCTTTCCTTTAAAGCAGTGAAAGGGAAACCTTTTGGCCCTCCAGATTCCTGGACTACAAGCCATAATTCCTTGCCATTAGCTGTGCTGACTGGAGGTTCTTGGAGGTCAACACATCTGGGGGGCCAAAATTCCTATACCCATTTGAAAGTGTGATGGTCTCATGTCATAGCTGCAGAACATCAAAGCACAGGAAGACTCGATGAATTAATAGATCCATGACATTTAATGGCTATGTAAAAGTACCAGTTAAATAATGCTGGTAATAATAATTGCATGCCATCAATTTGATTCTGACTTACGGTGATCCTTCTCAGGGCTTTCTAGGTACAGAATACAGACGAGTCCTGGTTCCCCGCCCCCTTCTTCTGGGGTCACCTTGGGGCTGGGCCGCTTGCCCAAGGCCACACCAGCTGGCGCTTCTCCCCAGAGGCACCGTGGGGAATTGAATTCCCAATTTCTGGCTCCTCAACCACTTACAGTATTTTTCTGTGTATAAGACTATATTTTTGTCTAAAATTGTTAGATTAAAAATTTGAGATTTGTCTTATATACAGAAGTAAGCTCAGGAGAGAACTGTGCAGTTGTGAAACTGCAATTCTGGGTTGGAAAAGTGATGGTCATCTTATACATATGGGCATATGATAGACAGAAAAATATGGTACCTAAACCGCTAAGTAATACTAGGGTGCTTGCAAATGACTCTTAGAATATTTTTACCCTACCGCTGACCTCCCACATTCCGATAGTATAAGAAGCAAGACTGTGCAGTTATATCTGTCAGATTAGACCCTTGCCCTTATCTTTATACAAAAGACATTGTAAAATAAATTGACCCAATTTTTCTGGAAAGCAAAACTGCAAACACATGGCATGTACATTGTATTCTCCTCCATTCAACAATCCATTCCTGAGTATGCTTCTTCCCTGTTTCACAAGAGCAGGCCCTTTTCCAGGGACAACTACCCCCTCTGCATTCTTGTATGGAGCCAAATCTCTTTAATTTGTCTCCTCAGTAGAACGTAATTTAAGAGTCTGTTTTCATTTCTAGAGCTGACCCCTGGAAAGCGAATGGGGAGGAGATGTGATGTTCAGAGGTGCTTTAAATGCCTTTTCGTTGGGGCAGGATAACTGCAGACCCTACTCTCCCTGTAGGATCAACAGCTGTTTACCTCTGGACTCCCACCAACAGGATTCCATTGCTGTAGCAGAACCCTCAGTTCTTGCCTTCCACACACCCACACATTCTTCCCTCATTCCAGCACCTAAAAAGGAGGCATTTCAAGAAACTTAACTGCAGTGGAAGGGAGTACATCTCATTTCTGAAAGGTTTATCTTGATGTTTCAACTGTACCATTTGGTGGATTTAAGGGCGAAGGAGACTTCCAGCCCAAGAGTCTCCTGCCCTTCCATCCCCCTTCCCATTCAAACATTGGTTTTAGCTCTTGGCCAAGGCCTTAGAAAACACAGACAAGCCTCCAGCACTGCCTATGTACGGGTAACAAAATTACATGTATTTATTTGTTTCCAGAGTGGTCCCTGGAAAGTGTTTGAGTGTGGGTGGGGCCTGATCAGTGAATACATCTAAGAGATTTGGTCTCAGCCATTAGCCCAGTCGATGCAATCATGAGGAAGTGGGACCCTATGGATGACATGATTTCCCCCACAAGTGTAGACATCACCCTTCCCCACACTCCTGACACTCCTGTCCTACACAGGTGTCTCACAAGGGGAAGCTACACATATATTGGCACATATATGTAAATACCTGTGTAACATGGAACTATATGTGAGTTACCCCTACCTTTTCATATGGAAGAGTGGATTTGTATTCTTGTTTCACTATAATAACACTCGCCAATAATCAGAACTTCCTTCATATCTGGGATGGCAAGTAACTGAGACATTAAAAACTTTAGTGTAAAAGAAATCAGAATTGATAAATGAGTCCTTCCAAGCCCAGAGTTCTGAGTGATACATTCTTAAAAGCATGTGATTGAGTCCTGGTGTGTTCCACCACTGGAGTGGTGAATTAGGTTTGCTACCAGTTTGTTTGTTTGTTTGTTTGTTTGTTTGTTTGTTTGTTGAATGTTTAATGCCTACATGGCCAACAGATACAACACCAGCCTCATCCAAGTGAAAATCTTAAAACATTGAGCAGATCTGCTTGGTTGTAGCAATGCACAAATATGTGGCAGTGTGGGGTGAAATGCCATCCCCCATATATTAGCTGTTTGCTTATACAGTGGTACCTCGGATAGTGACTGCCCCGGATAATGAATTTTTTGGATATCGACTGCAAATTTCCGGGTATAGGTCTGCCTTGGATAACAAATTTTCTCTATGGGCTGCCTCTGATAACAAATTTTCTTATGGGCTGCCTCGGATGATGAATTTTCCCTGTGGACTGCCTTGGATAATGAATTTCCAGCATGCATCAGTTAAAAAGAGTTATCCTGGGTGGCATTGCATCTGTACCTTCAAAATGCACTTTATAAAGAGTTTTGAGCAAAAAAACCAGGTGTCTGTGCCTTTTTCCTAGGCTCCGGAACTGATTAATCAGTTTCCCATTCATTCCTATGGGAAACCGCATTTCGGATAACGTGTTTTGGATAATGACTAACCTCGGAGAACAAATTAAAGTCGTTATCCGAGGTACCACTGTATTCCTCTTTGGTGTATTCCCCACTTTTCCCTTTCCTGTACTTGTTTTTCTTTATAGTTAGCTGAGCTGAACATTCTTTAGTAAACCATTGCAGTTTCTTTAGGCATCTCCTATTTTTTCTTCTTGTTGGAACAGTTTTAGATTGTGCCTTTAATATCTCGCTTTTAAGGAACTCCCATCCATCTTGGACTCCCTTCTTTTTCAGTGTTTCAGTTCATGAAATCACAGCCAATAATTCCCTAAGTTTACAAAAATGGCTTTCTTAAAGTCCAGGATTCTTGTCTGACTATGCTTAGCTTCACCTTCCAACTGTATAACAAATTCCAAGAGGGAATTTGTTATACAAAACAGAAAAGCTTTTGGGGCTGATTGTGGTGAGGATGTACCCATGAAGAAATTCCATTAAATAGGACTTTCTATAGGACTTTCTTCCACAAATATGCTGGAGAACCTCCTTGATCTGTGAGTCTTGTGCTATTCAAATTGCTGAATTCCTCATGTGCCAAATCACATTCCCCACATGAGAGGAGTTATAGAAAAAGCAATCTCCTCCCTTTGTCGCCACGGGACAGTACTTTTAAAAAAAAAGAAGAGCAGGCTTTGTCTGAGTATGTTGTTAATTATTATTTTGAGCTTCCACCTTAATTACAGAGCACATTCTGGTATTTTATTTCAGACTCTAATGTCTGACCGCATTGATACCCTGACCCTTGTAACGTTGACACAAATATTGGTATTGTCTTTGCTGCTTAATTTGTGTCTGCCTAACTTTGTGTGCTGTTGGCTGAAATGCATTTGTCCATAGCGTTGTGCGGTTTAGCTACCCTCACCTGCAATTTATTCATTTAACCATTCTTTAACATTGCAATCCAGGGTGCACTTAGTCCTACCAGCATAAGACCAGAAAAGTGACTCCCTAGGAGATTAGTGGTACCCATCCATTTTGTCCACAAAATGGCGCTTGAAGCTCCCAAGAAAGCAGCTCCATCCAGGCACAGGATTTCATAGGAAATGAAGAAAATTTGATAAAAGCTTTCAACATTTCAGAAAGGTCTGAAGCTTGACAGCTTGAAAAATATCTTTGAGCCTGATTCTACAGAACATTCCCTCCTTTTTAAAAAAAAAAAATTAAAATTCCTCCCTTCATTTTGTTTTACATCGTTTGGGTCAATTTTGCAAATGCAATCAGACTCCAACTGCAGATAATTTGTCACAACAAGCAATGTAAAAGCACTATTCTCCTTTGTAGACAATTTCAGCCCTATTAACACTTTAATATGAAACAGAAGAAGATCATTTTATTAAATTGAAACATTAGGGGCCTTCTTGTAACATATGTTCTGTCTTTATAGCATTGCTTTTGATATCCTCGAAGGACTATCATCAAGGCAGAACATAAACTTGGCTCATATAGACAGTGTCTAGGTGAACAAATCTCTCATTGTGGAGATTCAGAATGTTCTGTTCCAAGTCAAATGTCTTCTTCTTTCTTTTCCTGAACAACAAATGTGCTCGCTTACCAAAGGCAACTATATAGCAATGTTTGTGTGTGAGTTGTATGTGTGTTCTTCCCTCCCCCCCAAAGGCCTGGCAAGTAGCATTTTGGAAAGAACAAATATGAAGTGTCTAAATATCATCCCCATAATATTGGAAACAGAAAAAAAATCTGATTTCTCTCAAACTCTTCCTTTAGCAAATCCTAAATGTTTAAAAGGAAAACAACAAATACGCTCATTTCATTATTTTTTTTGGGGGGGGGGGTGACTGTCCTTAGAATCCACAGAACATGAGCACAGGAGGTGGTGTGATAGTAGAAAACCTTATACCACATAATTAACAGACACATAATGTCTAGTTACTAATAATTTCTTTCTAGCTGGGTAAGGAAATAATTTAATCATGTTGATCAAATGAATCCCATGAGCCTTGTGTAACATTACACCTCCCTTGAACTCATCAACTGACACATGCACAAGTACAGGCACACACACACACACACACACACACACACACACACACACACAGAGAGAGAGAGAGAGAGAGAGAGAGAGAGTTCAATCACCATGAACTGATAAGAGACGATTTAGTGAAATCATGGTGCCCAAGTTTGCTTAAGTGTTCTTAATAATATTTAAATGACAGAATGCAATCTGAGACTGGTAATTGGTTTTTTCTGTAGCAAATGATGCACTATGCAAATGATGAAGTGTGCATCTTATTTAGAAACAACAACATAGTATAATACCAGTCTCTTTAAATAGCATGTATACTGGCTTCTGATAGATAAGTTTTGTTTTGTTTCTCTGTAGCAATGCTAATCTAGATGATATCCACCATTAAGTCACAAACTGCACATGACCAAGCTTTGCCCATAAATAACCAAAAGTAGCCAATACAGGCAATTCCCTCCCCCACCCATGATTGCCATTATTATTTTGTGTGTGTGTGTGTGTGTGTGTGTGTTGAATCTTGTCTCTGGGTGTCGAAATTTTGTTGTATGTGTATACTGTGTATATACATACAATGACAATAAATTATTATTATTATTATTATTATTATTATTATTATTATTATTATTATTATTATTATTATTATTATTATTATTATTATTATTCCCCAGCACTTTCTAGTGGGTATTCTTTTGTTGTTCTCGCTGAACTACTTCCCATGCTAGCAAAAGGTAGCTTCCCTGGTAATGAGGTTATATAGTTTAATACTTATCATCATACCTTTTATCCCTCTATTGTTTGTGAAATAATTTCTGCAATAACCTCTTTATCCTTCCCATAACTCTTAAATGTAATGCCTGGGAAGGATTTCTCCCTCCTTTTTTATTTTATTTTCTATTTTACTTAGGTGATGGATGCTAGGTTCCGTGCCATGAATAGGCTCCTATGAACTCAACTTATTGATAAGCATTAAAGGGAAAAAGCATGAAAAGTATATCTGAGATCAACGGGTTAATGCCATTTTATGAGGCTGTAAAAGACCTACCTCAGGATTCTTGTGTTAGCAATATTCTTTGTGTAAGACGTATGTTATTAAAACAAGTAGCAGCATCTGAATTAAAGTGACAGCATGATGGATGAGCGCTGAAGTGGGATCGGAGTCTTTTGCAGCATTTGGGCTGAGAAGTGGGAATTCTGGCTCATGAGCTTGGCAGACACATTGATTCGAGGCCAACACACATTCATAAATATGCCCCCGGAGAGGTGTGGCCTAGCTGAATTTACAAAATTACGGTCATGAATTATTTAACATTTATTTATGGATGTGCTCTTTGAAAAAAGAAAAGAAAAGAAAGAAAACCGGGAGTTGGGAAGGCGGATAGGCCCCAGCAGCAGGCTGTGATCTTTAGATAATGCAATTTATCTCCCATGAGCCAGCGATCTATTGTGCATAACACATGCAGAGAGATGCTAAGTCTATCAGAGACAGATAAGTAAGTAATATGTCCGGGTACTTGCTTAATATACTACAAAAATAGAGCACTTAAGGGACGCCTGCTGCTTCCAGGAAACACCTGACAAGTTGACGATTCTAGCCTTAGGAAAACTGCTCTTCCAAACAGTGAGCAAGGGCTCCGTTCTGACCAGGCGTGGGGATCTCTTTTATTTGAACAGCCTGTTTGTGATTATTATGGACAAATTTATTAAAAACTGACTAGTTCATCCAAATAAATATAAAGAAATGAAGTTATGTCAGTGACAATCTGTCCAGCAGCCCATGATTCAAAGTGAAGAGTACACCATTTGGGACATACGAAAGCAATGGCAATGGATTATTACTACCCTCTGTCCACATTTGTGAAAGGAATATTTGGTTAAACATTGGTGGGTTATAGTTTTCAGCATCTCCTACTAAGTAAACAGCTTACCACTTGCTTTCATGTTGAAGCCAAACCGACTCACTCTGATCCAAAAAATATTAGTTGTACTGAAATCCTTGGGATCAGTAATAACTAAACAAGCCTGCAATCCTAAACATGCATTCAGTGGAAAAAATATATCACACTTAACGGAAGTTATTAGTAGACATGGGCACGACTTAGCGGAATTCCCATTTCCGTTTCCGTTTCCGTTCCTCGTTTCCGTTACGTAACGGAAACGGTAACGGGAACTACTCCGCCAGAACTCGAACTCGAACCGACTAAAGAATAATTGGGTCTGATTTGTCATTGTCGTTCCTGGCATCGCGGTGATCCTGCGATGCCAAGCGGCACAGAAAAAAAGTTTTTAAAAGTTAAAAAAAAAAAAACCCGATTCCCAGCCCCAAAAGAAGGCGAAAATATGCCTGCCTGAGAGTGCACCTACCAGAGGGGTGGTTTCTGGGGGGGGTCCCCGGACTTCCCCTCTCCTCCTGTCCCTCCTGGGCTGCGCTGGGGCGGGCATCCTCGTCGTCCCGCCAAAGTCGCCGGCTCGCCGGCTCGCCGCCATTCAACTGGCACAGAAAAAAGGTTTTAAAAACCCCGATTCCCAGCCCCAAAAGCAGGTGAAAATATGCCTACCTGAGAGGGCACCTGCCTGAGGGTTGGTTTCTGGGGGGGGGGGTCCCCGGCCTCCCACCCTCTCCTGTCCTGGGCTGCTGGGAACTTGCCGCAAGCAACAAGCCGGACTCGCCATGCCATGCGGTGCGGGCAGGGGATCGAAAATGGGGCGGCAACTGCAATATTTTTTTTGAAATCGTGGTCCAAAAACACACAAGCACCACACAGAAACATGTAAAAATTGCTATTTTAAAACTGCCAGAATTTTTACAGTAGCAGTGGGTTTTTCTTGCAACAAAATGTCTCCTCTGTCTCTCCTCCATTTATTTTATTTTATTTTATTTTTTTACACCTGCGCAATGATGGGCTGGCCATGGGAGTGGACCATGCAAATTTTTGGAGCCATTCCACCAATCGCATGGCCACTTGGCCACTGAGACTTCTGGGATGTGCCAAAAAGCCCACTAAACCCTGCCCTAGCCCTAACCCTAACCCTAACCCTTAGTCCCTTACCCATATGCCACAGTACACTGTCCTCTTAGTGGGTCAGAGAGGCACCCAGAGGTGCACCCCACTACCCCACCCTAACCTCACCAGTAACTACCCTAACCCTAGCCCTTGCGCTAGCCCTGTCCCCTAAGCCAGATCTGTACTTGCATTGCACTACGCAAGTACGCTTCCCTTCTTAGTGAGACACAGCGGATGCAGAGAGTCTGCCAGTTCGTCACTTGTGGCTCTGGCTGACTCCTGCAGGCTCGGCTCGGCAGCATGTGTGCCATGCAAACCATGCCCGTCGAGGCCTGACTGATGCAGGGAAGGCACCCCAAAAAGAGGGGTGCCTCTGCCAGTCTGCTGTGTCTGCAACTTGGTATGCATATCCATATGGTTATGCATGCCCTTTTGCAGCAGCAGGTGAGGAGAGGAGGCCCCCATGCCATGGGGGGTCTCCAGGAGCCTGCTTTCCCTTCCTACCGGGTGAGGATAGGAGGCACCCACGGTGCCTCCAGGAGCCCACTTCCCTTCATAGCGGGCCAGAGGAGGCACCCACCCCACAGAGGTGCCTCCAGGAGCCCGCTACCCCCCTAAACCAGTATAACGACAGACAAAAAAACGAAAAACAAAACGACTATTTTTTGCGAAGTTTCGCGAAAAACGGAAACAAGCCGACACGGGCCGCCTCTGACACACGACAACTCGAAAACGTCATTTTCCCTAGTCGTGCCCATCTCTAGTTATTAGCATGGGTAAGGTTGTTCTGTAGCTCCTCTAGTGTTTATGCACAGTCATCTCTCTTTCAGGTGATTTGTTTTGAAATATTATTTGGAAATAATGATTAAGAAACTGAAACTCAGCTCAATCAAAGGTAAAGCATCACAAGGACCCACAAAAGTTTACTGTTACTGATGGGCTTACATATGAAAAGCAGCAAGAAAAATTACATTTGTTTTCAGGTATAGTCCTTCAAAGTGCTAAGATATGTCTGCTGTTTAGATATGTTGCTGGTTGCAAGACATAACCATGGTGGTATTTTTAGATTTCTTTTAGGATTAGGAATGCAAAGCTTTTATTCCTTTGTTTTATTTTTTATTACATTATGAAATTCTTCCATTTACACCCTGTTCTAATCAGGAATAGGCAACCCTGTTTGTTCCTATTCCATATGACTTCTTGGTGTTTTAAGTCATAATCTGCTCCACTAAGGTCGAAATTTGTTTGTTTTAAAAACTAACAATCTGCACGAACACTTATATCAAATGCACATCGACACACAGCTATCTTCTATTATCCAATTCAAGCACATTTAAAAAAAATTACAACATGCAATTAAAATAAGACATTTTATATATTTGTTCTGGGAAGACTGCAACTCAAGAGATAATCCTGTTCTGATCTCTATATTAACCTAAGAGATATGGATCAGGTTTTTTTCAATGGACATTCACAATAAATACAGGCTTCTCCTACTGCCCTTTAACTTATGTTACAAAAATGGAAACAGAGAGCGGGCACCTGTGGCAGTCAAAGCAGAGATGGCAGAAAAGTCTGTCGCCCCTGGACACACAGTCCATGTTACTACCACACCTATACACCCGTCCTCCTTGGCAATCTAGAAGAAGATGACACCTGCGTCTTCTGCACATATTACCCTGCAATCACAACAGAATGAAAGGTGCGACTATAGGGGAATTATCACATTTTCCCCAATGACAAAGATATTGTGGCTTTAATGCCGGAACCATCTGAGCAACAGAAGTATAATCTCAAGGGAAGAGGTGCAGAAGGTGTAGAACAAAGTGGAATATGGGTGTGCAGGAGGGAAATATAAGATAGGGGATACTTGGCTGGAGGATAGTACCTGTGAAAGGGATCTGGGAGTCTTGGTGGACCACAAATTGAACATGAGCCAGCAGTGTGATGCGGCGGCCAAGAAAGCCAATGCGATTCTTGGTTGCATCAACAGAACCATAGTGTCTAGATCAAGGGAGGTGATAGTGCCACTCTATTCTGCTCTGGTCAGACCCCACCTGGAGTACTGTGTCCAGTTCTGTGCGCCTCAGTTTAAAAAGGATGTTGACAACCTCGAGCGGGTGCAGAGGGCTACCAAGATGGTTGAGGGTCTGGAGGAAATGTCTTATGAGGAATGGCTTTGGGAACTGGGAATGTTTAGCCTCTCTAAAAGAAGACTGAGAGGGGATATGATAGCTATGTTTAAATATTTGAAAGGATGTCATATTGAAGAGGGAACGGGTTTGTTTTCCATGGTTTCAGAGACTAGGACTCGGGGCAATGGTTTCAAACTACAGGAAAAGAGATTCCATTTGAACATTAGGAAGAACTTCATGACAGTTAGAGCTATTCGGCAGTGGAAAGATTCAGAAATAGTTTTTACCCAATAGCAGTAACTATGCTAAATTCTGTTAAAAATTAAATTGACGGGTAATATTAGTGTTGAATGTGTTACATATATATTGTTATGGGGGATTGTGTATGGCTGTTGTTGTTTTTAAATTGTAGTTTTTATAGATTGGGTATGAATGTTGCCAGGTGAAAGAGTGTAGGGCTGTGTGTGTATGTTTGGTTTTTATGTCAGTTTTAAATGAGTGTAAGTGATGTTCGGCATGTGAATGTTGGAGTATCTGTATGGATGGTTTGTTCTTAAATTGTAGATTTTACGTCTTGGATTTTTATGCTGGGTTGTGTGAATGACTGACTGGATAGCACTTTTAATCTCGTTGTATTTATACAATGACAATAAATTGCATTCCGATTCCGATTCCGATTCCGAATATGCTGCCGCGGAGGGTGGTTAAGTCTCCTTCTTTGGAGGTTTTTAAGCAGAGGCTGGATGGCTATCTGTCAGAAATATTGTGATGGTGGTTCCTGCATGGCAGAGGGTTGGACTAGATGGCCCTTGAGGTCTCTTCCAACTCTATGATTCTATGATTCTATGATTCTATGATTCTATGAAACAGCTGCCTTTTGCATTTTGAACTAATTGACTAAGGAGGCCCAGTGTTTTCAGGGACAAGTGCAAAGGAGGTTGTTTGACTGATTCTAAACTTTACCAGTCTTATTTTAGGTGCTAGTTTTGATGAGCACCACCCTACTCTGTTTCCAGAACTCCCAGAATGAGTCCCATCAAGGTGTCAAGAATGCTGGTGGGAATCTAGAAATTAAATCTCCAAGACCTTTGGACAGTGTGGGCAGCATATCAATTTAACAAACAAACAAACAAAAGTGTATATTCCTAAACCAAATACATTTCCTACTTAAAGCTCATAAAAATCCAGAGGCATCCTCTAACTTCTTTGTATATGGACAAGCATATAAATATTCATACATGCCTGTGAGAGGCAACCATGAATTTGAGACAATGACCAATAACAGTGACAGGTGGCCAATTGTTTCTAAGAGGAGTTAGCCCATTTTTTGCTATACCTGGCAAGGACCATCTCGTTTGTTTAGACATATCTGGACAACAGTTAAGTGTTATTCCCCAAGCCTGTCAAGTTGCCGCCATTTATTTAAAATGTGGACTTTCTTGTGTTTTCACTCATAATCCATTCCATTCTATTGAGGAAGGAATGGGCAATTTTTTCAAAAGAGAGAGAGAGAGAGAGAGAGAGAGAAACTAACAAATTGCATGACTCTTGGGTTGCTTTTGTCATTCAGGCACAAAGTGGATGCAAGAAGAAGAACTGACTGCCAACATAATGGCTATTCATATGGCACAATTCTTGGTTTCCATTCCTTCAGCTACCACAAAAGCTAGGCATGGCTTGGCTGGGTGAAAGAAGAGGAAGAGGAGGAAAAGAAGACTAACAGTTAACTCTTTAAATCAGAGTCATTAATGTGTCAAATTTTGTTTTTACACTGGAATGTGTTTTGGGTGGCTTACTATTACTGCTACAAATTTTCTTACTGAAAAATGCTGCACCAGCTGATTAAAAAGCATTAAGTGTCAGGCAGAAGAAGCGTTTTAGACAAGTGGGAAACAAAATATTGATTTCAATGGGACTGGGATTTGTTTCAAGGAACTCAAAGTGGTAACGAAAGCAAGACTTTTACAACCAAACAAATGGAGTACCAAACTGGACATTATTTTCCCACTTGTACTGGACAGATGGATGCCAAGTATGATCTAGTGTAGTGTTTCCCAACCTGAGGTCCCCAAATGTTCTTGGACTAAAGCTTTTGGAAACCTTCACCACTAGCTGTCCTAGCCAGGATTTCTGGGAGTTGCTAGCCAGGATTTCAGGTGAAACATCTGGGAACCCAAATTTGGAAACCACTAGTCTAACCCTTATTTGCGAGGGAAACTCCAGGCTGTAATTTTCGGCTTGTTGGGGAGCAAGGAGCATAATGCTTAGCCTTTTTGCCTTGGCAGGTGGTGCAAGGTGGATGGTTTATGTGAGTTTCATGATACAGTCCCAGTTAAGGGGACAGGGCAGCCTTGTAATTAAATGGCATAGAGTTTAGGTTAAGCATAGTTAAAATTAATGACAATCGCCTGCCTTTAAGTTCTCCATAGCTGCCTTGGGGGATCTAGTCTCTCTCAGGTGGAAAATGTGCAGAATAAGAAAATTAGCACATTTTCAGGAGGAACTCACCAGCATGATTTTGGCCTTGAGATCAAGATGGTCAAGGCCATAGCCTTACTTGCACTATGGCAGCTGCCCTTGATTTATTTGAAGTGTTCAATGAAGTTGTGGCCCATGTTAAACTCCATTCATTTGTGTTGACTAATTATTTTGGGTCTGGGGTTCAAAGTAAAATTGGTTCTGAGTTATATCTATTTTTCTATTGGTGGTTGGTTTTACTTGGATACATTGGCATGCAAATAGAAGTATGAAGTCAATGAAAAGCATCCTAATGATAGTGATTTCGACTTATGGCAACCCTTTTCAGGATTTCTAAATGGCTAATACTCAAAGTGGGGAACTGAACTCCCAACCTCTAACCTTATCTTACCAACCAGAAGCAAAAGTCTAGTGGTATTTATATGTTTGCAAACAAAATCACGTATGCCATAGAGGCAAATTGCTGCTAATATTAGTCACATTTCTTGCTATCTGCCAGACTCACAATTGGTTCTCTGTTGATTAATACCAATTTGTTGCCATTATTTCCATGATTTCACTTATGCATGTGTAAGTTGACAATTACAGTTCTGTACTAAGCTAATCACACTTGCTAAAGCAAAACATAAAAACAGAATGTCTTGCAGGTATTCCATACTTGCTCTTCCTGCATCTCATGTATTGTCATTGCCATATTGTCAAATGAACTGAATTTACTGAACTGCAACATTCACATCACCTTCAGTAGCCTGTCCACATTTGAATACAATATAACAACCTTGAAATAAGGACACAAGATTATAAAATCTCACCAAATACCAACCAACCCTATACCAGATTTACAATATGTCCATCCCTTTCAGGCAAATACCTTCTGCTCTATAAATAAGAAGAAAAATTATCATTGCAAGTCATTAATTCATTTCTTTCTTTTCTTCAATAGCTAATTCTTTTGGGCCCTGTGAAAGCATGCAGAGGAAGAGTAGAAGAAGCCATAACTGGGATCTTCCTCCTTTGAGATTCCAATCGTTCATTAAGTGGCCTTATATTCTTTTAAGGGGCTTATAGAAGTCACTATCTTTTAGCTTTAGACTTTAACCCCACCTTTCAGCATTACGATACATTTAAGTCCAATTCAGATATTCATAAATAGGTTCTAGTTAGGAATGAGCACCTTACCAAAAATGACATACCATTTTGTCATTTTGTAAGCTTATGAAACCTTATGAAACAAAACAAAATGAAACAGCAAATAGCATGTCGTCAAGAAATGAAATGAAACACCATTCTTTGTTTCAGAAACAAAATGATTCATCATACCCTCTTGATCCAGCCATCATAAGAACAAGAGGTTAATTTAAAAAAAACTGACTTGTTTTCCTTCCTTCCCATGCCTTAGCTATTGAGATAGTTTATCTCCATTCTTGATGTGCCTGAATTTAGCCAGCCCAGGAGCTGCTGGCTATGTCTGCAAATTGATTAGAACTGATTGTTTTTCTTTCCTTTTTAAGTAGGAACATGGAGGTCATTAAAAAATATTCTTTCCTTCCTTCTCTGTGTTGAAATAAAACACTATATTTCCATTTCATGCCCATCTCTAGTTCTAGTCATACCTTCATGGGTAGATGGGATGATCTATCAAGGTTCTGCTACACCATGGAGTCTGCCTCCACATTTTGGGATCCTGAAAATGCAGGCTTCTCAATCACATGGAGACATGTGCAGCAGTTTGTCTCCTCTTTAGACTGTCTTTCTTCATGTGGACACAGTTATAGATTTATTTATTTATTTATTTATTTATTTATTTATTTATTTATTTATTT
>JAHTLZ010000074.1:23528319-23543861 GCA_023846285.1 Phrynocephalus versicolor | reverse complement strand
AGCAGCAGCAGCAGCAGCAGCAGCAGCAGCAGCAGCAGCAGCAGCAGCAGCAGCAGCAGCAGCAGCCAGATCCAAGCAGGAGCCTGGCTGGCCCTTCTTTGCCTCCCTTGCCTCCCTAGGCAGGTGACCCCTCATTGGCCTTTCGGGGGGTTACCTATCCCACCTCCTTGCTGGAGTGGTCAGCTGCCTGGGGAGGCAGGGAAGGGCCACAGGATAGGAAAAGGATAATAGAATCCAGGAGTTCCTTGATGGCAATGAAAAGGGTATTGTCATTATTAGTCATGTTTTTTCACTGCAGCTACCACAGTTCACTAGGATTTCCCCCAGCAGGAATGTTTGCACCAAAAAATCCTCAGCAGATGTCACCGAAGCCCAGACCATTCTCCTCTGCAACCTTTGCAAAAGGAGAGAGTGGCTGGGACTCCCATGAAGCTACAAGGGATTGTGGAATCTTTCTGTTCATTAGAGTTTGTACAGTGGCTCTCAGACACTCTGTCATGATGGAATGTTGAAGACCTAGGTGTTGTGGTTTCCATTATTGATCTAATTCATGCAATAGTCAGTCTTCAGATTTACCCAACATTGCTCATTTGTCCATTGAATCTTCTCCATGCATGATTTTCTTAATTTAGTCATGCTTACTTTTAGAGGGACTTCAGGCTTTGTGTGCTCTAACACTTAATTATCCATAATGTTCTCCAATACCACATGTTTTTTTAAAAAAATCACCACCACCACCACCACCACCACCACCACCACCACCCGGTCTCTTCATTGTCTAGTATTCATGTCCATACATAAAAATCAGGAATACCATAGATTTTTGGCCATTGACTATAAATAAAATTTATTTATTTATTTATAACCACAGAATGGATGAGCTTGATGTTGAACCCCAGTAACATATTCTTACACTTAAAGATCTCTTCTACATCCTTTCTAGCTGCCTTTCCAGATCTCATTCTTTGGCAATCTTCATTTTAACTAACAATTATTTCAATTTCATCATTGCCCAAGCCAAACTTTCATTATATTCCAGTAGTCATTTTTTTTCCTTAACGTTCAACTGTAATCCTGTTTTTTCCACTTCCTTCACTCATTTTCATCGTTGTTTCAAGTCATTGCTACCACTTTCTGACAGTATTATGGTGTCATCTGCATATCTTAAATTATTGATGTGCCTTCCACAGTATTCATACCACTAAATCTAATTCAACTTTTGGTATGGTGTGTTCTGCATATATCTTGAAGTGATAAAGGGGATTAAAAACAAGCCGCACGGCACGAGTCTCGCCGCCGGCTCAAGCGGCACGGACGGCACAGGAAAAAACTTTTAAACTCTCCCCCCACCCATTCCCGGGCCGAAAAGCAGACGGAAAATGCCTGCCGTGCCTCAGGGCACCTACCGGAGGGGGGGTTTCTGGTCTGGAGGGGGGGTCCTGCCTCCCCCCCGTCCTGGGCAGCCGGACTCGCCATGCCATGCGGTGCGGGCGGGGGATCCAAAATGGGGCGGCGAACGCAATATTGTTTTTGAAATCGTGGTCCAAAAACACACAAGCACAACAGAAACACACGAAAATTTATAAACTGCCAGATTTTTCACAGTAGCAGTGGGTTTTTTCTTGCAACAAAATGTCTCTCCTCTCCTCCTCTGTCCTCCATTGATTTTATTTTATTTTATTTTATTTACACCTGCGCAGTGCGCAATGATGGGCTGGCCCAGTGGCCTGGCCAGCCATGTGGGAGGGGACGACCATGCAAATTTTTGGAGCCATCCCACCAATCGCATGGCCACTTGGCCATGGAGACTTCTGGGATGTGCCAAAAGCCCCCTAAAACCTGCCCTAGCCCCCTAACCCCCTAACCCTAATCCTTGACTCCTACCCATACGTCACAGACTGTCTTCTTAGTGGGTCAGAGAGGCACCCAGAGGTGCAACCCAATAGCCCACCATAACCTTACCCGTCAGTAGCCTAACCCTAGCCCTTGCACTAACCCACCTTAACCCATAGCCAGATCTACTTGCATTGCACTACACGCAAGTACGATTCCCTTATTTGTGGGACATGGCAGGTGCGACCCAGTCCTCGGAGGGTCGTACCAATGGACCAGGTGGTCTCACTGTCTGCAAATGGTATGCATATCCATATATGGTTATGCATGCCATTTTGCAGCAGCAGGTGAGGAGGGGAGACCCCCATGTTGAGGGGTCTCTTGGAGCCTGCTGCTGCCCCTTCCTAGTGGGAGAGGATAGGAGGCACCCACGGGTGCCTCCAGGAGCCCACTTTCCCTTTATAGCGGGCCAGAGGAGGCACCCACCCCACAGAAGTGCCTCCAGGAGCCCGCTACCCCCAAAAAGACCAGTGTAACGACAACGAAAAAATGAAAAAAACGAACCGACTAATTTTTGCGAAGTTTCGCGAAAAACGGAAACGAGCCGACACGGGCTGCCTCCGACACACGACAACTCGAAAACGTCATTTTTCCTAGTCGTGCCCATCTCTAGTCTGCATCTCAGTCCACACATCCTATTAGAAACCTCCTCATTGCCCATGGCCAAGATATGGTTCCACATGCAGACTTAGTAGTAAGCTGTTGGTCATATGCAGAAAAAATCTGAAGGGCATTCTTGGCTGTAAATCTTTAGATTTATAAAACAAACTACATCTTTGAAGGAAATGCATATGAGAAAGACTTGACAGATGTTCTGAGGAAGGTTGAAGTCTGATGACCAGTGGGGTGGGTGGGGTGGCCAATATGCTCAGTTCCTTTTTGTTGATTCTGGGTGTTGTTGTTGTTGTTGTTGTTGTTGTTGTTGTTGTTGTTGTTTTGTTGTTGTTTTGCTCCAAATCATTTCCCCCAAGTTCTGTATGTGAGTCTACATGGAAAATTGCATGCCAACTTTCTGCTGACAGCAAGGAATCTCCTTAGGAGAAAGTGGCATCTCTGTCACATGGGTGGTATAAAAATCCAATAAATAAATAAATTTGTATTGAAAAGCCAGCTTGCATGGAAAGACAGAGGTTTCTTTTCTCTGCTGCACAAAGTGGGCTCCTCTGGACCTACTTTTGAATTAAAATGGTAACCAGAATCTCATTAGCTTCCTGCAAGATAAAATGCTAAATTGCATAACTGGTGTGCACAATCTTGCCAGCTGGCTGCCACATGCTTGGGCATATCCAGGCCGTGCATTCAGTTGCACACTTGGTTGTGCACCAGGACACATGACAGCCAGAAAGAAAAATGGAAAAATCCTCTTGCCCAATTTCCCTTATGCACCTGATATTTTACAATGCCAGAGAATCAAGGTATGTCCTCATTCAGGAGAAAATATTGTAAGTATTCTTCATGAGGAAACAGATTTTGATTAGCCACGGAAGTGTGTGTTTCCAGATGCTGCACATTCTACATTAGGCTTTCTAAGTTCTGGTCCCTCAAAACCCTTTGGTTTTCAGCACCTCTCAAGTCCAGCCACTGTAGAAACTAATTAAGGATGAAGGAAGTTACACTGTACAAACATTGAAAGCACCCAAGTGGGTGCCTTTACAGAACTTCGGTCCATCCTCTTCAAGTATTGTGCCCATTCCAAATTTGGAGGCTGAGCTTTCAGAAGGTAGATCTGATACCAGTGGTCCTTTTCTGTTTGTGTTCTCCTTGGGGGGTCTTCTAGAAGGACATTCTCAGCTTCGCATTGTTGCAAACAGAATGCTGAACTGGACAGGATGATCCAGAAAAGAAAGTTGTTACATCCATCAGTGCACAATGTTAAAATCCAGCCCTATTTTAATGTCTGTTTTGTATCTCTTATTACCTGCTAAAAGTATGGCCAAACATAGTCCCTCTCCATTTCATGAGGGCACCAAAAGGAGCTAAGTAAACATTCTCAATAACATGAAAACAAGACCAGCAAACCTATTTACAAGGTGATATTGTGATTACAGCCAGTTTGGATTCAGGGACATAAAAGAACTAAAATTATCTAAGTACTTCTTTCTTTTTGCTATTAATAATGTTATTGATTTTTCCAATAAAAGGAAATATGCAAGAAACCAACAGTGGAGCCACTTTCAGCACTACATATATATAATTGGTCAAATAATTAAAGAAATATATCAACCACACTATCCTATGGCATTGTTAATCATGACACTTTGAGAGAATCTATAGAGAATCCAGTGTATACTAGCCTTTATCCACCAGTAAGCCAAAGGAGATATTACTGCATTTACACTTTTTCTTTTGCTCTTTCAGCCTTTCCCTTCCTCTGGCTCACGTATCATGTCCTCTAAAGCCTATGGGTCAGATCCTGATTTTCATTCTGCCAGCCAGAGTATCCTTGAACAGGATTCCACTGGGAATATCCCTACAGAAAGGACATCTATTGGATCAAAGTCCTCCTGCTGATGGAAGGTGTCATTCCACCAGCAGGAGACTTTTGTGGGAACCAACTTCAGATATATACAGAGATGGCATCAAAGAAGGGGGGAATAACATTAATGGTTTGACATGGCCATAACTGGCCTTAGACTTTGAACCTGAGCAAATGACAAAGGACTGTGGGAGTTGTGGTCCAAAACATCTGGAGTACCAAAGGTTCACCACTGATATAGAGGAAGACCTCTCTTGGACATTGCTTGATTTATTTGCTTAACCAAATGTTGCCTTAGATGTCTTCCTAATAAAGTTTGATTGGACACTGAAAGGGCTGACTTGTTTTAACAGATATAGTTCATCAGTTTCCTACTTCATTCACTATATCCAGCCATTTCACTTCAGTTAACACTCATGCCCTTGCAAGGTGATTGCTCAAAGCGATCCTAAGCCAAATCATGGCTTCTGTCTCTTCTCTCTGTCTTCTTCTCCGAAGCTTCCAGATGTCATGTGCCTGTAACTGTCCAATGGTAGCTAAACACTCTCTGCTCTAGGAGCTTTATTATGACCATATACCACATTCCTTAGACAAAAGTCTAATGCAAGGCTGAACTGTGCAGTTTATATTCAGCTTTAAGAATCATGTTGTTGTTCAGTTGTTCAGCCATGTCCGACTCTTCATGACCACCCACCCCCCATGGACCAGAGCTCGCCAGGCCTTTCTGTCTTCCACTGCCTCCTGGAGTTTTGTCAAATTCATATTGATTGCATCGATGACACCATCCAACCATCTCATTCTCTGCCGTCCTCTTTTCCTTTTGCCTTCGATCTTTCCCAGCATCAGGGACTTTTCCAACGAGTCCTCTCTTCTCATGAGGTGGCCAAAGTACTGGAGCCTCAGCTTCAAAATATGTCCTTCCAGTGAACATTCGGGGTTGATTTCTTTCAGGATTCTTTCCCTTTCAGTAGATATGCAAATGTTCTTTTGCCATTGTGGGCAAATCGTGCACTGGAGAAGGCCTAGCAAAATGCAAGCCAGCATTCAGCGTACAAAAGCTGATTCAGATCAAACCGTTGTGATGATCTAATGCATGAGGGTGACTGGATGGAGAAGGTGTTCCCATTTGAGCCTACAGATTAAAACTATCAAAAATAATAATACTTTGAATTGTTCTCATCCTTGGCCAAAGAAAGTATTGCATCATACTAAGTCATCCCACTAAAAAGTTTGTCCAAGAAGCTAAGTATTTTTTGCAAGAAAAAGAAAAAGAAAGATTCCCTTGCATCTTTAGTAGGGGAAGGAACCCTTGTATTCTGCACAAAATAAAAGATATTACACCCCAATATCCACAGGAGGAACATTTTTAAAAATTTCAGTTCTTCTGACTAGAACTAATAAATAGAGATGGGCACGACTCAGAAAAATTGTTCGTTTCTGTTTTCGTTTTCGTCTAGGGGTCCGTTTCGGCTCGTTTCCGTTTTCGTGAGCTAATTTCAAAATTTTTCATTTTCGTTTTGTTCCGTAACGAAAACAAAAAACGAAAACGAAAACGAAAATTTTTTCGTTTCTTCCCATTTAGCTCCATTAAGTGCTTTCCCAGTAACGAAAAACGAAAATTGGCTCAAAATTAGTCGTTTCGTTTCCGTTTTCATTCCAGTTCTGAGCCGTTTTTCGTTTTTCGTTTTGTTACATAACGGAAACAAAAAACGAAAACGAAAATGAAAATACCGCTAAGTCGTGCCCATCTCTACTAATAAACAAAAATGTTTACTCTAGCAACATACATCTCTATGAGAAGAGAATCCTGCCTGTAGGGTATTTTACCCATAGTTTTTTTTTTCTTTTGAGAACCTCTATGTTGTTTCTTTTCTGAGGTTCCAACCTACAAGTTCCAAACCCTCCTCTTCTCCTCCACATTTTCATTCTATTCTTATATAGCCTCTGGGGAGGGGGGGAACCAGCATGCTTCCTTTGGAGGGATGCTTTATTGATTTCTTAGAAGTGGAACAGGTTATGTTCCTTTCCGTCCTGCCTTCACCCTCCCTGGATCTGAGGTGTGGTCTTTTGTACATTGGAGGGAATGAGAAATATATAAAAGAGACAAGAAATATGTAATCCCTTAGCGTTTAAACAAAATTATCACAACTAGATAAGAAGCCATTTCTCCCTATTGTCTACCCTCAACGGCAAGAACTGATAGCAGTCAGGAACTGGTATCTGTTAAAAGAAGTTAGCACAACCTTTGCAGGGCTACTACTGACCCCAGAGCCTGAGGACTCACTAAGAAGAGGTACAAGGTCACTTCTGTGGAATACTAGTCCCAAAATGCTAGGGATGGAGGCTTGAGTCACAGCATTCAATGTCAAGTTGGACTTAAGTTGCACCAGTGTCTCGTCTCATTCCCCAGTGACTTGGACTTGACTCACAAAATCCAACCCAACCCCCCCTTTTCTGGCGGGGGGCAAATTGTTTTGAATAGTAACTCAGGATGGGGCTTAGGGCTCAGGACTTGACACCAAAGACTTGGGAGTTAAAAGTTGGACTCAAGGATTGCCCAACATCCGTGCAAAATGCCCCAGTGAGGAGCTTCCACATTCTGAGCTGCGGTGATAAAAGTAGCTTCAGTTCCCAGAAAAGTATAAGGTGAGCCAACGTTTGCCCTCAAAGTTTTGCCCCACTCTGCCGCCATGCTGCCCTCGTAGGCTTGAAAGAGGTCCTACAGTCCAGCATCCTGTCCCCAAAATTGTCCCCCCCCCGGCAACTGGGTGTTGAAAAGCCCCAATGCCAAGGCTGTCCTTTCTTGCTTTTAATGAAATTCTTTTCTATTTCTCCAGGTATGACTCCCCTCGGACACTCAGGGCATATTTTCTCCTTGAGTTAGGACAGCTTATGACAAATAATGATGAGGAATCAATAGACAGGAGGGAAATATTGGGTGAGAGGCTGAATGAGTCTCAGAGATAAATTATTGACCAGAGGCAGGGCCGCCTTTTCTCCTTTTCTCTTATGCGTTCGTATTCCATCTCACTAACAACCTGAAAGAAAATCAAATATTTTGTTTGGGGGCTTCACTAATATCAGCAACTTTTACTATCTTAATGGCATTTTTATTGATCTCAGCTTTAATGGGAGCTGTATATATTTGATGTTGGTCATTTAAAGTAGATGTGAGTAATAGACTTTCCCAGTGTGGCTCATAAAGCAGGCCCTTGTCTAGCGAGCAAGAGAAGCAAAGCAAGAGAGAGAGAGAGAGAGAGAGCGAGCATTTAATCTACTGTTCTACTGCAGTTATCAGGGGCTGGAACTTCTGGAGGGGCAGGGAGGGGGTAGCTAAAATGTAAAGGTTAGCTCATTTTCCTTCTCCCCCACCCCACCCCCTCATGTTGAGTTTCGGGCATGCTGGTCATCAGCAAACGAACAACAAAAGGCCATTGGCGCAATGACCTTGGCTGTGGCATCACGCACTGGAGGAAAGAAATGAAGCCATTAGGCTGAGGCGGGAGAACAGGTTATAAATCAAGCCATTTCCAATAAGCTGCCGTAATGGTCATTCATCATTGCCAGCTCCGGCGCACAGTAGACCATGGAGGCATTGGGGGCTGCTAAAGCTGAGACATAAACAATAATAATCCAGGCTTGATGTTTCAGCCCTTCAGGAAATTTAGGAACATTTGCTTTTCTTTTGTTTGTCAGAGGTGATATTTAAAGTGTAAGACGTAATAAATAGAGGATAGTTGACATCGGTACAGTTTACAAGCTTGGCATTGTGGGTGTGATTAAGGGGGGATGGCGGGAAGGGGGAGGAGGTTAGAAAGGGAATTGAATATCAAATATATCCTGAGATCTGAAATATGGTCCACCCCTCCCAGCACGATATGTTTAACACTTTGGATGGAAGAAGCCTGGAGCCTTTTTTAAGAAAACAAAAGACATGCTTCCTTTCACATCTCGTGAGGCTCCCTTGCATTCTGCTCAACCAGGCACATTTTGTGAGGGTCAAGGGAAAACAATTGATATATGTAATTAGGTGGCATGTGGGGGGATGTAGGCTTAGATATGCATGGGCTGTACATTTTAATAACATTTTATTGATTATTCCTCGCTGTCTCAATGTTACACCAGATGAAACTTTGATAGCAGAATGCCATAAGGGGAATCTAAAAGCAGAACATTGTCCTGAAAGCCGCACGAAAACAAACAGATGGGCACAAAAAGGCAGGAGCCACCCTAGTTTCCCCATAAATAGTTAGCATAGAATATTTTAGACATTTTGGCTATATATGATAGGGCCTCTCTTTGCTGAAAAAGCAAAAATACAGTATATAACAATATGTAATGTAATACCTGCTCAATATATATATTGAGCAGGTATTACATTAGTCGGACACGACTAGCACGCATATGCTGGGACACCCTTTTGTTCAATACATCTTCAGATAAAGGTATGTCATAACTGGTACCTGAGCACACCTCACTGGAATAAAGCCAAGACTGCTGGGTCCTGTGAGGCACAGTAAGGCCATAGTGTACCACCACCTCTACCATCTTCATAGGATCCATCCACTTCATGACTCTGAGGGGAAATTCCCCACAACAGGCAGCACTACCTCGTTTGCTTTCAGCTGGGTTGAACATTGTTTCCAAATTATTCCCTGCTGCTTATTGACAGAACTAGTACTGTGTGCTTTGAATGAATTAACTCATGCATTAAAAACAATCACACCAAAACGCCAGACCCAGGTTCCTTGTAGTGTTTAAGCCAAATCCAGGCACCGACCTTACAAATGATCTTACCATGGAACACCATGGATGATTGATGTATGGCACTGGCAACAATCCTATTCAGAGTCCTTCAAGATCAGCAATAATCAGCAGAAATGACCTTTGCAACACTAGTTCTCCTCCAAAATGTGAGCCACTGGCAAATGTTGTGTGCACCCTTGAGTTTCTAAGACACACATTGATGCATGTAGGGGACAGAGACTATGCTTGGTCTCTCAGTGGGGTCAGTGCATGCATGTGAGCAAGTTCATTGTCCAGCTTTGGAACAGGCAGAGATGGAAAGGGGAGAGTCGAAGGGCACTGCTAATTGGTGGTCAGAGTACTTTTCTATCTCTTGGTATAAGGCTGATACTTCACATCGCTCTCGCTGCAGTTTGCGGCCCCGCTGGAGACCAGTTTGAAGGAACAGAACCTCACGTCCTTGTGGGGTCAATCCGAGTTCACCCCGACCACGCCCCCTGAACTGCGCTCCAAGCGGGGTGAGAGATTCCTGTCCTGGAGCTTGGGAATCTTTTCAATCTGCTTCTCGATTCGCCCCCCAGGGAACGTGCGGTTCCTCTTAACCCGCATCGAGAAAATACTTAGTGTGATTACTTTTTTTTTTTTTTTTGGTTGAGAAGGGGGGGAGGAACATTGGTATTTCGATGTATCAAACAACAGGAATTATAACTCCTTCTTATGAATCCATTTCCCCCGCTTATCGACCAAGATTCTTCCTCGAACAGTTCACCCTGGTTTGTGTTTGTTCCTTACCGCCAGGTAAGGATCGAGAACGTGCGGTTAAAGTACTGCCGGTTTCAATCAGCATGCCCGTGAGTAAAGAGAAAGAGGGGCAGAACCGGCATTAGGTCACTTGACTAAAACCGATTTCAACACGGAGGCAAATTCACCTCGGCTCGAGAAAGGACGTGAAATAACTGTCTAAATGACTGTAATGGCATTGGGTGGCTCATGAGATCTATAGCAACCCTGGGTATGAGCAGGGCCTTCCTCTTTTCCCCCTGCCTTCCACCTTTCCCAGCAACTATTGTCTTTTCCTGCCTTCTCCTGATGTACCCAAAGTAGGACAGCCTCCGTTTCTACATGTTTGCCTCCAGAGATAGTTCAGGCTTGATTTGACCGATTTGTGCATAGCTTATGTAATACATGTTTATGAATATCCTCTTTTGTCCCTTCCTCTGTCATCTTAATTCTGACCACCGTTGGCTGTGTTGCGTTCTGCCCTACCAGCCATGATGAGTCAACAGCCCCTGCACTTTAGCCAAAAGGAAGACACATCCTATTTTACCTTGCTCAGTAACAGCGAATTCCTTGTGCCCTCCTTCTCGTCTCATGAAACTGCACCAGGCTAGAATCTTTCTTTTTATTTCTTATGCTGTAAACGCTAATACCCGGCTTAAAATTATATTACCAGCTATTAATGCACGCGGAGAGTTGGGGAGGATTTTTATAACCCACAAGAGATGGCACTCCTGGGTTATGATGTCATTCAAACCCACTTGATAATATACTGCAACTCGCTTGCTATATTCCAAAAGCAGCTATTAAACTAAATATAGACGAGGGGCATGTTGCTACAACAACACAAAACATTATGAACAGCAATTCTCAGTAATATACTACGGCAAGCAGGGTTATTTGTTTAGTCATACTGTTCCTCGCCACCACTCTGCCACCTCTATGCTGATATTCTATAACCTAAAGGCAAGGGGTATTAGAGGAACATTCACTCTTGGAATATATTTATCGAGGGGGGGGGGTTCCATAAATTTCTAAGTGAGGGTGCTGGTGGAGCAGATCTGAGGAAGGAAGGAAATAGAGAAAAAGGAGAAGGCCAAGTAAGACAAATCAAGTGGTGAAGTAATCCAGAAAGAAAATGATGTATGTAAACCACAGTCCTCCGAGCCTGATATAAATCAGTTGCAGCCATTCAAGATAATTCAGATGCATTAACTTTTCTGTCTCTACCAACATTTCAGCAATAAAAGAGAGAGCAAATGTAAACATTGGTTCCTACACTTTAGCGAGTCACCATTAGCAAAACAGAGTGCTTTTAATTACATTTCCAGAGCAGGGTAGGACTGGGTGACATGTTATACTGGAGATCAATGTTGAGCAAGTGCTATTTTTCTTTGCCGAAAACCTATGAAAGCCATCAACAGTTGCCAAGCCTTGTTAGAAATGGTTGGATTTAAAGCTTTGCATGGACTGCTTTATCAAATATATTTTATGATCTGCAGTGGCAAAGACACAATAGTTACTATCTGTTCGGAGGTAGATTTCCAGCCTGCTCCCCCCTCTTCCCCCACCATAGGCTGTGAGCAATGGGGGCTTTGGGCTACTGAGAACCAGTTGCTTTATCTCCCAGTGGCCACTGCAGTCCGCTCACAACCGGCTCTTGAACAGCATGGGATGAGGCATGAATAGCTGGAACTCCTTGAAGGTCACCCCTTAGCAGGCCTACCCCTCTGTTCTCCCATAGGGAAATACTTGGACAAATTCCCAGGACTGAGTAAACGGGCAACGTGGTTTCCTCTCTTAAACAACACTTTCTTTTCCAAATACTAAAGTCAAAGTGTAATGGAAGGTAACTTTTTCAGGGTATTCACTTGGAGCGGATTTGGTAGTTTCAGGGAGGACAGCAGAAATTTGATAACATGTGTGGGAAGTGGAACCCGTAACCACAATCAGAAATAGTATGGAATGGTACAACTTCCAAAGTAAATTAGCAGAGATGCATTTGGGGACTCAGAGCCCACACCATTATTAATTCACAACACTGATACTTTCTTCTCTCTCCGACGTGTGGTGTGAATGGGGTTGTATCATTTCACCTCCACAGCTGTTGGCCCGGCTGCTGGCTGCTTGGTCCATCGCTATGAAGCGTGCTTCCTGTTGAGGATCCTGCTGTAGACCTAGCTTGCCAAATTCATGAACCTTGACAGCAGGACCAGGGAATGCCTTGAGGCTATGATCCTCTCTAGAGATGGGCACGACTAGGGAAAATGACGTTTTCGAGTTGTCGTGTGTCGGAGGCAGCCCGTTTCGGCTCGTTTCCGTTTTTCACGAAAAACCGCAAAAATTAGTCGGTTGGTTTTTTCGTTTTTTCGTTGTCGTTAGTACTGGTTTTGGGGGGGTAGCGGGCTCCTGGAGGCACCTCTGTGGGGTGGGTGCCTCCTCTGGCCCGCTATAAAGGGAAAGTGGGCTACTGGAGGCACCCATGGGTGCCTCCTATCCTCACCCACTAGGAAGGGGCAGCAGCAGGCTCCAAGAGACCCCTCAACATGGGGGTCTCCCCTCCTCACCTGCTGCTGCAAAATGGCATGCATAACCATATATATGGATATGCATACCAGTTGCAGACAGTGAGACTGGTCCACTGGTACGACCCTCCGAGGACTGGGTCGCACCTGCCATGTCTCACAAAGAAGGGAATCGTACTTGCGTGTAGTGCAATGCAAGTAGATCTGGTTAGGGTTAAGGTGGGTGAGTGCAAGGGCTAGGGTTAGTCTAGTGATGGGTAAGGTTACGGTGGGCTAGTGGGTTGCACCTCTGGGTGCCTCTCTGACCCACTAAGAAGACAGTCTGTGATGTATGGGTAAGGAGTCAAGGATTAGGGTTAGGGGGTTAGGGGGCTAGGGCAGGTTTTAGGGGGCTTTTTGGCACATCCCAGAAGTTTCCATGGCCAAGTGGCCATGCGATTGGTGGGATGGCTCCAAAAATTTGCATGGTCGTCCACTCCCACATGGCTGGCCATGGCCACTCGGCCAGCCCATCATTGCGCAGGTGTAAAAAAAATAAAATAAAATAAAATCAATGGAAGACAGAGGAGGAGAGGAGAGACATTTTGTTGCAAGAAAAAACTCACTGCTACTGTGAAAAATCTGGCAGTTTATAAATTTCCGCATGTTTCTGTTGTGCTTGTGTGTTTTTGGACCACGATTTCAAAAACAATATTGCGTTCGCCGCCCCATTTTGGATCCCCCGCCCGCACCGCATGGCATGGCCACTCGAGTCCGGCTGCCCAGGATGGGGTGGAGGCGGGACACCCCCCTCCAGAAACAAACCATCCCTCCGGTAGGTGCCCTGAGGCACGGCAGGCATTTTTCCGCCTGCTTTTTGGCCGGGAACCAGGTTTTTTTAACTTTTAAAAACTTTTTTTCTGTGCCGCGTGGTATCGCGCGATGCAAGTAACGAGCACGACAAATCAGACCAAAATTGTTTGTTCGTCGGTTCAAGCTCGAAGCCTGGGGCAGTAATTCCCGTTACCGTTTCCGTTTCCGTCGTGCCCATCTCTAATCCTCTCATAACGTCTCCCATTGCTGCTACCACTGTTTAAAAATAAAAATATAGATTAGGAAGAAAAAGGTGAACCAATAGTTGTATAATAGCCTTGGCCACATGCCAATAAGATCCGCCAAACTAACCCAGTATAAGCATCACATTACACGGCCTAGAATGGGTTCCTCTGGTTTAATTCCAGCACTCCAGTCCTCTATTCATAGTTTTCATATTCTGGTTCAAGAGGTTGCTGGACTTCACTTTCCATTTTTCCCAACCATCCTAGCCATTGGTCACAGAGTCTCAGGCCTATTGTCCAACAACAGCTCTGCCATGTTCAGAAGTCATCATATAAAATGTAAGCTAAAACATATACAGCTTATGTTCTGCTTTGGAATAATTACCCTGTAAGAGAAGAACTGCCCAATATCATGTTGTTTAATTAACCCTGAACAATCAAAGCTTTATCCTGTTTACACATCCCATATAGCCTATTCTAAGTTTGCAACCTCTGGCTTATCATCCCCTGATATTTCCCCCCGGTCTTCCTGTATCATTCTTGGTACAGAATTTTGAATATCTGGTTAAGTGCATAGCAGATATGCAGGGATTCACAGAGCAGAATTAACTTCAAGTTTCCCAGAGTTAGTCCACCCAATTTCTCTTCAAATGGCACTTGCGTAAATAACTAACTCTCAAATATTTATTGTAGAAAGAATGAAATATTTTCTTTACATAATGTTCTGAACAAATCAAACACGGAACTAACAATATGTGGCTACTGTAGTCACACAAAGTGACTTTCCCAGGATCTCCATTCCAAGCACAGGAAATGACCGTAGGCCGAACCAGTTTATCAGTCCATATTAGAGATGGGCACGACCAGAAAAAATGACGTTTCGATTTTTCGTTTGTCGGAATGGGTCCGTTTCGTTCCGTTCCCGTTTGTCGCAATTTTTTTCAAAAAATTTTCGGTTTGACGTTTCGTTCGTCCTTTGTCGTTTCTACCGCGATTTAGCATGATTTGACTTCCCAGAGCATGGGGGCGTCCCGCAATGACCCAGAGCAGGCGGAAAAAACTTTAAACTGGCTGATGAATAATATATTTAATAAATATATCATGGCATAAGACTGCATCCTATGCAATAAAGCAAACAAAGTGGGCAGAATGCAATATTCTTTTTTTCTCTTGGTCAACGCTGACTGAACCGGACACCCTACTTGGTCTGGCTGCCTGTTATACTATTTTTTGTTTTGTTTTGAATTGAAGCCTTTATCCATCCCATTTCCCATCCAACGCTCAGAGGCAGCAGGAGACACAGTATTCCGTTCCTCCCCCAAATCTGGATGAGGGTCTACTCTACTCCTCTCGATGTCCCCTCCCCATGACACTCCTTGTAAAGCCAAGCAAATGCCACCCTGGTCAACTAGAGGTCAGAGATTTAGATGCTTTCCCACCCACATGCACTCATCCGGATGAGTTCCCCTCAATCTCTTGGTGAATCAACGCCAGTTGGAGTGTCCCAAGGAGACCGGTTCGCTCAATGAGCGAGTAGAGTAGACCTTCTCACTCCTTGACCAGGTTGCGCATTTCGGGGCATATCTCCAGGGCAGAGACCCTCCGCTGCCTTCCACCTTGTGTGGTTTCCCTGTCGTGCCGCTGGAAGTCGCCTCGGTGTTGTCTCAGGTGGCCGTGGGCGGAGGCTTCCCTCCCGCTCAGCATGATCTGGAGGACATGTGGGCCCACCTTCAGCTGCTCTTGTCTGCTTTCAGCAAAGTCACGAAGCCAGAACGGCGGGGAACAACGGGGAGGAATTCTTTCAGCCCCTACTTTGGAGGCCAGATTTGACTACCCAGGAGACTGCTTCCACCAACCCAGGGGAGACACAGAGTCCACGCATGCAGCAAAGAAGCCAGAATGGTGGGGAACAACAGGGAAGGATTGTTTCCGGTCTGGAACTTTTTGCTCTCAACAAAGCTTTCAGGGAGGACACCAGTTCCACTAACCCAGTGGAGACAAAGTCCACGCATGCACGTGGCAAAGCCACAAAGCTAGAACAGCGGGGAACAACGGGGAGGGATTCTTTCAGCCCCTACTTTGGAGGCC
>JAHTLZ010000074.1:23509813-23528309 GCA_023846285.1 Phrynocephalus versicolor | reverse complement strand
GGGAGGGATTCCTTCAGCCACCTACTTTGGAGGCCAGTTTTCACTACCCAGGAGACCACTTCCACCAACCCAGTGGGGACACAGAGCCCACATACCCAGCAAAGAAGCCAGAACGGCAGGGAACAATGGGGAAGGATTGTTTCCGGCCTGGAACTTTTCTCTCTCAACAAATCTTTTAGGGAGGAGACCAGTTCCACCAACCCAGTGGAGACAGAGTCCACGCACACATGCGGCAAAGCCACGAAGCCAGAACGGCAGGGAACAACGGGGAGGGATTCTTTCAGCCCCTCCTTTGGAGGCCAGTTTTCATATCCAGTAGACCACTTCTACGAACCCAGTAGGGAAACAGAGTCCACGCATGCACGCGGCAAAGCCACGAAGACAGAATGGTGGGGAACAACTGGGAAGGATTATTTCAGCCACCTACTTTGGAGGCCCGTTTTCACTACCCAGGAGACCACTTCCACCAACCTAGTGGAGACAGAATCCACGCATGCTCATGGCAAAGGCACGAAGCCAGAGTTTTGACTGCCCAGCAGTCAGAGATTCAGATGCTCCCCCCCCCCAACTCATCCTGATGAGTTTCCCTCAATCTCTCAGGGAATCATCGCCAGCTGGAGTATCCCAAGGAGACCAGTTCACTCATGGAGAAAGCAGAGTAGCAGACCTTCTCTCTCCTTGACCACAACCAGATTGCGCATCTCGAGGCCCATCTCCAGGGCAGAGACACTCCGCTGCCCTCCACCCTGTCCGGCTTCCCTGCCGTGTCGCCGGAAGTGGCCTAACCCTAACCCTAACCCTAACCCTATCCCTAACCCTGCAATTGTTTTCATTTGGGCCCTACTTGCAAGAAGGACCGCCTGGGAAGAAAAGGACACCCCCCACCCGCAACTGCCAGCAAAAAAGGGACCACTGGTTTTTCAAGAACTGATTGGCAACGGCAGCCATTCAGAGAGCAGGAAGGACGGGTGGTGGGGTTGGACCTACTGCCTTGAACGCTTGGGGTGCAGGCAGCTGAGCCCGATTCGTGACAGTCCACACAGCAAAGCCACCAGGCCAGAGCGCAAGGGAAATTTTCTTGGTTGGGGAGAGATTGTTTCAGTGGCCTCCTTTGGAGGCCACAAGACCAGAGTTTTGACTGCACTGTGCATACACTGTCTATGCAAGCACACGGCAAAGCAACGAAGCCTGTACGGCGGGGAACAACGGGGAGGGATATTTTCAGACACCTACTTTGGAGGCCACCAAGCCAGAGTTTTGCCTGCCCGGTGGAGACACAGTCCACCCAGGAAAGCCACTAGGCCAGAGTTTTGGAGGCCACTAGGCCACAGTTTTGCCTGCCCAGTGGAGACACAGTCCACCCAGGAAAGCCAGGAAGCCAGAGATTTGGAGGCCACCAAACCAGAGTTTTGCCTTCCCAGTGGAGACACAGTCCACCCAGGATAGCCAGGAAGCCAGAGTGCAAATGTTAGGGAGGGATTGTTTCTTCTGCCTTTGGAAGCCGGAATGCTAATTGGAAGGAATCTCCCCTCCTTCTGCAAAGGGATTTCCCAACCTGGACTGTAACTGGTGGGAGTGAAACCCCCCATGTTGGAGGACAAAGTACCTCAATTCTAAACAAAATAGTTGATGACTGTGCCTGTTAAAATTGGTCTCCTTAAGTGATTTTCCACCTAGAGGCGGGGGAAGCCGGGGTTGCTGCCTGGGGAAGTCGAGGAGAGTGGCCGACATGCCGCATGTCGGCTCGGAGGCTGAACTTGAAGCAGTGAACCACTGATAAGCTGAAGGAGAAGCACCTGGAAGGCCACCTCCAAGCCGGGAGTCCCGGGAGCCTGTCAGGCAGGCAGGTAGGCAGAGGGGCAGGCAGGCAGCCAGGCAGGCAGGGAAGCAGGCAGTCTGGCTTACAGGTAGGAAGGCAGGCTTGCAGGGTACCCACCCAGGGTAGGGAAAGACAAAGTGCCAGAAGGGAGGATAGTTTCTGCCTTGGGAGGCAGAGTTTCTCCACCCCAGGAGACCGAGTTTCGTCAACCCAGGAGACAGAGTGGATGCAGGAGAACAGGGCTATTTCTTTAATGCTGTAAGGAGAGCTAGGCCCCTGCAAATCAGTCTTTGAAGTAGGTTGTTGTAAAGTGCATCCTGACCACTATGTAAGCAGAGTGGCCCCAAAACCCCAGGGAAGGGAGGAACGCATCGAGGAAGGCAGGTATTGGGGTGTACTACATTCAGACCAGCCATGGCCAACTGGGAAATATTGGGCCTACACTGACCCTAGGAAAAAATATTCCTTGGCTGCTACAAAGACCAGGGAAGCCCTGTAGAAACTGGGCTAATTATGTAGCCCTTATTACATCCATACATGCAGCGGAATTACAGGCATTCAGGCAGACAAAGGTGTTAGGCAGGCAGGCAGGCGAAGCATTCAGGCAGGCTGTCATATAGACAGAGCAGACAGCCAGGCATAACTGTGTTGCGCTGGTGGAATGTTAGGATGGGAGGCATACAGGCATTGGTTAGATTGGGTTAGGGTTAGGGGTTAGGGTTAGGGGAAGTTGCACGGCTGCAACCCCAACAGTCTTGTCCGGTTCAAAATTATAATAAGTAGTCCTCCCTGGTTCGGAGCCAGGCAAGGGCTAGACAAATTGGGCCTACAGATAGAGTATGATTCCCTTCAAATGACACATTGAGTGGTCCTCCCTGGTTTGGAGCCAGGCAAGGCCTAGAAAAATTGGGCCTACAGATAGAGTATGATTCCCTTCAAAAGACACATTGAGTGGTCCTCCCTGGTTTGGAGCCAGGCAAGGCCTAGAAAAATTGGACAGTAATTGAACTCTTCAAAATGAGTGGGAATGCAGGAAGGCAGACAGACAGGAAGGCAGGCAGGCACACTAGCAGGCAGGTAGGCAGGTAGGCAAGCAGGAAGGCAGGCAGGCAGGCAGGAAGTTGGGCTTGCAGGGAGGAAGCCAAGCTGGGAGGCAGGCATAATTGCAGGCAGGCAGGCATAAGTGTTGCTCTGGTAGTGCATGTTAGAGCAAGGGAGGCCTGTTTGGAAGGAACCGGTGGAAGAATGACTGTGGGCCAAGGTCTTGGAGTGTTGGGGTAATCCTAACATGGAAAGGTTGAAGCAGATGAAAGTCAATCTTTCCACGGTCTCCGGGTTCAGACGAGAGCGGCGCAGCCTCAGGACATCTCCCATGTGGGAGAAGATATGCTCACTCTGGACACTGGTGGCTGGGATGGACAAGAGGTCCAACACCAGAGTCGAAAGAGCGGGCCAGATGTCTGCCTTTCTGGCCCAGTAGTGGAGTGGGTCCAAGGTGAAGGGTTGGAGGGGCTCAGCCATGTACTCCCTCACCATGATCAGAGCGGGGTCCGGTTCTTCTTCCTCCCTTGCCTCCACTGAGGAGGAGACTGCCATGGCTAGGGCAGAGGCCAGGTAGTTTGCTGCTGGTAAGGAAAGTGGTCTCTGGGTGTACACTCCTACAGTAGAGGAGGAGGAGGACCCTTGTGAGGATTCCTCTTCTGCATCTCTCTGGCTTCCGTGCACCCTCGGGAATGCCTAGGCCTGATTTGAGGCAGCCCTGCGGACTTGACGGCATAGCTCCATCTTCCAGGAGTTTAGTTCAGCAGCGCGGCCCGCCAGGGAACCCTTGACGCGAGGGTCGCACAGGCATGCCATCTGGTACACCTTTTCCCTCCTTAGTGGGCTGAGGCGGGTATCCACGCTGGTCAACAGCCTGTCTGCCAAGGCCCTGCACTTTGTTTGTTTTTTTGTTTTTTTAAATTTTATTGGGTTTTTAAGGGAAGAACAAAGGGAGAGGGTATGGGGGGAAAAGGGAAAAAAAAGGGGGGGATACAGTTTTAAAATTTACATTGAATATGTCAAGCAAAGTAAAAATAGTGATGTAACATATTGATAAATTGCCAAATATTATCACAGTACTAATAGGTTTGTTACTTCTTGCCATCTTTTCCGAGAGATCTCATCATAGTCTCCCTTTAAATAGCCGGAGAGTCTGTCGATTTCGATGCATTCTCTTATCTTTTCGTGGAAGTTCTCCTCTGTTGGCACGTTTGGTTGTTTCCAGAATTTCGCATACAGTATCCTTGCAGCAACAATTACATGGTGAAGTACATATCTCTGATCATAGGAAATATTTATATCTACTATATTTAATAAGAAAAGTTCTGGTCTAAGCTCTATCTTAATTTTCAGACATCTTTCTAAAAATAGTTTTACCATTTTCCAATATGCCTTTGCCTCTTTACATGTCCACCACATATGGCAAAAGGTACCACAATCATATTTACATTTCCAACATTTAGGTGAGCAATTGTACATCTTAGATAATCGGTGTGGTGCGAGATGCCATCTATAGAACATCTTATAACAATTTTCCTTAAAAGAAATAGATTTAAAGATTTTAACTGTATTCCACAGAGAGTCCCATTTATTTAGATG
Source organism: Phrynocephalus versicolor (assembly GCA_023846285.1). Lineage (NCBI taxonomy): Eukaryota > Metazoa > Chordata > Lepidosauria > Squamata > Agamidae > Phrynocephalus > Phrynocephalus versicolor. Next base: position 23,523,850 of record JAHTLZ010000074.1, on the reverse strand, counting down.
AATAGAATAACCAAAGTTTTCTGCCCATCTTATCATAGTATCTTTGACCAGTGTATCAATCATTTTTTCATTTAACAGTATACTGTAAAATTTACTAAGAAGCTTGGAGTCGCCAGAGGAAAGTATTTTATCAAGTGGAGTATCAATAGTCGTAAATCCCCCCTCTTTGGTAAGATCTTTGAAGTGTGAGTATATTTGTTGATACTTCCACCAGTCAAATCGCTCCCAGCGGAGATAACCACAATGGTGCTTTGAAGTAGAATTGTTTTTTAATCGATAACCATATTTTAACTAAGGCATTCCTTATCCAATGCTTTTTAAAGAGGGTAGGTATATTACCCTTGTACCACATGTAATAATGCCAGCCCTTGTCTAGGCCATAACTCTCAAGCTGCAATATTCTTTTGTTTGTCATCAGAATCCAGTCTTTAATCCAGGTCATGGCAGCAGCCTTGTAGTATAATACTAAATTAGGAAGGGCAAAGCCACCAGATTTGGTTCTATCCTGTAAATAGACATTTTTAATCCTTGCTTTTTTCTTTTGCCATATAAATATACGTATACTTTTTTCCAGATCCGTAATGATCTTAAAGTTAGGTAATATAGGCAAAGATTGAAATAAGAAAAGCAGTTTAGGTAGAACATTCATTTTAACTGCAGCAATTCTGCCCATTAAGGATAACTGGAGTCTTGACCAAGTTTCGAAATCAGCTTTGATTGTTTTTATAACATTAACATAGTTGTCTTTAAGTAAAGAGTTACAACGGTTAGATACAGTAATACCCAGGTATTTTACCTTACTGGCATGTTGGAAACCCGATTGATTTACCAGTTTTTCAATCATGGATGAAGTCATATTTTTAGTAAGCAACACTGTTTTTTCTCTGTTTACCTTTAGTCCAGAGATTTTAGAGTATGCCTCCAAAGTCTTTAGGAGTTCTAGAGAGGAGGTCTGGGGGTTCTCCATAATTACCAACAAATCATCTGCAAAGGCTTGTACCTTATAAACTTCTCTTTTGCTTTGTAGGCCTTGGATACCAGGATTTTTTCTTATAACAAGAAGAAGTACCTCCAGAGTTAATATAAACAAGAGGGGAGAGAGAGGGCATCCTTGCCTGGTACCTTTGTATATGTTGACTTTGTCTGTAAGGTGGCCATTGACTACAATCCTAGTATTTTGGGTGGAATAGATTTGTTCAATTGCTCGCAGCATTCTATGGCCGCACTGTAGATAATCTAACTGAGTTTTAAGTAAAGACCAGGATACATTATCAAAAGCTTTCTCAGCATCAATGAATGCGAAGGCTACTTGCTTCTCAGGGTGAGATTCGTAGTATTCCAACACATTGAGGAAAGTTCTGATGTTGTATTGAAGATGCCTTTTCGGAAGAAAGCCAGTCTGATCATGTGATATCAGAGAGGGTAGGATCGTCCGCCATCTATTAGCCAAAATGGTTGCAAAAATTTTGTAATCCACATTTAGAAGGGCAATTGGCCTGTAGTTATGTATCAGATCTTTAGATTTCCCTTCTTTAGGAATCAGTGTCGTATGTGATAATTTCCAGGAATCTGGTATGTCTTCGCCTTCTAAAATGGATGTAAAAAGATTTTTCATATTTCCAGAGATTATCTCCGAGAATTTTTTGTAGAATAGAGCTGGTATTGAGTCGGGTCCAGGGGCCTTGTTCATTTTTTGATGATTGATAGCCTCTGTTATTTCCATCATTGTGATAGGAGCATTCGTCTGGGCTCTCTGTTCTTCAGTAAGTTTTGGGAAATTGGCTTGTTCGAGGTAATGAAAGATGGCATCTTTGTCGATCGTCTCCGGCTTGAATAAGTTCTGGTAGTATTCCTCTATAATTTTTTGGATTTGTAGCTGCTCTGTCTGATTTTCCCCAGTTTTATCTTTGAGTGATAGTATAAGTTTTTGAGATTGTATCTTTTTTAACCTGTAGGCTAAACATCTACCTGGTTTGTTTGCATTTTCCACAAAATTCAGTTTGGCCAACTTGATTTTGTGAGCTATATCTGCAGTCAGAATCAGATTTAGTTCATGCCTACAAGAAGCCAAGTCTTTGTTCAGCTGCTCATTGCGGGGATCGTGAATTAAGTCCGTTTCAAGCTTTTTCATCATATTAAGAATTGATTCAGATTGCTTTTTCCTCTCTTTGTTCCGTCTTGCCATATATTGGATGACAAACCCTCTAAAGTAGGGCTTTGAGGCATCCCACACCGTTTTCAGTGGTGTACCCTTATTCAGGTTCATTTCAAAATATAGGTTCAAATCTTTGGTGGCCTCTGAAATAAATTCTTTATCAGTCCACAGAGCTGAGTTAATTTTCCAATGTCTGGGCTTACCCGAAGATTTCAGTGTCCATAAAATGGCATTGTGATCAGATAATGTTCGGGGCAAGGTTTCTATATCCCTTGTATTTAGTAGAAGATTGGATGTGGCCCAGCACATATCTATACGGGAGAAAGAGGCATATTGTCTTGAATAAAAGGTGAAACCGTCTTTTAGTGGATTTTTCCTTCTCCAAATATCTTGAAGTTCTAAAATATCAGACATGTCCAGGAACGATTTGGGCAGTGTGGAAGATGAAGTCTTGGATTTTTTCCCTTTTGGTGTTTTCCTGTCTACAGATGGAATATGTACAGCATTGAAATCTCCCAATATTATTAACTGATGATTTTCATATTGCAGCAGTTTCTGGGCCAGTTCTTCAAAGAAGATTTGTCTTCCATGATTATCATTGGGGGCGTAATATACCAACAATAATTGTTTCTTTAGATTGGATATTTGCCTGGACAAGGATCCATCTGCCTGATTCATCTTTTTCCAGAAGGGTTGGGAAGAGCTCTGGTTTAATATATAGTGCCACCCCGTTTTGCTTCTTTTCTTTGTTTGATGTGGAAAATAAATTTCCCAATTTATTTTGGATTAAATATTGTTCATGCTTTCTCAATATATGGGTTTCCTGTAAACAGATGATTGAACATTGTTGTTTTTGGAGGAGATTAAAAGTCTTTCGACGCTTCTGTGGGGTGTTCAATCCATTAATATTCCATGTTAGGATTTTCTGAGCCATCTTATTTTACTTCCAGCGATATTTCTTCTTCCCTGGTTTTGGCCTGAGATAGTGTTTCGGCCTGGCACCTCCCACTGTGCCACAATAATCTTGATCATGCTTTAAGGTCTCTTGTTTAGGAGTCTGGTTGTCTCGGCTGTCATCTTTGGTGGTGATTTCAATCAATCAATCAATCAATCAATCTTTATTACGGTCAGTGACCAGCAATAGGATACGGTATATAAATAGTAGTAAAATAGATAAGATATAAAATACAGAATATAAAATATATTATATATAAAATATATAATATAATATAGTATAGAAACTGCCCAGAAATCCATCCTGACCATCACGAGGCTATACCTTATTAGTATCTGAGGAATTAGTGATGTCAACGAGCCGTAGAGGAAGATCAAGATAGAGATATACAAAAGACATCAAAGTACATACTGTATATACATACTGTTCCATACACATAAGACATCCCACATTTGTTTGTTAGTCAAGAGTTGTTGTTACTTAGGAGCTATGTATCGTAAGTGGTACTTTTAGTTAAGTGATGACGCTGGTCATTGTCCTGCGGATTTTGATCGCCGCGGCGCAGAACCTGGCCACACTATATGTTACAGAAAAATTCATATCTGATAGAAGTAATTGAGTATAATGATGACCAGCGCGTCCTGGATATTTATAGATTATTGGAGATATAAGCTTAGCCCGGGTGTCTTTATAGAAGGAACAGTAAAGAAGTACATGTTCCATTGACTCAATATCGCCAGAGTCACAGGGACATAGCCTCTCCGAATAGGGAGATCTCCGATATCGTCCCTCAAGAACAGCAGAAGGGAGGGCATGACATCGGGCCAAGGTAAAGGCCCTCCGGTGGGTGGGTATCTCAAGCTTGGCTAAATATCTCATTGGGAGAGATAGATACCTACAGGAGTCATTAACAATAAAGGCAGGGGAGCAAGCTAGATCCAGTTGCCGTTCTGAGTCAGTAACCCGCTGCTTAATGACTGCTTTGGCCTGATCATACTTCATGGTAAAAAGGATGTCTTGGGACAGACCTAAGGATAAGATTTTAGATATTATAGCCCCTTCCCATTTGGATTTAAAGTCATCTTTTCTAATAAGGGGGGCTAAACCCTTAGGGAAGAAATGCAGTCTAATCCAATAGGTAAGAATAGCCACCCAAGCTCTAGCCTCCACTTTCATGAGGCCTAACTCTAATCGGAGAGTAACATTTGGGACACATTTGGGAACTTGTAAGGCCGATCTTACAAATTTAGATTGTACCCGTTCCAGTGGAGCGTAATTGGAAAGGGGACCTAATTGGGCACCATATAGAAGTTGGGAAATTGACTTGGCTTGGAATAATTTAATTGCTGCAGGAATATATTGGCCGCCAGCTGTCTTGAGATATTTAAGAATGGCTAGAGAACTTCTTTGAGCAATGTTGGCAACATAATCTCCATGGGCTTTTCTGCTACCATTAGCCTGAAGAACTACTCCCAAATATTTGAAGGAGGAAACCTGTTCAATTTTGTGCCCATTGATACTCCAATAATGAACCTTGGGTCTTTTAGCAAAGGCCACAATTTTAGTTTTCTGATAATTGAGCTTTAATTGCTCTTCCTCACAGAATTGTGATAGTGCATTCAAAGCTCTTCTGAGGCCTACAGGTGTTCTAGAGAGGATTGCCGCATCATCGGCATAAAGCAAGACAGAGATATGCCTTCCAGCCAGTTTTGGAGGGTGGAAGGTCCCATGGTCAAGATAGGGCACTATGGAGTTAATATAGAAGTTGAAGAGAAGAGGGGCCAGAATACATCCCTGTTTAACACCTTTATCAGTGGTAACAGGATTGGTGAGTTGACCCTGGGGATTACATCTGATCTTAAGTTTGGTTCCTTCGTGGAGCATGCGTATTAAATGAAATAGACGTCTGTCTATTGTTGAAGCCTCCAGTTTCTCCCATAACCTAGTTCGTGATATTGAATCAAATGCTGCCTTAAAATCTATAAAGGCAGCATAAAGGGAGGAAATATTGTAGGGAGAGTATTTTTCAATAAGATGTTGGAGCACCAAACATTGATCTATAGTCGATCTGCCTTCTCTGAAGCCGGCTTGCTCTTCCGCAAGTATGTTTTCTTGTTCCATCCAGTCTTGCAATTTCCATTGTAGGTGTCTAGCATAAAGTTTACTGATTGTATTAAGAAGACTGATTGGTCTATAGTTGGCAGGATCGTCCTTTTTGCCTTTCTTATATATAGGTATAATAATAGCCAGCCCCAAGTCTTCAGGGATTCGTCCGTATCTATCGATAGAGGTAAAAAGTGAAGCTAGTAAGGGAGACCAAAAGTCCAAGTTGTTTTTGATGACCTCTGCTGGAATTAGGTCTTCTCCTGGAGCTTTCCCTTCTTTTAGTAGGGTAATCAAGCTCTTAATTTCTGACTGAGGCACAGGGGGCCACTGTGGGAGTTTACTCAGGTCTTGGATGTAAGGTCCCTTCCCAGCAGCAGATGGATCTGAGTATAGCTCTTGGAAGTATACTTCCCAGGTCTCTGAGGAGATGTGACAATCAGGTACAGGCCTATCAAAGCTGTGGATGCAAGATGTGAGATGCCAAAAGGTAGCAGAGTCATTAGTTTTAGCTGCTTGTATTAGCCGTGCCCAATTATTTTGGGTAGCAATCTTTTTCTTATGTGTTAATAGTTGTTTATATTTTTTCTTTTGCAAAAGAAGATCCTGTTCAGCTGATGGAGCTCTACTAGATAGATAGAGTTGATAAGTAGCAGTTAGAGCCTTTTTAGCATCTACACACTCCTTGTCAAACCAAGGTTGAGAGTAGAAATTATGTCGCTTCCAAGATGTGGTTCTGTTGGCTTTAAATTCTTTATTTAGTTCTTGAATCAAGATGTTATAATTCTCCAAAGATTCCTCTGGTGTCTTTGCTGATAACAAATTAAGGCACAGTCCCAGTAGATGATCAGATGCCAACATTTCAGAGATTCGTTGGTTCCAGACAGGGGACCATTTGATATGCTGGTAAGTTCTTCCTGAAGGAATTATGTTAGGTTGATAGTGAGTGACAGTGCACACTTCCTGAGTAAAAGCATCTAGGAGAAGCAAAATGGGGAGATGATCACTGTCGAATTTAGGAAGTACTTGTAAGTTTTTAACGTAGGGGAGAAGATCCATGGAAACAGAAACATAATCAATAGAGCTCATTTTGGATCTAGATATGTAGGTAAATTCAGCTGGGTAGTCACCTGTAGAAGTACCATTTAGGATATAGAGATTGGATCTATATGTTAGCTGGGCCAAAGAAAGGCCTGCAAAGTTGAATTTCTGATCCTTAGAAAGACGGGGGAGAAGGGAGCCAATATATTCATGATCGGGGGGGATGCATTTGTAGGCTGTATATAGAGTGTGATCATCAGGACCCAGCCTCGCATTGAAGTCTCCTCCCAGAACTACTGATGCATTAGGGTTTTGAGTTATAAGATCCCCAACATATGATTCTAGCTCGGCCCAGAGAGTTCTAAGCTGGGCAATCTTCCTAACGGGTGGCATATAAACATTGATTAGAATCAAGGAGTGCTGCTTGAATTGAACTAGTACTGCCATGGCACATGAATTCAGTGAGGGGAGAGGCCTTGAAATGGCATGTAGCGTTGTGGAAACAAAGATCCCCAGACCACCTTTCGCTCTTCCATATTTGGCGCCAGGCACTGCCCCGAAGGAAAAGGCAGTAAATCCATTCAGAATTAGTTCATCAGCAGTCCATGTTTCTTGGATCAGTACAATGTCATGGTGAAGCAAATAGTCTCCAATGGAAGGATCCCTAATTAGAGAGAGCCACCCGGCCACGTTCCAAGTTAAAAGGGAGACTATATGGTGGTCCTCCGACTGTCATGAACTGTGAGCTAGTAAATGAGAGGATGATCTTGGAGGGGATTTTGTGATATCCTGATGATTAAGTGACTGTATTGGTATTTCCTCCATCAAAGGGGAGGATGCAGAGTACTCTGGTCCTAGCTCGTTTTCCTCAGTTGTTGGTTTGTCTAACAGAGGCCTGAAATTGAAAGTGGCACGTTGGTCCTGTGTCTCAGAAGTAGAGGCTGAGTGAATCAATGCCGCATGAGAGACAAAATGAGGATCATTGTCAAGTAAGGATTCAGTAGGGTTATCCAGTTTGGTAGAAGACTGAATGTCCCAGCACAGATTTATTGAAGTTTGAGTTGGATTAACAGCCTTTAAGGATGGCAAATATTTAAGCTGCTCAGAACTGGGAGATATCCTCTCAGAGGGAATGGCTGGCCTTTTAATACTTGGAGTTGTGTTCTGATACAAGGCATTGACAGAGCAAAGAGGAAAAGTAGAGACAGGGTCAGGTCCCATGTGAATCTCATCTAGGATTGACTGTTTCCTGGGATGTTCCCTTCTATGCTCTTGAGAGGGGGCTATACACTCCATGGGATATTTGGATTGAGAGGACCCATTTAGTTTCAATAATTCTTGTCGGAGCAGCTCAATCCTTCTGAGAATATATTGTCGCTTTTGGTCAGAGAGTGCTCTTAGGGTTGTAAGATCTTCCTGTGATAAGACCTCATTGTCAAGATCCAATTGTAGGTTGATTTCCCAGGGGGATGATTCAGCAGAATCATGTTGACTTAGAGCTGCTGCCAGGGGTAGAACAGAAGGTGAGAGTATATCAGCTCTTTCCTGTGGTGAAGGTTCACATGCAGGAGACTGAACTATGTCTAATGGGAGTTCTTCCGTTATTGTCTCTGAAGATGGCTTTGTTGGGTTATTGATTTCAAAAGAGGAAACGGAGGAGTCTAATGGATCCTGTGCTGAGCAGACTTTTGGGATCCCAGAAGTGTGGGAGCTGTTGAGAGATCTGAATTTAACTTCTTAGGGGGCCCAGGAAAGATTTCAATTTGTTGGAGGGATTTTCCAAGGCAAGATGTTAATTCCTTAAGATTAATTTGAGCATTCAAACCTCTGTTTGCACCTGACTGGTTGAGCCTAGCTGGAGGATGGTAGTTCGAGAGGAGTGAGTGACTAGTAGGATTGAGTTGTGGATGTTCCCCTTTAGGGAGGGAGCTACCAGCCTGTGCCTGTGCAAGCAGTCCTTCAGTTGAATCCAGTGGTTCTTGCATGACCTCATGCTCTGGAGTAGAAAATACTCTTTTTGGGGCTATGGAGAATTTGTTAAGAAATTTTTTCATCCAGAATAACATGAGAGGGATAGTTGGCTTATGGAAGTCCAGTTTTATCTTGGTCAGCCTCCGTGAACCTTGAAGATATTTTATGTAGTTTAAATCAATTTGTCCTATCTCTGTTTGTAATAGTTTGCTTAAAGATGTAAGTATCCTCTGTTTACTGGACCAATTCCCCTTATTTATGTTGTTGTTGGCAACCTCTAAGATGATTTGAGTCACTATTAGTTGTTGTGAGTGTTGTCTGCTTAAAGTATTACTCACAGGCTCTCCTGTTAACTCCAAGTGCTCCCTTCTGTGGGAGGTTTCTTTAAAGGAACAGGAAGATTGAGTACAGTGGGGAGTGAATTTAGTTTTGGTGAGGGAATCTTCCAGAATGGCCACTTGGTCAGCTATCTGTTCCAGCTTCTGGAATATAGCCAACACAGTTCTCCCAGTAATTATAGCCAGTTCACTCATCAAGGACATTATGTGGCTCTCAGCTATCTCCAGGTTTGTGTGTTATCCCGGCTGTGCTGGTAGTAGAATTAGATTCTGGGGGAATTGTCTGGGATGAGGAGAAGCACTGTGCTTGGGGATAGGTTGATTGAGAAGCAGGGATCTTGACATCAATACTATCCAGACCTAGATTAGTCTTATCTGAAGCTAGTATAGCATATCTGTTTGGTGAAGTGATTTGTATCAGCGTACTCACAGCTTCTTCAAGATTCGGCAGCATATCATTGAGGCGTAGTTGTTTGGAATTCTTGGTGTTTCTTTCTTGGGCAGGAGAATTTGAAGGAATTCTTTGGCGTTTCTTCCTCCTAGGCATCTTATCTCAACGGCAGACGTCTGGAGGTCAGGGTTAAAATATTATCTCAGTTTCTTCTTCCACGCAACTGCTCCCGGTCGTTAATTATTGGCAATAAAAACTGTAAGATTTGTGTGCAAGGTAAGCTTAGAAGGTTAAAAGGTTAAAAGGAGTGAGTTTAAAAGATATATTAAAAGGGAGTGGAGAGAGCACAACAGAGTGCCTCCTCACCCAACAGGAACCGGAACCGCCACTAAGAAGACAGTGTACTGTGACATACGGGTAAGGAGTCAAGGATTAGGGTTAGGGTTAGGGGGCTAGGGCAGGGTTTAGTGGTCTTTTTAACACATCCCAGAAGTCTCAGTGGCCAAGTGGCCATGCGATTGGCGGGATGGCTCCAAAAATTTGCATGGTCCACTCCCACATGGCCACTTGGCCAGCCCATCATTGCGCAGGTGTAAAAAAAATAAAATAAAATAAAATAAATGGAGGACAGAGGAGGAGAGGAGAGACATTTTGTTGCAAGAAAAAACCCACTGCTACTGTAAAAAATCTGGTGGTTTGAGTATCGGTCGTATCCTCACCTTCGGAAGAGGATGGTGAAGAAGAGGAGGGAGAGTAGCCCAACTTCCCTGCATTTTTTTCGGCGAAGGTTCTAGCTTTCTGGTGGGATTCGATTTTCTGTAATTTCCCTTCCCATTGGAAAGACAGACCTTGGGGGTAGAGCCACTTGTATCTTATATCATGCTTGAGCAGACGTTTGGTAAGAAATGTATATTCTTTTTGCAGTTAACGGACTTCCCAGGGGACGTCTTTCAGTATTGTCACTTTGGATTTATTGATTTCCACCTCTTTGTCTCGAATGACCTTGAGGATGCAATCTCGGGTGTATCTTCTGACAAGTTTGACTATTACCTCCAGAGGGAGTTTATTTCTTCTGGTATAAGCCGTAGGTTGACGGTAGATCACGTCTACCTCGCGAAGGAATTCTTCAACGGGTGCCTCAAGTAGGGTGGCCAGGCTTTCTCCAACTGTAGTATAGAGGTTTTCATCTTTATCAACAGTGAGATTTTGGATCCTTAAAATTTTGGAGGAGGCTTCGATTTCCTGCGTGAGAACCAGTCTACTTGTTGATTCCATTGTGGCTTCAATTTCTCCTAGACGAAAGTCGGTAACGTTCATGTTTTCTTCCAACGCTTGTAAACGTCCACCAAAGGCTTCTAGTTTAGTGTCCACATTCAAAAAACCCTCTTTCATTTCCGCTCTTAAATTAGAAAATCCAGTGCTTTGGTCTGATACCAGCTTGGCCTGGGTTAAATTCAACTGGTTGAGTGCATCTAGGATTTGACTAGATTGACTTGATTGCTGGGACATGGTTGCTGGATGAGCCGGAGGTATAAAGGCAGACTTTTTTTGTATGGATGGAGTTTTGCTCATTGCTGAAGGTTTGCAATACAAAAATTCTGCTGACCGGAAGAATCCAGGTTGCAGCGTGGTGTATTTACTATATTGTGGTGGTAAAAGGATCAATTGCCTCTTCTCAGAAATATTACAGAGTCTCTGAGGGATTAACCAGAGCTTGTTTAATCATATTCAAGTTGGCTTGCTGCTTTCAAGAAATGTATGTGTAGTTGCATACATAGAAAAGTCCAGTAGATGGCGTGTTGTACCCACTTTTAAGCCAACAGAGTCCGAAAACCATATCAGAGGTGAAACGGATACTTTAGGGTTAATCTGCCATTAACGAAGAAAGTGAAAGTGCAGCCCTTCCGAGAGGCAGATAATGGCGAATAGGCAGGAGAAGTAATTAGGGAGAAGCAGATTCTTTTCGGTAAGTTTGCTTGATTTATATTTTTGAAGGGGCTATCTGGTGGAAAGAAGCCACTCATGTGTTTGGAAGGGTAGAGGCAGCTCAACTTCCATCCGGATCTCCCAGGGTCTCAGCCGCACGGGAATTCCCCAGGGGTTTCAACCCCTCTCAAGGAGGGGGAACCGCACCTGAGTGCCCTGGATCGATTCTGGGATGTCTTCTGCTCCCAGCGGGTGGTCTTGAAGTGGAAACACCCTCTTGGGACCTGGGATACATTCGACGCTAGCCGGGCTGCTTTCAGCTAACGTCTTTGCTGCTCGCGGCCATCTTGTCCCTTCCTCAAGGCCCTGCACTTTGGGAGAAGATCGGCTTCTTCCCGGATACTGGCCTCTAGGCATTGGCGAAGGGCATTTACCAAGGGGAGTACGTGGCCCAGGCTGGCATTGTAGTTGCTGAGGACGTGGGTGGTCTCCTCAAAAGGCTGCAGGATACCCACCATCTGGGAGAGGGCGAGCCACTCGGTAGCACCAATGTCCAACACCCTTCCCTCAGGCAGGACGGGAGTAGTTGACATGACGTATTCCACCATTTGCCTCTGCTCCACCAGGCGCTTGACCATTTCATAGGTGGAGTTCCACCGGGTGGGCACGTCCTAGATCAGGACGTGCTCTGGTCGGCCCGTCTCCGCCTGCCTCTCACGCATCATCCTGGATGCCTTGACTCTGCGTGAGAAGTGCCCAACTAATTTCCTGCACTTGTCCAGCAAGGCCTTGGTCTCCAGGGTCCCCTCATCCCAGGAGTCCTTCGCTGCTCCCAGCCCAATGGCATCGCCCACCACTAGATGCAGTTTGTGTGCTGCGCACACGATGCCATGTAGCCCCACCCAATCAACCGCGTTGATCATGTTACGGCCCGCGTTAGTAACCATGAATCCACGATTGACCTCCCCCTTGGGTGCCCACTCTCACAGTGCCGTCTTGAGGACCTCAGCAATGTGGATGCGTTTGGCACTGTCCTCCATGCTTTGTGCCCGGAGAAGCACCACCCTGTACCCTCTTGGGGTGCTCTCTTGTTGCTCCCCCTGCAGCTGTTCTTGGGATACCCTGGTGTAAAGGACCTCCTTGGGTTGCCACCAATGAGCCGTCAGAGAGAGGTATCTGTGGTGCCCACCGGTCCAGAGGTCGGAAGTGACGTGGATCTTCCTTCCTCTGGCCGCCTGACGGACTCATAAAGGGAGGGAATCACCCGCCTGCTGAAGGTGCGCCGGGATGGAGGCTCGTACCATGGAGCCATGTGCTTCATCAGGTGCCTGAAGCCTGATGACTCCACAAAGGAGAGGGGCAACCCGTTCATGTCCACCATTTCACCAGCCACGCGAGTGGTGGTCTCCTGTGCCTTGGCCCTATTTCGTTGGCTGACAAAACTCCCACACAGCGGCACCACTTCCTGCAGAGTGGCCTGCCTCTTCCCACTCTCAGTGGAGCTGTCTCTGGAGTCCTCCTTCCCCATTTCTGCTTCCCCTCTCTTCCTCCCTGAGGAACCAGGGCCTGACACTGTCCCAGGCAGAGTCCCAGGATGCCTTCGCATGAGGTGGCTACGCAAGGCACTTGAGGAGAGGTGTTTGGGGTCATTCCCCCTGTGCACGACCACCCCGCATTTCTTGCACACCGCCAGCCTCAAGTCTTCCGGGCTGTTCTCAAAATGCTCCCAGAGAGACCTGCGAGGCTTATGGAAAGTACTGCCCCCTCTGGTACTGCCTGCCGCTGCTGTGCTGGTGGTGGTGTGGCTTGTGCCCTGCTTGGAAAATAGACTACTGCTGTCACTGGTGCTACTCTGGGTGGAAAGAGGGCTGCTCCTTCCATCACTGCCTGAATCCTGCCTTTCATCTGTTCCTGCCAACAGGTCCTCAGAATCTGGGATATATAGATGCAAAGAGTCTGTTTCTGATTCCATGTCCTCGTCTTCCTCCTGATAAATGGGGGGGGGGGGTGTCCATGTCAAAGCCTGGTGGCGATGGGGCTCGCATGCAGTCATCCATGCTTCCCTCAGTGACAGAAGATGGTACGGTCGTGCTGGTTGTGCAGTTGCTGCTTGGAGAGGGAGTGGCAGCAATATCACTATCTGCACAACTACATCCTGTGCCTTCCTTCAGAAATGTGGCCCTATTTATTTTAGTGGGCGTCCCCCTGCCCTTCCCTCTGGCTCTGCCACCCCTCCTCATTTTTTTTATTTCTCAAAAAGTATTAGAAATATATATTTTTATATTTGTGTTAAGTAACAAACTATTCTAATAAACTTATCCTTTTGACCCACAAGCTTACTCTCACACTGTGTTCTTTTGTACGAGCTTTCAATGTTACCCTGCTGGCCCTTGGTATAAGTTTCTAATTTCGGAATTCAACTTGATCCACTGAAATGGAGGAAAAACTAGAAAACAAATGGTAGTATTTGAAATGAAATGAAATCCAGACCGGAAGTCCAGAAGAACTGCTCTTCCCTTTCTCAGCACTCAGTCAGCAAAACTGCAGTGCATGCAGGCACATTCAGACAATAAAATAAAAATAGTTTAATAATTTTCTGGATTCAACTTGATGCACTGAAATGGAATGTGCCTGCCTGTGTGTTCAAGCGCACACACAACAACACTACAAAGAAACAATGAGTAGTAGTTGTAGTGAGGGAATAAACTGAAAATAATTCTCTGAATTCTTCTGATCCACTTAAATGCAATGTGTCTGTGTTCACGAGCACACAAACAGCACAACAAGTTTATAAACAAACAATGAAGTAAGTAATTATTTAGTAAAGTAAATAAAATAATATTGTAATGAAATATTCTCCACTTAGGATAGAGGTTCTGTTCTTGGCTTGCACCCCAAATGTGTGTGTTTGCAGCTGGACAGGTGGCTTCAGCCAGACCCCAAAAATAAGCCTGAAGAGAAAAGACAGTAGTGTGGTACTATGCCTCCCCAGAAAGATATTGGGGTGTAAATACAATATAGTTTAGTAGTTGTAGTCAGGGAACAAAACAAAACTAGTTTTCTAAATTCAAGTTCTGAATTCAACTTGATGCACCAAAATGGAATGTGCTTGCCTGTGTGTTCAAGTGCACACACAACACAACAAGTGTATGTGTAT
>JAHTLZ010000074.1:23498299-23509773 GCA_023846285.1 Phrynocephalus versicolor | reverse complement strand
AGTGTATGTGTATGTAAACAAACAAACACTGGAGTAATGAATCAATAATATTGTAAGGCTGATAGCAGCAGCAGCCGCCCAAAAAAGATATAGGGATGTAAATAAATACAATATAGTTTAGTAGTTGTAGTCAGGGATAGAGATGGGCACGACTTAGCGGAATTTTCGTTTCCGTTTTTGTTTTTTGTTTCCGTTACGTAACGAAATGAAAAACGAAAAATGGCTCAAAACTGGAACGAAAATGGAAACGAAACGACTAATTTCGAGCCAATTTTTGTTTTTCGTTACTGGAAAAGCACTTAATGGAGCTAAATGGGAAGAAATGAAAAATTTTTCGTTTTCATTTTCATTTGTCGTTTTCGTTACGCAACGAAACGAAAACGAAAAATTTTGAAAATTAGCTCACGAAAACGGAAACGAGCTGAAACAGACCCCTAGACGAAAATGAAAACGAAAACGAACAATTTTTCTGAGTCGTGCCCATCTCTAGTCAGGGAATAAACTGAAAATAATTCTCTGAATTCTTCTGTTCCCCTTAAATGGAATGTGTTTCTTTGTGATCAAGGGCACACACACAGCACAAGTTTAAAAACAAACAATGAAGTAACTAAATAGTAAACTAAATAATATTGTGAAATATTCTCCACTTAGGAGGATAGAGGTTCTGTTCTTGGCTTGCACCCCAAATGTGTGTGTGTGTGCAAGCAAATTGAAGTTGGAAAAAATAGAAAATAAATGGTAGTATATAATATATTTTAAAATAAATCCACACCTCCCACTCCCAGTTGACCTTCCCCCTTTATCCAATATCAGAAATATCCTCCTCTCCCCAAAAACAGCCAGAGAAGAGGACAAATAAAAAAAAACCTAACTGCTTCCCTTCACCAGACAAAGCTGCAGGGAATCAAAGAAATTATTTTCTAATAAAAAATCAATTCCCTGCCTGCCTGCCTAAAGCCTAAAGCCTCCAGGCCTCCCCCCTCAAATAATCTCCACTCCAGTCTCCACTATCACAGCACAGTCCTCCCTCAACCTCATCCAAGAGCAGACTGCGACTTCTGGAAGGTGCCTCGGCTTTTTATGCCCTCCGAGACATCCAGAAGTGTCAGTCAAAACCTGGCCATGCCATTGGTGGAATTGTTCAAAAAATTTGCATGGTCCCATTCCATGCCCAGCCCACATGGCCAGGTCTAAAAACAATAGAAATAAAATAAAATAAAATAAAATCAGCGTGAAGTTTTATTGCTATAAAAAACCCACTGCTGCTACTGTTAAAATTCAGGCATTTAAAATAAATGAATTTCACATGTTTCTGTGGTGCTTTGGTGTGTTTTTTGACCATGATTTCAAAAGAAAAATTGTGGTCACCATTTTGGATCCCCCCCTACCGCATGGCATGGTGAGACGACGAGGATGATCCCCCCCCGCCTGGTGCCAGCAGCCCAGGACAGGAGAGGAGGGGGGAGGCCATGGACCCCCCCCCCCAGAAACCACTCTCTGGTAGGTGGCAAAGCCTGAGGCAGGCATATTTTCGCCTGCTTTTTCGGCCGGGAGGGAGTCAGGTTTTTTTTTAAACTTTTAAAAACTTTTCCTGTGCTTCGCATCATGCGCCGCGATGCCACAAACGGAAACGAAAAACCCGACCTAATTTTTCTTTTTTCGGTTCAAGTTCAAGTGGTAACGGCTTAATTACCGTTACTGTTTCTGTTACCTACGGAACAAAAAAAAAAAAACGTTAACAGAAACGAAAATTTCACCGCTCCGTGCCCCTGTCTAGTCCATATGCTTTAGCTGTCATTAGGTATGACCAGCCCTTACCAAGGCTTGCCATTTTTCTAAATAACCCTGCTTTAAAAGGCTTGACTTTAGCCATAAAACACAGTAGACCAAGTGGTTCAAGAGGAAACAAAATGATATGTTCTTTATTACAATGTAACAACTGGAAAGAAAAACTGAGTTTAACACAAGTGTTTATTTACTTATGGCTAAACTGCCAAAATGTACAACCTCCTTCTTTGTTACAAATGGTATTCTCTTCTTACTCTCCAGTTATCCCTTTGGGGCTCCTGGATATACTCACCTCTTTTATGCATGCATGTGCATTCGTGCACGTGCATGTGCGCACACGCGTGCGCGTGCACACACACACACACAGAGCGAGAGAGAGACAGAGAGAGACAGAGAGAGAATTACTTTGTTTTCTCCAGTTGCAAAATTGGCTAGGGTTCCTCACAGTAGGTCTACTAAGGCATTGCCATATTTTTTTTAAAAAAACCCATCACCCTTTCCTTGACATAGATGGCAATGCAGCTGAGGAGTAGAGGCTCTTGTTGACGTGGGTATTTTCTATCAGGGAAAGAAACTTGGAAAATCAATGTTCATGTTTTCCTGAAGCCTCTCCATAAGGCAGAGCTCTCCTCTTCAAAATGCTTCCCTTTCTTCAAGTAATCCATTAAGTCAACATGTCTGTAAATTCCATTGATTCAATGGGCTTCTGCTGACCAGGACTTTAAAAAATGTGTAAAAGCCATGAAAATCTGTGTTTGACTCTTGGTGTATTCAACCTGTTGGTATGGAATTCGGGTTACCATTTCTTTTTCTTTGAAATACTCCATGTTCTTAATACAAATACAAATGGTGTGCCCTGTGCTGGGAAGACTTTATGTATTAAATTTGTATGATGCAAATGGAAGAGGGTTTCCCCCCAATTTTCTTCAAGAATTTATTGAAATTTCTCCCTGTTCTGTGGGGAAGACATGAAGAGTATTAAAAATAGCCTATGGGAGGAAAGGGAAAGTGACACATACCACTATCTCTATTTCTGGATCAGTCTTTAGACATTCATCTAATTTGGGAATGGACGATGTTCTAAATAGCAAGTTGGCCATAAGGTCGTTTTTCTAGTTATAAATTCTGTCATGCTCTCAAGTCCCCTATGGAGCTTTTCCCTCCATCGTGAAGAGATGAAGGGCCATTCCTGGAAGTCTCCGGAAGCAGTGATTCGCCTTTTAAACCAATCAAAGCTACCCACTGTATGGTTTTAATACCAAATAACAGGTCCGTTTTTCAAACCAGATGTAGACCTTGGGTCATTTCTGCTATCATTTCCCTCCCAAGTCTCTCCTTTTACTCCGTTTTTGAGGAGCAGTGCAGTTCCCTGAGGACTCTGGGATTGAAAATATGGCTCCCAGACACCTGTTATAATGAAAGGTGCCAAATTATATCCGGGATCAGTTGCCGGTTCGCCAGAAGAGAGAAATCAGAAGGTATCGAAATAAGACTTTGGGAAAGTGGAGTGTCTTGGTAGATGGGGAGAAGGTGTTCACTCACACAACTTAAAAGGTGACCCCTGGATGCCTATGCATTTAACAGCTAGAAGGGCAATAGTGGAGGGTGTGTGGAATTTGCAATCCTATCTCTTGTCCCAGGGGCTCACAGTTTGGAGATCTTATTGAGATTTAACCCAAGAAAAATGGGAACAAGTGCTTTTGTCATTGCAGACCTAGAATGGCAGAAACATTTCTAAACCATTTCTCCCATGGAACAGAGCAACCGCATAAGCCCTACTGAGGCCAGATAGTCACTATGCAATCAGTTTGCCATCCTGGGAGGATGAAAATCACTCCCAAAGTAGGAGCTTTGTTTTCAAATTGTGGCAGAAATTCCATGTAAAAGAAGAAGGTAGTTTCTTGAGATCCCATGTTAGTAGAGGTAAAGTGCATGCTATCTGTAGTACCCGGAATGCTGAGACTCTCCCTCCATGTCACCTCCTGTAGGGTGGCCTTCCTTCCTATTACGCTTGCAGCTGAGCAGTTGTCCTAATGTTGTAATGAGGAGCAATAAAGAAAAAACCAAGCTGCTCCCAATATACATCCCTGCATTTTTTTTTTTTGCAGGGAATACCATTTCCCCCAATTTCCAGCCTGGCAATTTGACAGGAGTTGGCTGAGAGCACTGTGCCGAGCATGCATATTTTATGGTTTGTCTAAATATTCCTTGTTATAATTAAACATTTGAGCATGTTTTAATACAAATGTAATAGATTACTCTTATTTTTTTTCCTGATGAGCTGCTGTTTAAATCCTCGGTGATAATAAATATGCATGAGGCATTTATAAATAAAATATTAATTGCTCAAAATGACATTTTAACGTGGTGTTAAACGTCTAAGGAACATTGTGCTACATGAAGGAATCTCAGACAGGGATCTGTGAGCTCAGAAACAGGGACAGTGTCAAATCACAATGTTGTGAACACTTCCAACCTCAACAATGTTTGTTCTTGAGAGCTGTCAGACAGGGAGGGAGGGAAAGCAAACAACAGAAAGACCGCCAGGATGATCGACTGTTCATTCCCGTCACTTCCTTGTGCCTAATGCAACGATAAATAGCAAGATCCTGCAGGAGCTTCCTGGAGCAGATATGGCTCAACCTGATGTGCACTTTTAAAAATGTATTCACTCTATTTTACTGAAATAAAACTACAACATCACTGGTCCAGGAATGTTTTTATTGGCCCTTAGTACATCCATCTTGAGCAGGGTGGGTGGGGTATGGAAGAACAGCATCCTTCTAAAACAATGAAAAAGTTTCCTTGCTAGGTTGCCTGGTGGACCTCAACACAGATGGAAGTCCATTCACTTGTTTGATATCTTTATAAATGGACATTCTTAACACTCCAGAATGGAGTGCCGCTTAAGATGGGATGGGCATATTCTTTACTGCCACTGCCTGATAGGCTACTTGGTGGGCCAATTCAGATGACCATGGGATGCTTACTACTAGTGTACATGTGCTGCCTGCATTTTGAGGAAGGATCACAGCATGATAGGCCTTGAACACAAAGTACAGGTTCCATCTTCTGAAGTTTACAATGAACTCTCCTGCACCCCCACTGCCTGCACTGCAAAAATGTCATTCTTTAGAAGCCGTTAAAGTTGACTGCAAGAAACATGGATCACAACATATTTGTGTGTGGGAAAACGAAGCCTTCACAATAGCAGACAGTGCTGAAATGGGGTGGGGGAGTCCACTTTTCCCCATTTTCCATTAAGGAGGAAAAAATGGATCAGGCCCCTACTTGACAAGAGAAAAGAAAAGGAAAAAGAAAGGAAAGGAAAGGAAAAGAAAGGAAAAGAAAAAGAGAAGAGAAGAAAGAAGACTGAGATCTATATGTCAAATTCCTACTGGAATTTGCATTGCATTGTGCTGCTTGTCTTGTGGCATGTTCAGACATGCCCAGTTGCATTATTGGTTGCATACTTCCAGGCATGCAACAAATGGTGAGAAAACAGCAATCTTCCTAATGCATAACATTATTATTCAATTGGACTTTACCCATAATTTGTTATTTTTACATATTCATTTGTTGCCAAAAGCAGGCATCTGAAATTTGCAAATATTTTCTTTTCCCTTAAAACATACTAGCCTCCCTCCCTCCATCAGCATGTAACAACAAAAATAAAAACAAAAAAACAAGTACAATATTTGCAAAAAACCAAGGGAATGACAAAGACCACAAAAACAAGGAACTGAACAGCTCTAAATGTATCTACGACAAAGTCCTACTGACTTAAGTTTGGCTCAGTAATGGAAATAGGATTGATGTCCATTAAATGTTCAGAAAAAAAATGGAAAGATTCTCTAGGAGCCTGCAGATGAAAATGAGAGTGCCAAGTATATAATTCATGAGGGAATGCCATAACAGAAAAAGAGGTGTGTGTGTCTGTGGGGTGGGTGGACAAAATATCTCTGTCTGATATCTTCCCGTTGGTGGATGCAGCTGAGAAACCTTTCAACCTTTCCAGCTTCCAAAATTGTACTGACACCACTTGGCTATCAGATTTTCCACAAAATGGGTCATTTAAGAAAATCAAAGAAAAGCATGAACTTATATACTGCCCCATAGCACTTCAAGCACTCTCTGTGTTGCTTACAAGCAATTAGGCAGGGTACACATTGCTCCCCAAGCAAGCTGGATACTCACTTTATACTTCAGAAGGATGAACCTTGAGCTAGCTATCTGGGATTGAACCCCAGGTCGTGAGCACAGTTACTGCTACAGTACAGCAGTTTGAACTATTGCACCATGAGGCTCTTCTAATCTTCTAAATTGTAATCCATCCTCTCCATCCCAGGGTATCGCTCCAGATATTAGCCCCCTTTGGAAAGTTCTGCCTCATACATATAATCAGTGTATGGTGTGTGTGTGTGTATGTGTGTGTGTGTTTCGTGCATGTATGTGTAACAAGGACCATATGTGCCAATCTCATCCTCAAAGGAGGGGGGGAGGAGACAAGAACTGATTTGGTCCTTAAGTTAACCAGTTGGGAGTGACTTTTTCCACATTATGGAATACGGTTAAATGAAAATGAGAGGATGAAAGTTTATCCCTTCTCAGCAAGAAGAAACATAGCTAGATAGACTAAGCCCACAAATATTGCAAACAGAAACCCATCTTTCTAATATATGTGGATATCACAAGTAATCTACACTGGAGAACTGCAATGAAATTTTGAATTGAACTTCTCAAATGTATGTTCCCAAATGCAAGTATACAAGTGACTTCTTTCAGTCCAAACAAGTTCCACACTTGGATGCCAAAGTGAATGGATTAGTGAAAAGAACTGTGAATCAATATCAAAGGGGAACATTTTTGAAGACATAGCAATTAGCAACATTCCCAGTGTTGTGTCTCTTTCAGTTTAAGAAAGAAAAAACATAACCAGATTTATTTTTGTTTGGGTATTTAAGGACTATATTCTGTGTTTCCAGATGCATGGGGTGTACAGCTCTCAAGCCACATATAAGTTGTTATACAGAAATGGAAGTTTAAAATATGCCCATTTGTATTATAAACATTGGTCATGAATAGAGATGGGCACAAACCTAACATCGAACCATGAAATTTACTGAAAGTTGCTAGTTCATTGATTCAGGTCAGGTCAGGTTTGTCCAAACTGGAGAACCCAAACTAGTCTGAACTATAACTTTTTCAGTGATTTGATAAATGTCCCCTGGTCACCACAGCATTTCTCCTTCCCGCTTCCCACTGTTACCCTGCAATTGTCCGACCATTGTAGCGTTAGTAATTAATTCAGTTCTTAAAAAAACATCTGGTTTATAAATATTGATATTGTGCTTCTGAATCCACACTTCAGAATGCCAGGAAATGGCTTGCTTTTGCTGTACAATGTTGTGCCATGTTGCCATTTTAAAAAGGATGCCAAAACTTTACATAGTAAAGGGGAGTCCGAATGTTGCCTCTTATGCTGACTACCATTTATGAAGAGACACCAAGCAGGGGGGAAATCCCAGAACCTGACCATTGTTTTCACCAGTTAACCACTTTTCACTCAAGTACAAAGTACTGATCAGGGCTGTTTTTCAACAAATCCTCTACAGTAGGTATCTATTACAAGTGCAGGCTGTCTTTTACAAAGGTACCAAATTTGGCGGTGCTCTGAAGCTCAGTTTAAAACTCCTAAGTGCTTCTTTGAGTTCCCCCTATTGTTTAGAATTGCCTTGTAGAAAGATGATTTACTTTGCCAGCACAAGATCATTGTGTTCTAAGTTGAGGTCTTTCCTGTTCTGACAGGTCTTTGGAGCACAGGATGTATGAAAAGTTTATTTCTGGCTCTAGTCTAAAAGGGACTTTAATTCATATTATCTGCTATAGCATTATTAGTTGTTTCTTTAACATTTTTGTTACTTAATCCTTTGCATTCATTAATTTTTGGATTTGCTGCCTCCTAAACACTCAAACTAAATCAGAAAATTAAGCAGAAATTACTTCAATACTTGCATAAAACCTTCATAAGCTTTAATCTAATTATATCAAGCTGTTATATGTTTTTCAGAAACCTTGAGATAAAGTCTTGCTTTAAATGATAATGCTACAGCAGTCTTATTTTTATACATTCATTAAAGGAAAAACACTGTTCCAGGACTATACTTCTGTCAATTAAGGTAATGACCCTCCATTTCTTTAACGAACACACAAGCATAAAGCAGGTTTCCATCCAAACCATGCTGAAAGGCTGACTCAGCTATTTCCCCTACATAACAATCTTCTGGAAGATGTTTAACTAGATGCTAAAAAGGCAGTTGATAAAAACCAACTAAAAGTCCGGTTCAAACCCAATTGACAAAGCAGCCCTCATTCTCTTGATGGAAGTCCCCCCCCCGCCCATGTCAGGAAAAAATAATGGCTAATAAGTAATAATCTATGATAGTATTATCAATTAGTTTTCCCGAAGCGGCTGGCAAGTTGAAACTGAAATGATCCACTATATGTGGGGGGGGGGGACCATTTTGGGCAGTGCTAAGGATTGCCTCAAGTTTCCAAAATTTTTCAACACTTCTTGGAGAAAATGGTCACTTATTCATTGGAGTTGCAGCCCTGCAGATGTATTTGATCTTTATTTCTGAATATGCAGCATAGTCTGAAATTATTAATTAAAAAGACAGTATATGATTATGAACATGGTTTTAATGATTTATTTCTATAACCCCCTACTAAAATGGCCAAACTTCTTGTCCTCCAAAGTATCATTTTTGCAACAATAAGTATTTTAAATTTGCCAAAAACTCCTTAATATTTGTGGTTTTTGTCTAAATGTTTAAAAGTAGTTGTTACTCAAAAATCAAAGTTTGAAAATAAAATATTGATTTAGTAAATGAAACAAAATATAATTTATTTATAGTAAAAATGCTCACTTTTGTTTGAAAAAGGAAGAAAAGCCATTCAAATCTAGGGAGTACTGATATTAAAAGTAATTATTTTAATGGTATCAGGCACCGTGATTGCCATGAGGAAATTTGGAGGTAGCCATTCAAACTTCTGAATTTTGCTATCTGAAATTTGGCACATTTATTCCCCTCTTAATGATACGTAGTATCTTATCTCCAGATTTCATGTAAAGCAATGCAAGTATGTGTGCTATAGCTACTTCAGTGCAGTGGTACCTCGTATAAAGGAATTAATTCATTCCAAATGAAATTATGTTAAGCAATTTTCCTTTCTACATATTTCCCATAGGAATGCATTGAAAACAGAGTGATCCCATTTTATGTTGTACAGTAGAGATGGGCACAACTCAAAAAAAATAATTTTTTGTTTTTTGTTTGTCGTTTTGGGGTCCGTTTCAGTTCGTTTTCATTTTTGGGGGTTTTTTGCGCATTTTTCATTTTTGTTTTCGTTATGAAACAAAATGAAAAAAACAAAATGAAAACGAAAATTTTTCATTTTCGTTAGCATTCTTTTCATTGGAATGTTTCTGCCATAATGAAAACGAAAAACAGGGCAAAATTTTTCATTTTGTTTTTGTTTTCGTTTTGTTTTCTGGGAAATTTTCGTTTTTGTTTTTGTTGCGTAACGGAAATGAAAAACGAAAACGAAAACGAAATTTTCGCTAAGTCGTGCCCATCTCTATTGTACAGATTTGCCCCATAGGTGATTCTGTTAAGCAAATTTCCCTTATCTCCGGAATTGTTTATGTTGTACAAATTTTGTGTTATACAAACCGTTTGTTATATAGGGGTCCAATGTATTCTAAATCAAGGATATGGGGGAGCTGGCAATCTCAATTTACAAATAAATCTAGTCTCAGGGTACAAACAAAACTGTGCAGCTCACCATGAACCAAATCGCAATCCCAAATAGCCAGCCACCCCAATAGCTTTGTGTTAAGAAGAAAAATGGGAGTCAGGTTCTGGAACTTCCCCTTCCTTGATATCTCTTTGTGAATGGCAATGAGCATAAGAGGGGATCTCATAGGGCAGCAGACCTTAGTGTCACCAACGCTCCAGCTGGCTTTTGCAATGTAAAGCTTTGCATCCTTTTCTCCTGCTGGCAATGTAGGCATCATATTGCAAGACAACTCCATTGTTTCCTCTCCCCTTTGTACTTGTAATGGATGCTCTCAGCTCCCCACAATATCTCTCCTCCTTTGAAGGCACATGTCTCCTCAACAGACATCAAGCTTACAACATCAAATACAGGCAGGCACAGGCCACATTAAGCAAGTCCCCTCTTCCACATCACACATATGCAATTCTCCTGCTAAAACGGGCAGGTTCTGTCCACTGAAAAGCACAGCAATGCGCACTGGCACAAGTGCACAAAACGATATACAAAGAGGAAATTTCCCAACAGTAGCTTTGCTTACCTTGAAGTAAGCTATAAAAGGACCTCCACTAAATACGACCCAGCCAAAAGTAAGCACTTCTGCGTTCCAGCAGGAAAGTAGTAAAAAAAGGCTTGACGTAGGTTGGCAGTCACATACTGTGTTATTAAGGAAAACAAAAGTGGTGTGCCTATGATGAGTGCCCAGAGCTTTTAATCATTTAATATCCAAAATGCCCAGGCTTCCAGATCTTAAAATGTTGCCCCATGCTGCAAATCAATCATTTGTTATGCCTCTCTGCCAAATATATGTTTTCATTTCTTGGGCTCAGCACTGGACCCAACCAAAAAGGTCATTTGTAGCAGACAATTTTCACAATTGCATTTGGGGGGTGAGAGGATTTGGCCCTCAAAATGCCATTGCTCCACATTTGTGGCCGTCTGAGGAAGGCATCATATTGAGAGCCAAATGACAAGTGGGCAAAGGTCCCTGCTGCTCTCCTTGGAATTGCCTCTATCAGTTGCCTCAGAGACTCACTGACAGATTCTGACAAGCCTGTGAGAAAATATCATATTTAATCTGTTTAAAAGTTGAGTGGCCCAAAGGCTTCTCAATATATTACCAAGGAAAGGAGTAAGAAGGGGCCCAGAATGGAGAACAGTATTAAATTGTTCTGCGGCAAAAGAAATACAGTGAGGGTCTAACACCAACACAACACTCCCACCTAGAAAAGTTCTGAATGATGATTTGGTCGTGTGGCAACTGCACAGACAGCATGCGTAGCAGCTGCATCATGCTGTAATGTAGCCGCCAGCACACAAGACTGAAGACCCCCCCCCCAAAAGGACAAATGTCTTAAATAACATGGGTCCTTTTGAGAAACAGATGATGGTCCTAGATAATGGGGGTATAAATTTTTCTTACAGTATAAAAATTAGATATAGATACTGCAGAACCTCATAACTGGATTCAAGGAAAAATCCAGAGAGCTGTGTGGACTAGTGTTTGAAGGCAGGGGGTGTTGCTTATGTTTGGAAAAGTCCTAAACTTCCATCTTTTTAAGGATGTTCCGTGTTTTAGTGTGCAGGTATGGAAAGCAACACTTTGTGTGTGGGGGGCGGGAGCGGGCGGAATCCCATATGGTTTCAGAGTAGCACTCTGTGCAGCAAAACTGATCTGTTAGTGCTCTTAATACTTCTCTGCACCACTTTTCCATTTCCCCCCCACATGCCTTTCAATTTCTGGGTATATCCCACCATCCTCTGGCCCTGTTTAACATCTCTATTTCCCACTGGCCATAACACAAAAATAGTGGTATATATATGTGTGTGTGTGTGTGTGTGTGTAT
>JAHTLZ010000074.1:23453087-23481666 GCA_023846285.1 Phrynocephalus versicolor | reverse complement strand
AGAGAGAGAGAGAGAGAGAGAGAGAGAGAGAGAGAGAGAGAGAGAGAGAACATTATTCGGTGCCCATCTCAGAGAGATGTTGCTATTTTGGGGGGAGGGGGAGCTACTATGAAAATGGTGTGACATCTTTTTGGGCTTAACAAGGTCTTGCCTGTCTCCAGCAGCTGTCGTTTTAGCTACTTGGAATCACTTTACCATCAAACT
The DNA here is from genome assembly GCA_023846285.1 of Phrynocephalus versicolor. Classification (NCBI taxonomy): domain Eukaryota; kingdom Metazoa; phylum Chordata; class Lepidosauria; order Squamata; family Agamidae; genus Phrynocephalus; species Phrynocephalus versicolor. The sequence goes on along the minus strand of JAHTLZ010000074.1, from coordinate 23,481,462 downwards.
GTTCAGAATGTATTGAAAGGAATGAGGTACTTATTAAACAGGACTAAAGGGTCTTTGGGGGGAAAACAGCAACTTTGCTGCTAAAACCAAGCATAGAGCTGATGGTCAAGATATTTTTTAAAAAACACTTGTGTGTGACTAGTTCACTGCCTTTAAAAAAGACATAGAATGTTCTTTCCTTGGGTAGTGAGACATTCAAAGCCATCTACACTGGAATCAGAGGTCAGATGACCCAGTACAGTGACTGTGAGATCAGGTTGGGATCCGAAATTTTCATGTTTGAGTACTGCAATCCTTTGGGAGAAAGGTGGTCTAGAAATATATTTTAAAAATAAATAATTTTCTACCTTGTTTCAGTTTTACTATGTTTGCATGCCTTTTCTCTCCAGAACAAACCTCAAGCCACACACTCCCTCTCGGTTTGGGCCTCAGAAGAACAATTGTGTGGGCAGGGTCAGCCCCACCCCTGGGCAGGGTGAGGAGGCCACCACAGGCAGATGATTTAGGATGTCACAAAGAAGCATAGTACATTTTTAAGAACATGTACTGCTGTGCTTTTGCTGAAGAGGGAGACACCTTTGCAGGTTTTTCTGCCAAAATCCCTTGAGTGGCCTTGGATCACCAATGCCTTCGTGGGTCTGGGTGGCCATCCTTTGCCCACTTCCACCTCATGCAGCAACATTTCTGGGCCCATTCCTTGCATTGGCTGGAATTTTAGAAACACACAGGAAAAAACAACAACCCTCAACATCCCCAGTAGACATGGGCACAACTCGGTGAAATTGTCGTTTCCGTTTTCGGTTTCCGTTTCCGTTACGTAATGAAAACAGTAATGATAATTACGCCGCTCCAGCTCGAACCCGACCCGGAAAAAGAAAAATTGGGTCAGGTTTTTCATTGTCATTAATGGCATCACGGCGATCGCGTGATGCCATTGCCAAGCAGCACAGAAAAAAAGTTTTAAAAAGTAAAAAAAAAACCCCGACTCCCGGCCAAAAAAGCAGGCGAAAATACGCCTGCCTGAGGACACCTACCTGAGGGGTGGTTTCTGAGGTGGTGGTGGCCTCCCGCCCCTCTCCTGTCCTGGGCTGCTTGCACCAGGCTGGGGGGGGGGGTCATCCTCGTTGTCTCCATGCCATGCGGTGGGGGGGATCCAAAATGGCGACCACAATATTTATTTTTAAATCGTGGTCCAAAAACCCACCAAAGCACAACAGAAACATGTGAAAATTAGGTATTTTAAATGCCTGAATTTTTATAGTAGCAGCAGTGGGTTTTTTATAGCAGTAAAAGGTCGCACTGATTTTATTTTATTTTATTTTATTTTTTATTTTTTTAGACCTGCCCATTTGGGCTGGGCATGGGATGGGACCATGCAATTTTTTTGAACCATTCCACCAATGGCATTACCAGGTTTTGACTGACACTTCTGAATGTGTCAGAGGGCATAAAAAGCCGAGGCACCTTCCAGAAGTCGCAGTCTGCTCTTGGATGTGGTTGAGGGTGGAGGAGGGCTGTGTGGCTGGCTGGCTGCTGCTGCTAATCAAATTTGTAGGGAGGCTGGAGGCTTTAGATTTAAGTTAGGCAGGCAGGGAGGGAATTGAATTTAGAAAATAATTCCTTTGATTCCCTGCAGCTTTGTCTGCTGCACAGAATAGCAGTAGACACCAGTTTATTCTTTTTTTCCCCTCTGGCAGTTTGTGAGGATTTTTTTTTCATTGGGTAAATGGGGGGGTTCGACTGGGAGGGGGAGGTGTGGATTTATTTTAAATATATATTATATACTACCATTTATTTTCTATTTTCCCAACTTCCCAATTTGCTTGCTCACACACACACATTTGGCAAGCCAAGAACAGAACCTGTATCTTAAGTGATATCCTAACTGCCCACTCGCCCGCCCGCCCGTGCCGCCACCCACCTGCGGCCCGCACCGCCGCCCACTCACTCGCCCGCCCACGGCCACCTCCTGCCTGCTCGCCCACCCGCACCTCCCCCCTGCCGCTGTCGCCACCTGCCCATGGCCCCCAACCACCACCGCCCGCAAGCACCTCCCCCCGCCGCCTGCCCCCCCACCCTGCCCAGGGCACAAAAACACCTAGTGCCGGCCCTGATTGCGCGATGCCCCTATGCTCTTCGCGCTAAATCGCATTGGAAACAACAAAGGACAAATGACAAACGAAACGACAAATTTTTGAAAAATTTCACGACAAACGAAAATTACCCAAAACGGATCCATTCCAACAAATGAAAACTCAAAATGTCATTTTTTTCTGGTCATGCCCATATCTAATCCCCAGATATAAAACAGATCAAAAAATGAAAAGGGGGAAAATGTTGGCCCTCATCTGCTTCTTCTTTTTTAATTTGGGAAAAATTCAAGCTTCAGTGGGTGAAACTCTCATACTGCATTTCCTATCAATATTGATACTGAAATTACTGATCCTCAAATAAGGTTTTTCAAATGAGAAAATCTGCAACTTTGTTGCATAGGCAATCAGACAACAAGGACAGTTGTTTGGCCCCTGGATTTGGGTCCAAGATACTCCTGTGATGACACACTGTAACATCCCAGGATGTGAGGATTGTTCCCATCACCTTGAGTTGCATTCAAACATGTGTGGTATCCTGCATAAATATTGGCAACTGCATATTTAATCATTCTGAGCTCATCTTCAAAGAGTTTCATATGGTTATGATGTGACACTTCCCTGGGATGACCCAACAGGAGGCGGAGAAGGGATCTCATGATAGGCTTATATGTATATAAGCATTTTTATGTGTGTCTGCATAGGCTAATGGCTAAAGATTGCTCAATGCTATAATTCTTTTTTACTTTTTAATGGTGTGTTTTAGAAATGTCCTCTTTGCTTTTTGGCAGTGTCTTTTAAGGCTGTATCCTCCTGTATTTCTGAGATGAAATATGATTTAACTTCTCCTCTGTAACTTTCAGTTAAAAACGTATAGCTGAAATAGATTTTTCTGACTTAAGTATTTGCCTCCAACTTAAGTTCAATATTACATTTTTTTTTAGCATTTGTGCTTAAAATGTTTCCCATAAGATTTTTTCAGTACTTTCTAAATTATTAGATAAATAAGGCTTAAAGAAATAAAAAAAGCAAATGTTGCCTGGAATCATTTCAACAATGAAGCTACTTATACCTTGATTCCCAGATGAACAGTGATATAACTGGAAAAAAATCTGATTTCACACTGGAATTAATCCTTTCAGAGATAAATGTCAGCTATGAGGGAACACCACAGATTCAGACTGCCAATGACTGCTATAAAGTTTTATAGTGCTCTGAGGCCATGGTTCGAATGTTATACTTGTGACGTTGACAGTGGCCCATATTGTTTTCTCAAAAATATAGGAAGAGCATTTCAAAACACCATAGGTACAGTATTTCAAGAGTAGAATGGATGTGATGTCCCATGGTATGATGGTAGATCTATGAGGTGATTACTATCCAAGGATGACCACAAAACAACAACAATCCCTTTGGTGGTTACTTCACGTCCTTCCTCGAGCCGAGGTGAACTTGTCTCTGTGTTGAAATTGGTTTTCAACACCGATCAAGAACTGGATTGAAAAGATTCCCGAGCTCTCACCCCGCTTGGAGCGCAGTTCAGGGGACGTGGTCGGGCTGAACTCGGATTGACCCCACAAGGACGTGAGGTTCCGTTCCTTCGAACTGGTCTCCAGCGGGGCCATGAACTGCAGCGAGAGGGACGTGAAGTATCAGCCTTTGTCACCTTAAGATGTACAAATTTATCTCAGGAAGTAGGAAACACAGCCACTTCCTGAGTGAAGACCTATGTTCAAGTAAATATATATATATATAAAAGAATGGTTGAGTATGGAATGTAAGCAATGGAATCTTTTACATTGGAACAGTGTTCAGTTGAGAATACATGTACTCTTTCCCAGATACAATTCACAAGATCAGTGGCATCAGAGGTATGTCAGGCAAAGGGGACAATGTGGAAAGCAATATCCATGCTGACCCAAAGAAGAATGTATATGAATTATCACATGGAAATCTAGGCCTCAAGAACTAACACTGGTCATCAAATGGGTATATGTCTACTCTCCTTTCTCTGAGCTGGGAACCAACAAATCAAAAGTCCTCCCACTCCACCATAAAAGATGTACATTTCCCACGGCTGCTTGTCTTCACTTTCTTCGCAACTGAAGAATGGGAGGGATAAGAAATCATTAAGAACTCTCTGTATGAGATGCTCCCCCCGCCCCAGAAATTTCAGGACATTTTGGAGCATTTATTAGGAAATGGTCCCCCTCCCCCGGAGAAAATACCAATTTGCCCATCCTTGCTACATTCTCTGTGCAAAATGGCATCTTTTCTGTGGAGGATTTACCTTGAAAGGGTGGGAGAAAGATGAATGTACACAAGATTATTAGAATTCTTGCATAGAATGACATTTTGCCCAGGAACTGCATTAAACTCTGCACAATTTGTCAACAGGTAAAAAATAAAGGAGGTAAAAGAAAGTCAGGAAAGGCCGAGACTGGAGATTTATTATTGTGGGAAGCTAAGAAATCTCACTGATGAGGGGGAAATCTTGGCAGGAAGGTTTGGCTTGGTGAGGCTTGGAAAATGGTTGAGAATGAGAAATTTTGCAAGACCTTGTGACGTTCCTATTTGGAGGTATGCCAGTATCTACCATTGCCATGCAAGGCAATAAGCCTAGTAAAATAATTGCTTTTGCATCCCCAGGTTTCAGTACCGTATGTATGTTTTCACTTAATGCTTGTTGTCTCAGTGTAACATCTTGAGTTATCCAATTCTCCTACAACACAAGTGCTTCATTCTACAGGCCGTCTCTCAAAGCAAAAGCTCAACTGACTTTTCCATTTGGCATGCTTCGAAGATTTTAAAACAAACAAACTATAAACCAGATGGCGGAAACACAGATTAATCTGTTTAGGAAATGCAGGTTATATATACATGAGTATTAGAAAAGGAGTGAATTAACAACCATGTTGAGCTGAACCAGCTGACTCTCTAAACACGGATTGATATACAATCATAGATGCTAATTCAATATATTTTTGTCTCCCAAGTTTCAGGAAGGGGAGGGGGAATCAATTAAAGTGCTTTATTTGGGTAATAATTACTGTATTTCAAATAAAATCCCTGACTTGAAATCAAGATGTTAACAAAGAGAAAGGGGGATGGGAATATTTGGTTAGAGGTGCCTCTGAGGCATATATAGATGTGGCTGCTTAGTGGGGGTGGGGGGAGGACTTCGATGGGATTAGTGACTGTGCCATCTGGTTTTTTTAAAAAAAATCCAAGTCAACAGTCTTGTGCCTATGCTAACCGATATTACATAGGAACCATATGCTTGCAGTGTTCCTTCATCCAAATAAAGAACCTCTAATCACAGTCCTATGGAGGAGATCTCTGTAGCAAGCGAGGAGAAGCACCACCATCTCAGTGTTTGTCTATTGTTGTTACATTCCTCCAGGTTGCCTCCGATTGATCATGACCCGACGAATGTCCTGTCCGTAGCAGCACTGCTCAGCTCTTATAAAATCAAGCCATTGGTAACCTTGAAGGTGTCAGTTCATCTTGTATTTGGTTTTTGCCTTTTCTCCTCCCTTCCAACTTTCTTGGTTTTATTGTGTTTTCCAACAAATCCCGCTTTCTCATAATGTGCCCAAAGTAGGAGAGACTCAGTTTCATCATTTTGATCTGGGACCCAGTGTTTTGTTTTTTTCTGGTAGTCTAAGGTATCCCCAAAGCTCTCCTCCAGCACCAAATTTCAAACTAATCAATGTTTCCCTACAAGCTTCTTAACTGTTCAGCTTTCACAACCATGCACGGTGACTGGAAATAGTAGAGTATGGGTGGTGCTGGTCTCCAGTGAAAAATCTTTGATTGTGATGATCTTTTGTAATTCCTTTAAATTCCTACCCTTCTTAGTCTTAGTCTTCTGAGACTTCTGGTTGCAATCTCCATTTGGATTGATAATTGAACCAAGTAATACAATATCTCCAAATTTCAGTTCCTTTTATCTTTCTTCCACCGAATTCCAGTGTTCAAAAGAAGGAGAGAGAAAAGGGTGTCACAATGCAAACACAGATCAAAACCTCCCGAGATGGAGACAGCACAGGAGGTGAGATATGGGGCCCACCTGTATTATTATTATTTATTCAATTTCTATACCACCCATCTGGCAAAAAAGCCACTCTGGGAGGCCTTACCACCACCACCCCATGGCTCATTTAATTCTACTAGGTAAGCTGTGTGACCCACCATTTCTCCCATGATATGCAGAGGTATTCAACACATATTTGACTTGAACATTTTAATACCAGTATCACGTAGCACAGACAAACACAATGTCTGTGCCTTTTTGTAAAGCACAGGTCAATGGGCCATTCTACAATGTTAAATTCCTCAAATCCAAAAATATGATGGCAGCAACAGATGTGACTTCACTCAATGGTTAAGCATATGGAAAGGTTAGAGATAATCAGTATATCTGAATTAGAAATGCCATGGCTCCATCCTAAAACAATGTAGGTCAGTGAGGTACGTAGAATTCTGTTGTAGAGAAATAAAGTGTGCATATGAATAAATAGATTTAATTCTCAGTTCCTCCTCATCAAAGTATTGCCGCACCTCTAATGGATCACATCAAACAGCAAAACCTAAGATTTCCAATGATGGAGCATCGATGATAAAAATATGTGAACATTACCTTATTGCATAGTAATGACACAAGTTTGTGCTGTGTGAAAACTTAGCCAGCTTAAAAAGCTCTAGGTAACCAGTTATGCCCCCTTTAGCGAGTTTTCCAAGACCTACCACAGAATTTGGGATTTTTTTGCTCTGGTAAAAAATGTGAGCCAGAAGTCCATGGGAGCTCACATATGATCCTGTTTTCTGCTCCCCCCCCCCCCGCAGCCCTGACTAGCTCATCCTGGTGCTCATCAGTACCTTTTATTTTATTTTTAATTTCCCCTCCCCCCAGCACTGATCAGCTGGCTGTCAGTGCTGCTTCATTTTATTTTATTTTTATTTTTTCCTAGTGCCGACCAGGTAGTCCTGGGGTTCGTTGGCACTTTTAAAAAATGTTTTTGCAGATTTTCTCTCTCCCCCCCCCCCAAGCGCTGATCAGCTGGCCTTCAGGCTGTCAGTATGGTTTTTTAATGTTTTAATTTTTTTCTAGGACCACCTGCTGGCCCTGGGGCTGGTCTGCACTTTTTAAAAAAAAAATCCTTGTATATGGGAGGGGAGATCCCACATCTTCAGTCATGTGACCAAAAAAGAAGAAAAGCTGGACTTTCACAATATCCGGATATTCCCCCAGTTGAGATAGCGGCCTTAGTGCTTTTAAATAGTTACCTTGTTCATCTTACTAGCTACATGCATACCTCTCATACACGTGGAGCCACAAAGAGGAAAGGTTCAATGGGCAGTAGGAGTTTACAGAAACAAGGCCTGTGAGGTTCCACCAGAGGGAAACATGGCTCTAGCAAGCCAACAGTAGAAACTTAAGAGGGTTTCCTCTTGCTACAACCCAAACCAGATGATGCAGATATTTGGTCTAAACCTCAAAGCTACTGGTTCTTCTGGAGATTCCAACTCAAGCAGAGCACTCTTATTTAATGTATAAAGCACATAATGTCTTGTCATCCATTGAAGTTGTCCCAGGTTCACCCAGACCTCGCCCACAGTCATGCCAAAGGAAAGGCAAAAACAAGAATAGCAGATGCTAAGAAAAAGAAGAACATGTCTGTCATCCAATGACTCAAACTCTGGTAGTACATATGGTAATTAATCAACTGTTAGTAGCCCTAACAGGGTGTTCAAGATAACTTAAGGAGTGGGCTTGACAGTTCCACTCCCTCAGAGAGTTTCCATGGCTGAGCGAGATCTAGTCTCTATAGTTCTACTGGATCCCTCACACTAGGAACTTTTAATCAATTAATATTAATTAAATCATTCACAGAGCCCAGAGGCACACACTTCGAGGTCTGCCTACTTTGCATGTCTAAATGGTACACTCTTAGAGTTTGGTGTGGACAGAGAGACAAAGAGCCTCACAAGATTTTATTATCACAGGTAGGTGCTTCCTATGGTTGTCCACCCAAACCCTAGCTTTCATTCTTAACATTCAATTGAGAGTTACTGAGAACAGGAAAATGGAAGAATGCAGCATGGCAATGAAAAATACATATAAACATGACGATATAAATATAAATAAATAAATACCTGGGCCCTTACAGTAATCAGGTCTGGCAAAGTTGTGGAAGATATCAAAGATCCATTCCAAACTCTCTTTGCAGCTTGGAAGTTTCTAGAGAAACACCAATTTCCATTTTGCAAAGCTAACTCTGGAATGCCAGCTCGTCCAAGCCTCGGCCACTGTGGCCAATGGGCAGCAAGGATCAAAAGCACCTAGAGAGTCAAATGTGCCCCAGCCGCGCTTGAGTTTTCACGGAGGGGAGGGGGGTTTCAGCATGGAGGAGAACTCCAGCCTGGATGCCTTACCATATCCCAAGCCTCCAGGTCCGGCGTGGCCTCCATGGTGCCAGCAGGAACTGTATGTACGGTGTGCTTCCCGCACCACAAAAGGCAACCTGAGAAGGAGCCCCAAGAGGCAGTTCTGTGCAAAAGGGTTTTCCTTTAGCAGTAATCTGTGTTTTCTCCATGTAAAACATTTTGCATCTTGTCTCGTTATGGCATTTGTAAAAAGCACTGGCTGAAAGCAGCAGTGCATAAATGAATTATTCAGGTGTTGCAGCAAATCATCCCAGGCTTGTGTTCAACTTCTTAATGCACTTTAAGTGAGCCCTAGGAGGCAAATCAAAGCAGACAAGGGGTATAATGTAAACCAAGCTTTATAATGCACAAAAAGCCACACTATAATGTTTATTAAGTATCACAGGCAGTAAATTGCTGATTTTGTGCCTAATAATTGGCAGTGCGACTGGTGTTGTCCAAAGCCAGAAGTCTTTCCTTTAAAAACACACACACTTATTTTATTATCAATCTGATTAATATAATGGAACCCCCTCCTCCTTTTCTTGCAGAGCACTGGTTTTCAACAAATCACTCCGTGTCACAAAGGGTCTGAATGACGCTTTTGTGCTTTCATCATTTTCAGAAAAAAGGAAAGTACATTAGTGTTATCATTGGGTTGCTGTCAGCTTGGGAGCCGAGGGTGTTCAGCTTATGCTCTGCCTTTAGCAAGGTGCAGAGCATAAGCTGAACACCTGCCACTGTACATCCCACTGCATCAGGAGACGGCAAGCGGCCACCCCCAATTTTCTTCATCTGGAAAGCATTTGTGTGCTGACTGAATAAGTTTTCTGATCTCAAGGACCCCATGAGTCAGTCCGCATAGCAAGAACCAGAGAGTTTTCTGTTTTTCAACCAGCCTTCCACTCCACCCACCCCCTGCTTACACCATTAAATAGCAAAATGGCTGCTGTCCTGTGATCAGCGCATCTATGATGCTTATCAACTCCCCCCCCCGCTAATCTCTGGCCAGTGAGATTATTTCCATGTCCAGACAAAAGAACATCAAGCCCTCCCTCCCTGAGTACTCAATGGGCAGACACTGGCCAATAAATATTTAACGGACGTGGTAGAATAAGTGGAATATTTGTAAAACATAGACTTTTTTGTCCCCTTTTCCTCTTCTTCCTTCTCAAGAGGTCCCGCCAACTGTAGGCTATAAAAATGCAAATGGTAAATCCTAATGCTGTTGCTGGAATGAAGACATCAGAGTTCCTGAATGTTGCAATGGTCTGAAGTCAAGAAGCAGAATGGGAGCTGAAATATCTGGCTCTGTGCTCATGTGCAGAGCCTATATGCAAGAAGGAACTTCTCTGGTTCATCCTTATCATTTGCATGGAGAGACGGATGATGGAGGGGGAGTAGGCCAAATGCTCCCCTCTAATGTAGAGCCTTATGGCATAGTGCTTAAACTGCAGTACTGCAGTGAAGATTCTGCTCCCAACCTTAGTTTGATCCTAGGCCCAGGTAGCAGGCTCGAGGCTGACATAACCTTCTGAGGTCAGTAAACCCGAATGCTCAGCTTCGGGGGGGGGGGGGAGCAGGGAGCTATTTGTAGCCTGCAAAATTAAGTTCGAAAGTTTTTAGACCTGTGGGGTGTTATATAAGCAGCACACTTTGCTTTTTAATTATACGACAATGCTCAATGCCTGCCATGCCTGAATAAGTTGGAGGAACAGAGAAAAGATTGTGATGATGATTTGTGAAGTTCTCCACAAATCCAACAGGAAGAACATGTGATTTGTTTTTTAAAAAATTCCAAAATAAGCAATTCATGGTTAACAGTTTTGAACACTTGGCTCTTAAACATTTAGGTTTGAATCATGATATGTTCAGTAGGTTTGCAGTGTTGATGAACCAGACCTGCCATCTCTTTTGCTGTCAGAAATTGTAGCTTTAGCAGTGACCTTTCAGACAGACCAACAAGGTCCTTCCCATCCAGAGAAGAGGACCAACTGATTCCAGCTCATATTTATTTATCTATTTATTTGTGCATTTGTTGACCACCCATCTTCCTTGAAAGGCGACTCCGTGTCGTTCACAATCAAACAAGAGATAAAATAACAAAGAGCAAAATTTCAAAACTTCAAAAAAAGAAAAAAGATTCAAAAGAGGGGAGCAAAATAAACATACCATTAATTTGTACATTTTTATGCTAACTTGTAAACTGCCCAGAGTAGCCTTGTAACTAGACAGGCAGTATAGAAACCAAACCAAACCAAATAAATAAATACTTACCAAGGTGCACAATGAGTGTGTGCAAGGAAAAGTAAGAGAGGAAGAATTTCTTCAAATATTACTCAGTGACAGCTAATATGTTTTGGATGCTGGGGTAGGATTGGAGAGTTTCACCTTCAGGTCACCTATTTTTTCCATGAAACACAAATGAACGTCATGAAGCCAAAAAGGCCCAGAAAGCACTGAACATGACAGAAGGTTGCTCTTTTCCTTGCATGGGGAAAAAGAAAAGAAAAGAGAAGACGACCACGAGTCTATGGTCATGTGCTACAGCTGTACATCTGCCGTTGTACACCGCATGACTTGAAGCATTCTGGCAAAGGACTTTGCATTCCTGTCCTTCGCAAATTGGATACAAATCCACAATTTATAGTTTTAGGTGTCTGTTCGAAACACCCCATAGTAGTAGTTTTAGAAGAGATAGGTTTGTCTGTGCTAGCATGTAAGGCCAAATGAAAAGAAAAATAAAAAATAAAGAAAACAATAAGCTAAGGGTGCCTTAAAGACTAACTATTGCATTTTAATGTGTGCTTTCATTGAAAAGAAGTTGATTTGTGCCTGAGACAAGATTTTTCGTCTTCCTTATGTTTTCTTTTTCTTTGATTTTGGCTTGATAAGTTAGAAACACATTTGCCACATTTATCTCCTTTATACAGTCTAATGTACCCTCTCCTTTATCACCTACAGTCTTTCTGCACTAGCCATGAAGGAATGGGGGTCAGCCTGAGGAAGTGGGATTTTACCCAGGCAAGACCGCAATTTCTTTGGTTTTGTTTTTTACTCATTCTATAAAGGTATCACCTTACTTTAATATGTAAATATTATGGCCAAAATCATATCTGATTTTCCCCATGCGAGCCATCATGTTCATGGTTCTTTTTTACAGACCAGAGAATCTGTTGCTGTGACCCAAGCCATCTCCAGGATGTGTACAACTGTGACCCAGAGATCAAACAGAGTGCAGAAATAGCTACTTCCATGGAGCAGTTGTCCTCTGCCTTTTGCAGCAAGATATTGTGTCTTGTGCACTGTATCTTGCTTATGTGTAATCTCCCTCTCTCACTCACTCATTCACTCTCTGTATAGTTCCATAACAGCAATTTATGTATAACTGAATTCTGCTAACATTTTTCAGATCTAAATTGTTTACACATCTTGCCAAATATCAAACAATCATCACATGTTAAATGATTTTTTTTTGGTTCCTGAGCACAGTGTTCTCTGCTCTCCCTCCACTCTTTGGTCTTACTGGGCAATCAGGTATAACATTTTCACAATGATGGCTCCATTGGTCTAATAGTCCCTAATAGGGACACTTTGCACCCCCGAACTGATGGCAGTGGTGCAAAAATCAACTTCATGATTTTTGCAATCTTGGGAAGCCCATGAAAAGGCTCTCTGCAGCCCACTCTTCCTCTTTCACCGCTTGCCAGCACCCCTCCCACCCACCCTAGTGGTCATGAGCATGAGAGAACTGGTCGCTTTGGGCCCGGATGGGAAATTTTTTATCCTTACCCTGATTGGTGGTTGAGTAACAATGAGCTTTCACCCATCCCATTCTCATTGCTGGATTAGGTAGGGTCTTGTGTCCATTCGGTCACAACTGCCAAGTAGTGCAAGGTTTCGTTTGTAGGTGAGTTCATAGTTTAGGTCCCATTAATGGGATTTGGCAGCATTTAATAGAATGTCAAGTACAGTAGTTCTGTTAAGAGTAGTAGAAATAAGATAATAGGTAAAGGTTCACCCCACACATGCATGCTAGTTGTGTCCAACTCTAGGGGCGGTGCTCATTTCCATATTCAAGCCAAAGAGTCAGTGTTGTGCAAGTCCATGTCCACATTGTGGTTAATACGTTGCGGTTAAATTTGTTTATGGCTGCCTTGGAGTTTGAAAATGTTCTGAATAACTTCAATGAGGACGTTTTCAAGTTAGGAACTCACCTAAGTGGTTAAGGGCCTGAAGGTCAAGGTCACCCAGGCCAAAGTTTACTGGCACTATGACAGGCCCCCTTTAAAATTCTGAATTACAGAATTTTAATATAAAATCCAATAAAGTTGTGGCCCAATTTAAAATCCAATACCTTGTGTCATATCTTTATATCAGGGCTGGGGGTGCAAAGACCTGCCTGATTTTTCTTGTAGGACACTTTACAACCCTCTCTCCTCCCTATCGTCTTAATTCAGACTGTTTAATAGAAAATCTGATAGCTAATATTGACTGACAGCTCTTAGAGAGTGCAAGAATGTAATCCATGTAACCACATCACTTGGGATAATATATTCTTCATTTGGTCTTGATATTGATTGGTGGAATATTGTCCGTGCTATATGTTTATGTAACTAAGGTTGCCCTGCATTGCCTGATTAAAAAAATATACAGGCAAAATCATATCACCACATAAATTTAAGGTGACAGCCTGTAACTTGAATATTTAGTGCAATGTCAGTGCATCTGACTCCACATATTTATTTATTCACCACTGTATATCCTCCTTCCTAACATTAGTTCCTGAAGTGCTCAGACATAGTAACAGTACAATGCAGGTATAAAAACACATTAAATAAAAACCAAACACCACCAACAATGAAACATATATTTTAAAATACCAACAAAAGCCATAAAAAATTGAAACAACACAAAAATAAACCAGCAGCTTTCCCTGGAACAAGACCTTCTAAACAGGACATTTTATCATTTGTCTGGAAGCAAAAATATGAGCTAGCACAAATGCAATAAAATACTTTTTTCCAAATACTAACATTACATTGTAGAGATGGGCACGAATAAAAAAAGGCATTTCAGTTTTTTGTTGAGAGGTCTGTTTCATTTCGTTTCCATTTTTCACAAATATTTGGAAAAAAATTGGTTTTCATTTTTTTTTTCATTTTTCATTTCTACCCACTTTTTGCGCGATTTTTAAAGCATTTCCATGCGGGGGCGTCCCCCAATGCTCCAGACCAGAGGGAAAACACTAAAAAAGTTGATGCTGGCAGAGCCACAGTATAGACAAGGTATGCAGGGAGGCTGCAAAGGCAGCGGTGGGCGTTGCCCAGGGTGCAAGACAGCCACAGAGTGACTGCACTGTGGGGCAATGGAGGGTACTCACTGAGAGGTATGCACGCACATACACAGGGAGGCTGCAGGACTGAAGCTAGAGTCGCAGAGACAGCAATCCCACCCTAACTCCCACCGGGGACTGCAAGGAGGGCGGGGGCTGCCAGAGCTTTTTATGCCCTCTGTGGCTGTCAGACCTGCCCAGTCTGGAACCTGGGCATGGTATTTGTTGAAGTTGTCCAAGAATTTACATGATCCCATCACATGGCTTGCCTCCATGTTGTGGCTGGAGTGGCAACATCCATTTTGTCATCCTTAAAGGGAAAAGAAAAATACATCGCGATGGGATAAGACAAAAACAAACGTTTTAAGGACCCCAACCCCCTGGTAGGTAATAATTTCAAATAATTATTAGGCATCTGGGAGCCATTTTGGTTTGATGTCCCCCTAACTCCCCTTAAAGGAAAAAAATGCAACGATCTGAGAAAAGACATAAATGCACGTTTTAAAGACCCCAACCCCCCTGGTAGGTATTATCAGAAAGTATAAATAATTATCGCTGCATTTTTATGGATGTCCAGGCCGTTTTTTAACATTTAAAACAGCTCATTTCATTGCACGTCGCCATTAACGAAAACAAAACGTAACAAACACAATTTTTGTGGTTCTGTTCATTTCGTTCCATTTTCATCACCATTTTCGTTTGTCGTTTCATTACGTAACAAAACAAATAACAAATAACGGAAACGAAAAAATGTTCATTTTGTGCCCATGTCTATTACATTGACTAAAATAGTTTGTAACATTTTTCAAATGCAGATCTAATTCTCCTTGCATTTATGCCTCCATTCCACACCTATCCCTAGCACCCAAAACATTGAGATTCCCATACAAGAAAAACATAACCTTAAAAGCTGGGCATGCTATTCTCACAGAGGGCCACCAGTTGCCTCTGGAAGCCAACAGGCAGGGCATGAGAAGAGGCAAAGAGGCAGATGCTGTCTCCTAGTGCCCCTTTGACAAATGACACACAAAATCACACCAGCTCTGGTACAGGAGGGAATACTACACTTGATCTTAGCCAAAAGGCCAATAAGCGATCAGGAGGGAATACATACAAAAGAGGTAGCCATCTTGACTAATTCCAGCCTCTGTGGATAGCTTCAGATCCACCCAACTCAGTAGTTACCGGCACAATGTGTGGCAATGAATTTCCAGAGCTTGGAAGTTACTTTGTAAACAACTGCTAAAAAAAAAAAACCTATACAAGAAAGACTACTGGTCATGCCAGCTAGGGCATTCTGATAGTTTTAAACAGACTTCATTTAATGTGTCACAAATTCTACAGCTTTTTGTGTTGTATAAAGTGGAAAGTCTGTGGAAAGTGCCAGCCATTTCAACTCTGCCTCCTCTGACAATCCAGTCCTCCTGGCTGGATTTTCCTCATGTGGAAAACAGGACCAGGTGCCAGGGCCAAATACATAGACTCCCACTGGTGGTAACCCATTCCAGGGGGAACCCCTCTAATGCTTCCTCTGTGTTACCACCAGCTTTCAGCCCGTGCACCTCTGACCTCTTTATTTGAAGTCCGAGGGAGATAAGAGAATAACAGCATTGTGGGTTAATGTCTTCTAATGGAAGGAACTATTCCAGTGCACTAAGCAGAGAAGGGATCCTATGTTGTTAATAAACAGGAATAAAGTCCAGGGAAACACACTTAATCCAGAGTAGGTAAATCCCCAATGATCTCCCACAGGCCTCAGTCAATACCCTTTTCTTTAATTTCTTCAGAGGAGACAGGGCTTCAAAGGAAAATGGAGGGGAGATCAGTTACACTTTTTGAGAGACGTGAAGGGAAAGAATGAGTGAGTGTCTTCCCAAGCTGTTCTTAAATGCTTGTTCAAATTGTCAACACGTAATGGGCCTTGCAGGAAAGAGGGGGCACTTCCCCTCTGATCCCACCACCTGGCTGCACACTAGACATTTATTTGGGAAAGTGAGTTTTGAAGAAAGAATGTTGCCAAATATTCATGCAACATCACCTGGTGTGTTTTAGCTTTCAAGTAAGAGGAAGCTTTTAAAAACTGGAGCTTGGATATTGATTGATCTAAGCCTTACATTCACTCTGGGTGTTTTTTTTTTTAACCAGAAAAATCAAAAGTGCTTATTTTAGATACTGTCCAAAACCACGCCTGAACTCGAATGAATCCATGCTGCAGAAGAATATTTAAACAAAAAAGGAAAATAATTTTAAATAACCATTTTACATGGTATTTCTGGCTGCATAATTTTTTAAAAAGTGAATTATGTTTCTAACAGCATATTATATTTTCCTCACCCCACGAGGGGCATGAAGCACAAGTGTTCTCAGGGACATCCCCCCTCCCCCTTTTCTTACAGGAAAGGAAATAATTTATTGACCCCACTGGTGCTGATCTTTTCAAAATATGCTGACTGGAGTCTCCTGCAAGAATAATGCCAGACAAATTGCAGAGCTGGATTATACTATGATGAGTCACAATTCTGTGTGATTTCTTACAGCAATCAGATACTATTATTGCTGCCAATGCAAGAAGGGTTAGGGAGCATGTAAGTTCCAAAAAGTGGAGATATCAGAACAAAATTACCGTATCGCATCAGTTCAATGATGCATGTAAGCCATTTATCAGCTCTTTGGACTAAGAATGAATACTCTGGACAACAAAACCATCTATGACCAATTCTTTCCCAGCAGACCCCAAGGAATGGGGATGAAGAGCCTCAAAATCATCATCATACATGATTGTACTGTCCAGACTTCTTCTCGGTAGGGATAGAAATCCTCTCTTGCATCATGTTCACAGGGAAGAATGAGGACGTGGAGAGAGGAAGGAATATGCAACTACTCTTGAATCCATTCTCCCACTTGCAAGCATGATTGCTAACACAAAATTAAGCTGCAGACCATAAACCAATGTCCTTTCATAGAATCATAGAATCATAGAGTTGGAAAAGACCTCAAGAGTCATCTAGTAAAGATGGGCACGAAACAAACTATTAGTTCATTTTGTTATTCGTTATTTGTTTCATTACATAAAAAACAAATAACAAATCCCAGAGTGGGTTTAGAATGAAATGAACCAAACAAAAAACATTGGTTCAATTCAGTTCGGTTCGTTAATGGCGGCAGCGGACAAGTCTCCTACCTGGTGCTGGTCCTTCCTGGAGGTCCAGAGTTCCTGGCTGCAGGGAGGGTGGACCAGGGGGGGGAAGCCGACTGGCCTGTGCTACAGCTGTAGCGTGGGCCATGTGGTTGGCAGTGGGGAAAAACTAACTAAATAAATAAATAAATAAATAAATAAATAAATAAATAAATAAATAAATAAAATCAGCGTTGACCCAGCCTCAGGGGCTGTGTGGTCAGTGCTTAATTTTTTTTAAAAAAAGTCCCAATCTGGCACATGGGCCCAGTACCGGCCCGTGATCACTGGAACCAGCCCACAGCCGGCAAAAGGGGGGGGAAGCTGACCGTCCGCCCTACAGCTGTAGCGTGGGCCACGTGGTCGGCAGTAAATAAATAAATAAATAAATAAAAAAAGGAGCACTGACCCAGCCCCAGGGGTGGCCAGGTTGGTGCCCTAAAATAAAGAAAAAATATAAAAAATAAAAGAAGCACCGACCCGGCCCAAGGGGCCATGCTGTCAGCACTTGGAAAAAGAATAAAGAGGCCCTGGCCCCAAGCCAGTCCCTCAAAAAGCCCCTGACCCAGAGGCCAGGATCACCCTGCCACCACTGCTGCCACCACTGCCCGGTAAGAATTATGTCAGTGTTGATGATTGAAGATTATGATAATGTGGATAATGAGGATGAGGATGCTGCCAGTCCCTTTGGTGCAGATGTTGTCCACATCTGTGTGGTTTTTTGAATTTTTTTTCTGCCTTTTCACTGTCAAATGAATTAAATTGCGCAAAGTGGGAAAAATGAATAATGAATCAAAGAACCAATGAAACAATTTTTTCCAAAAATATCAAAAAATACAAAACAAAATGAACCAAACCCTAAAATGAACCAAATCAAAATGAATCACCATTTTTTCGGTTCATGCCCATCTCTACCATGTAGTCCAACCCCCTGCCATTCAGAAACCCCCATCAGAAGACTCCCGACAGATGGCCATCCAGCCTCTGCTTTAAAACCTCAAAAGAAGGAGACTCCACCACACTCTGTGGCAGCATATCACACTGCCAAACAGCTCTAACTGTCATGAAGTTCTTCCTAACATTCAAATGGAATCTCTTTTCCTGTAGTTTGAAACCATTGCCGCGAGTCCTAGTCTCTGAAGCCATGGAAAGCAAACCTATTCCCTCTTCAACATGACATCCTTTCAGATATTTAAACATAGCTATCATATCCCCCCTCAGCCTTCTTTTTGAAAGGCTAAACATTTCCAATTCCATAAGCTCTTCCTTGTAAGACATTTCTTCCAGACCCTCAATCATCCTGGTCACCCTCCTCTGTACCCGCTCGAACTTGTCAACATCCTTTTTAAATTGAGGTACAGAACCGGACACAGGACTCTAGGTGGGGTCTGACCAGAGCAGAATAGAGTGGTACTATCTGATCTAGACATTCTGGTTCTGTTGATGCAACCAAGAAACGCATTGGCTTTCCTGGCTGCCGCATCACACTGCTGACTCATATTCAATTTGTGGTTGCCAGGACCCTGCCTGTCATGGAACCTGAATATGAAGGGTTAAATGCTGAAGAGCAGCAGGAGGAGCCTTGTAGTTCAACTCAGCAGACAGCTGAGTCTGAGGCTGCAGCTGAGGGCACATCTCCTCCTCCTGTAAGGGCTAGGAGCAGGATCCTGCAAAGAAGAACTAATAGGAGGGCTAGAGAGAAGATCTTTAATGACAGGCGTAAGATTAGATCTCAGAGCCCTGAGTTCTAGCAGGAGCCTTGCCAGAGAGATGGGTGTGTTCCCTGTTTTCAGGATAAAGCTAGCCAGGTTACCCTGAGCCCTCTGTGGGAGCAACGCGTCACTTACCTTGCCACCACGTTCCTGTGTGTATCCTGACTTTGTTCCTGACCTTTGGACTGGCTTCTGACCACGGCGTTCCCTGTTTCCTGACCTTTGGACCAGCTTCCTGACTACTCCGTTTCTCTGTTCCCTTTGAACTTGGCATTTGTCTGTGTAAGTTATCCTGGCTTGATTTGAACTGTATTTTGGATTACAACTAAAGTTCCTGACAAAGAACTGAACTTGGCTGGTTGTGTGTTTGTGTGCGGGGCTTGACAGTGGTCCACCAAGACTCCCAGATCCCTTTCACAGGTACTATTTTCCAGCCAGGTGTCTCCCATCCTATATCTGTGCAATTCATTCTTTTTCACTGCACGAGCACAGAGTCAGCACAGAAGGAAAAGGCAAACATCTCATCCACTCCTTGGAAGGGAAAAATGTCAAGAAATAGGCTTTTCCTTTTCCATTTCTTCCTCCTTCCAGAAAGAAAGCTGTGCTAACAAAGCATGGATTCAGACAGCCATAAATATTAGATGTCAAGTGTCCAAACAGTGAGAGATTTAACACAGTGGGAACATTATAAGAGAAACACACCTCCATATACTAAGACTCCATCCTCTGTCAGTCCAGCTTGTAATGGCCTGGGTGGGAAAGTAGCAATCAGGTATGATGGGAATGGGAGACCAACACCATCTGGAAGACCAAAGATTGTCCCATCCCCATTGCAAAGTTGACTTTTGTACCCCTCCCGTGAAAAGCCCTAATTATTTGGTCCTTGGCCACCCCAAATTCTTGACCCTCTAGGTCAGTGCTGGCAAATCTCTGGCATGGGTGCCAAAGGTGGCACACAAAACCCTTTCTGAAGGCACATGACATCACTCCCTCACAGCCATGGCACTTCACCCTCTGCTCGGAGCATGCCACTGTGGGTTGCCACACCCAGAGAGGCACGGAAATCGCACACGCGGGACCGCACCTTCTCTGTGGTGGGGCCATCACTTTGGAACCACCTACCCAGTGAGTTGCGCCTGCTTCCTTCCCTGCCCTCTTTTAAGAAGGCCTTGAAGACCCTCCTATTTAGAGAGGCCTTCGGCGACCTTGTGAATTAGTTATTTTTTTTCTTTTTTTTCCTTTTTTTTCCATTTTGGTTTTTTTTGGGGGGGGGGCTTGTCACCATCTTGTCCTCTGCTGCCCTATTACTTGTAGTTTTAACCGTTGTTTTTGTGTTTTTACTGCTGTTAGCTGCCCAGAGTTCCCGTTGGGAAGATGGGCGGGATACAAGCTCATACAAGCACTGTACTCTGTGCAGAGAGCCGGGTGAAGGGGAGGCACAGGCTTGTGGGCTCATTTGTAGCCCCAGTTTACTCTCCAGGCACACCTCTCATAATATCTCAAAAGCAGTGTGGCTGGAGAATAAACATGGGCTATGAAGCATCCCACAAACTGCTGCCTCCCATTTGCTCAGCTCTCTGCATTGAGCCATTTCGAGACTGCCAAAATGTCTCCATGAAGAGAGCTGGGTGAAGGGGAGACAGTGGTTTGTGGGTTCCTTCATAGCCCCAGTTCACTCTCAAGCCACACCACTTTTGGGATGCCCTGAGAGTCGTGGCTGGAGAGTAAACTGGGGCTACAAATGAGCCCACAAGCCACTCTCCTGTTTTGGTGGTAAAACCCCACCCCCTTTTATCTCCTGGAGACAAAGAGCTCCATTCTTTCCCTTTGGTTGGTCATATCCATTTCCAGAACCAGCCTCCTCACCTAGGCAATGACTGCTTGTGTTTTGCCATCCTTGCATTTGCCCATGGTTCCCCATCTTCCCTGTTTTATGGGAGGCTGGCATTCCCAGAGTGGAGTTGCACAGAGTACTGAAACCTCCTCCCTATTTCATCAGCACAATAATCTCAAGGCTCATTAAACTGGGCTCTTCCCTATCTTTCTTGGCCACCAGGACAGAGCGGAACAGACTATCCAGGTCCAAGAAGAGACAGGGCACACTTCTGAGGATGTAATCACTTCCCCAACCCAGGAGGTAGATGTGTGGAGGAATGTGACTCAAAGGAGTAGAAGGCCAAGGGATCGCCCAGAGAGTCTCATATTGCACAATCAATTTGAGGCTCTTTCCCTCATCACACCTCATGAGGCACACACCGAGGAACAACTGGTTCCACCTGAGGATCTCTCCCTCATCACAATTGAAGAGATACAGGATCAGGTACATGTAGAAGAACAGGCTGCAGGAGAGAAGCTCCTTCTGCTAGGGGATTCTATAATTAGAAATACGGAGGGATGGATTTGTGATGAGCATGATAACCGTATGGTCACTTGCCTGCCAGGTGCAAAGGTTGCAGACATCACGAGAAATCTAGATAGCTTGTTAGAGAGAACTGGGAAGGAGACAGTGGTCGTGGTACATGTTGGTACCAATGATGTCGGGAAGGCCAAGCGGTCAGTCATGGAAGCTAAGTTCAGGTTGTTAGGAAGAAGATTGAAGTCCAGGACTTCCAAGGTGGCATTTTCAGAAGTGCTACCTGTTCCTCGTGCAGGACCCACCAGGCAGGCAGAGCTCAGAAGCCTCAATGTGTGGACGAGGTGATGGTGTTGAGAGTAAGACTTCAGATTTGTCAGGAACTGGAGAACATTTTGGGACAAGCCAAACCTGTTCAGGAGGGACGGGTTGCACTTGAATCAGGATGGGACCAGATTGCTAACACTCAACCTCAAAAAGGCAGCAGAGCAGCTTTTAAACTGATAACTGGGGGAAAGCCGAGAGGAGCTGAGTGGCATCCGATTCGGAACACCTCATCCACAGGGAATGAGGTTGGAAAGGGTAGAGAATCACATAGAGATGACATAGCAGGTATTAGCACTGGGAGAATAATGGAATGTGATAGTTTGTCTACTGAAAATAATAGCTGGGGGGGGGGGGAGAACAAAGCAGCAGCTGTTGTTGCAGAACCCACTGTACAGGTGCTTCTACGCCAATGCTTGAAGCCTCCGACCAAAAATGGGAGAACTTGAACATTTGGCAGCTAGGGATAACATTGATATAATAGCCATAACAGAAACCCGGTGGAATGTAGAGAACCAGCAATCCCAGGCTATAAACTCTATAGAAGGGATAGAGAGGGGCGGGTTGGAGGGGGAAGTGGCCATCTACATTAAAGAAGGGGTAAAATACAGCAGAATGGAGATGGACAGAGGGTCTGACTCCACCATAGAATCGCTGTGGGTTAAACTACCAGGTCCAAGGAGTGATGTGATAGTTGGAGTATTCTATCACCCACCAGATCAAAAACTTGAGGGGGACCTTGAAATGAGGAGACAAATCATGGAGGTGTCTCAGAAGGATAGGATAGTAATCATGGGGGACTTCAATTATCCCCACATCGACCGGGCCAATGTGAGCTCCGGGCAAGAAATAGAAACTGAGTTTCTCGACTTGCTGAATGACTGTGCCTTAGAGCAACTTGTCATGGAGCCCACCCGAGAACAGGCAACTCTGGATCTAATACTGTGTGATACTCAGGACCTGGTCAGGGATGTGAATGTCACTGAGCCTCTGGGAACAGTGACCATGCTGCAATCTCTTTTGCCATGCATGTTGGAGGAAGAGTGTCAAGCAAATCAGACATAAAAACCCTTGATTTTCGAAGGGCAAACTTCCCTCAGATGAGGAAACTAGTTAGAAAGAAATTGAAGGGGAAGGTTGGAAGAATCCATTCTCTTCAGAGTGCATGGAACCTGTTTAAAACAACGGTAACAGAGGCCCAGCACAAGTGCATACCACAAAGAAAGAAGAGCTCATTTAAGTCCAAGAGGGCACCGGCATGGTTAACGAGTGGAGTTAGAGAGGCTCTAAAGTGCAAGGAGAGGTCTTTCTGTAAATGGAAATCTTCCCCAAATGAGGAAAATAAAAAGGAACACAAACTCTGGCAAAAGAAATGTAAGAAGATGATAAGGGAGGCAAAGAAAGATTTTGAGGAATGCATGGCTAGCAATATAAAAGGTAATAATAAAAGCTTCTTTAAATATGTTAGAAGTAGAAAACCTGCCAGAGAACCAGTTGGCCCTCTGGATGGTGAGGGAGGAAAAGGGGAGGTTAAGGAGGACTTGGACATTGCAGAGAAATTAAATGAGTTCTTTGCATCTGTCTTCACGACAGAAGACCTTGAGCAGATTCCGCTGCCTGAACAGCCCCTCTTGACTAAAGAATTAAATCAAATACAAGTTAAAAGAGAGGAGGTTTTAGGACTAATTGATAAATTGAAGATTAATAAGTCACCGGGCCCAGATGGCATCCACCCAAGGGTTATTAGGGAACTGAGAAATCAAATTGCAGATCTCTTAACGGTAATATGCAACTAGTCTCTTAAAAAGGCCACAGTACCGGGGGACTGGAGGATATCACACCAATTTTTAAAAAAGGAAGGAGGGAGGACCTGGGAAACTACAGGCCAGTTAGCCTTACATCTGTCCCAGGGAAGAAGGTGGAAAGCCTCATCCAAGAGAAAATCTTAAAACACATAGAAGAACAAACCTTGCTGAGAGAAAATCAGCATGGCTTCTGCAAGGGTAAGTCTTGTCTGACAAATCTTTTAGAATTTTTTGAAAAGGTCAACAGGCATGTAGATTTGGGTGAACCGGTGGATATAGTCTATCTGGATTTTCAAAAGGCTTTTGACAGTCCCTCACCAGAGGCTGCTGAGAAAATTGCACAGTCAGGGGATAAGAGGGCACGTCCTCTTATGGATTGAGAACTGGTTGAGATCCAGGAAACAAAGAGTAGGTGTCAATGGGAAATTTTCACGATGGAGAGAGGTGAAAAGCCGTGTGCCCCAAGGATCTGTCCTGGGACCGGTGCTTTTCAATCTGTTCATAAATGATCTGGAGACAGGGATAAGCAGTGAGGTGGCCAAGTTTGCAGACGACGCAAAACTTTTCCATGTGGTAAAAACCAGAGAAGATTGTGAAGAGCTCCAGAAGGATCTCTCCAAACTGGGGAAATGGGCTATGAAATGGCAAATGTGTTTTAATGTAGCCAAATGTAAAGTAATGCATATTGGGGCAAAAAATCAAAACTTTATCTATCAACTCATGGGCTCTGTGTTATCAGTGATGGATCAGGAAAGAGATCTTGGTGTGTTGGTGGACAGCTCCATGAAGGTGTCTACCCAATGTGTGAAGAAGGTGAAGAAGGTTAATTCCATGCTAGGGATTATCAAAAAGGGGATTGAAAATAAAACAGCCAACATTATAATGCCACTATACAAAACAATAGTAAGGCCGCACCTGGAGTATTGTGTAAAATTCTGGTCACCGCATCTCAAGAAAGACATAGTGGAACTGAAAAAGGTGCAGAAGAGAGCGACTAAAATGATTACTGGGCTGGGGCACCTCCCTTATGAGGAAAGGCTAGAACATTTGGGGCTCTTTAGTCTGGAAAAAAGACGCCTGAGGGGGGATATGATTGAGATGTACAAAATAATGCAGGGCATGAGTAAAGTGGATAGAGGGAAGCTCTTCTCCCTCTCACAAAATACCAGAACTAGGGGACATCCACTCAAATTGAGGGCTGGGAGAGTAAGAACAGACAAAAGAAAATATTTTTTTCACCCAGCATGTTGTTAGTCTATGGAACTCCCTGCCACAGGATGTGGTGATGGTGTCTGGCCTGGATGCCTTCAAAAGGGGATTGGACAGATTCCTGGAGGAAAAGTCCATCACAGGTTACAAACCATGAGGGAGATGTGTAATCTCCAGTCTTAAAACCAGGGTACTTCAAGGGCCAGATGCAGGGGAGTGGTATCAGGAGACAGATATGTAGTCTCATGCGCTCCCAAACGCATCTGGTGGGGCCACTGTGAGATACAGGAAGCTGGAGTAGATGGGCCTTTGGCCTGATCCAGCATGGCTCTTCTTATGTTCTTATATTCTGCATCAGATAAATGAAACTGCAAGAGCCATTGCTTCCCCTCCACCCTTATTACAAAGCTGTTCTGGCAAAAGAACAGGATTCTAATGCTTTGCTGTACTAATCTGCATGCAGGTGTGCTGCATGATTTGTGTCAGTGTTTATGTGTATATGTGTGTGCAAACACACACACATACACACACATACACAGACACAGACACACAGACACACACACACACACACAAATACAATGGAAATTACATTCTGGGAAACAGGAAGTGCTAGCTAAAAAAATCCTAATGGTTGGACAGAGACATGACCATGTAGACACTGTAACAGCTTTAAGATATAAACAAGGAAAGGTGAACTTTGTTCACACTGGGTCTCCAGCTGTTTTGTGTAAGGACGGGGTGCATCACAGCTGGGATGATGAGCTCTAAAGCCTGGGAAGATGTACGATTTGAAACTCAAACTTAAACAGAAGGGGGAAGAAAATAGCTCATAATGGTGAGAGATAACAGGTGGAAGCCTTGCTTTGCCATTGTGCCTGGAGGGCAAAATCTGGCAGGCAGAAGTCACTTCAGAACAAAAGCCGTGGCATCTGCTGTTCACTGTACTTCTTCAGTCTGTCCCTATTTATTCAGCATCACTTGCTTGCCATATTTTGTGTTGCTCTTACTTTTCTTTTAAAAAATTTCTCATGACCTCCCATGCAGTATGCATTGCACAGAGACTGAAAAGATGGTTTGGGCCTAAAGGCCCTCCCATGTTTTTTTCAGAACCATAACAGCAGGAATAGGGCATAACCAAATAAATAAATAAATCATACACCTGGCTGAAGCTATAACAACAGTCATTGGCAAAGATTGGATGAAAGTCTGAAGCAGGGAAGGCCTCCATTTGTAGCTCAGGCTCATGCATGTTTCACCAGCTTTTTGAGTTCCCTACTAGAGATGGGCACGACTCAAAAAACAAATGGTTTTTTGTTTTTCGTTTTTCATTGAGGGGTCCGTTTCGGTTCATTTTCATTTTCATTGGGTTTTTCCGCAAATTTTTCATTTTCGTTTCGTTGCCTAACGAAAACAAAAAACGGAAACGGAAATGAAAAATTTCTGTTTCGTTAGCATTCTTTTCAGTTCAATGTGCTTGCCGCAACGAAAACGAAAAACATGGCAAAATTTTTCGTTTTGTTTCCGTTTCCGTTTTGTTTTTTGAAAACGGAAACGAAAATTTCGCTGAGTCATGCCCATCTCTATTCCCTACCATGATTTTCTCATGGCCATCCATGCAGTAGGGATAGAAGACATTATTTTGTTTCTCTGACATGCTATCCTGCTCTAGGGTGGGCTGGTCAGAAGGACAAGGGTTTTGTAGCCTGTGGCATACATAGCAATAGACAGGCCTGGCCAGAATCAGGGCTGAGAGTCAGAAAGAAGTCCAGCATATGGTATTTTCCCAAGGAGTCAGGTAAACTAGGTGTAGGCAATTCAAGATCCAAGGTCCAACTAATAATTAATTGTGATGTTGGTCTGCCTGAAAAAGCAATGGAAAAGAAGAATTCAACAAACTTAGTCTCTCGAGTCTAGCCTGTTCAAAGTCATACAGAGAGAATTCAAAGCTAGGGTCAGCATAGATGGCAAGTCTATCAAGAGGTGGAAGAGACATTCTTGGCCAAGTCTAGTATGAGCAGTTCCAAGATTTGGCCTTCTGGTCTCCCTGAAAGGATGAGGTTTTCCTCAAAGAGAGTCTTGCCCTTGGAAAAAAATTTCCCTGCAGTCAAATTCATTGGGGCTCCAGCTGGGCTTCTGTCTTTATTTTCTTCTGATATTGGAGACTGGAAAGGAGTACTCTCCTTCTTTGGTACACAGTCACCTTTATTTGGGGGTTCAACCTACTGGATCCAGCCTCCATGTGACTGAATGTTTCTCACCCCTGAACAGAGCTCCTCCTTGCTGGAAGGAGTACCCAGCGGGGTTTTAAAAAAAAAAACATGCTTCTTAACGTGTTCATCAGTAGTGAACAGAACTCAGGGGTCCCTCTGGAACAGCACATCATGGGAGCATGGGAGGTATCCAACAAAAATGTGGGTGAGGAAATGTTTTTCCACTCATGCAAGACATCCCTGGATTCCATTCTTTGTCTTATATTATTTCTTCTTTTTTTCTTGGCTTAAAACAGGTTACATAAAGACTTGTTCCCCTGTAATAAATGGGAAGGAAAGCAGTTCAGGTTCGTGACATTTTCAGCATTACATCCTGAAATGAATTCTAAATCTGCACTCGCACCGTGTGTTACACTCTTTTCTGGACACCTGCTTCTGGTGCCTCTGAATTTGCCAAGCTGGCTACTAGATCTCCAGACACTGCAATTTGCATTCAATAAGGAAGGAGAAGCTGACTCCCTTTCTTTCACACAAGATTTTAGCCTAAAAGTCTCATGCCAACATCTTGTTGCTTGCAGTATCTAACTTATTCCCTACAGTACACGACTGTAGGAACTTGATCCAAGATTAGCAGGTATGCCTTAAGCTGAGCTGTAACTGGAATTTGGGTTCACCTTCAGTGGAAAATCTCTCCAGCAAAACACACAGGAGAATGGAGGGTGTAGTGTTAATTTGTCCCCATAAACCCCTTGTTGTGCTCTGTGGAGTGTCACAGTGGTACCACTGGAAATATATATATTTTTCTCAACAAGAAAAAGCAAAACAGCTGCCATTTTGTTTTGGAGTTATCCAGAAGAGGCCGTGTTATGCATACAGCTGCTTACATGAGCCATGAAGGATAATTTTCTTGTATTAATGCCATAAATTCTATAAAGCCAGCAAGGCTTCCCACTGCATAATAGCTTAATTTTTCATTCTCCTAATAACGGGCTGCCAGCTGAAATGAATGGGTAAAAAAAACAAACATTTCTGCTCCATGACATGATCTATGACAGATGTACAATTTTCAGAGGCCCCAAGGCAGGGTATTCTGATTCCTCCCTGCTTTTTACCCAATGGCAAGAAAGAGAATTAACACCAAGACGAGAGTGAACTGTAAAGGAACTCCACGAAAAATGACACCGCTCTCCTCCACTTAAAACAGTAATTGGCAATCAGCCCAATTTAAAGCCACACTAAACACCCCTGATACTTCCAAAAGTGCTCTAAGACACTGTATTGTGTCTACATGCATATAAAACAATGGAAACATCCCTCTAATTGTTTCAAAATGCATGCAGATTTTTTTTGTGGGTAAGTATAAAGGAAAAAATAATAGCTTGTTTTGCAATAAGGAATTTATTCAGAATTTTCTAAAGATGATGGAGATGATTCACATTTGAGAGAGTGCATGCTACAGTCTTGTGTGAATGAGGAACATGTGGAGAAAGTCAGAGGCGAGGGGGACTTTTTTTTATTTTTTGCATTCAGTGTTTACAGTTTGATCCTTTGCAGTAGGTAATAATTTTTGATTGTATTGGACTGCAGAATTACCAAATGGCTTCAGCTAAAGTGGCCATTACAGAAGTCAATAATTATGGTTCTCTCTGAAAGGCTACCCTATTACAGTGTGATATAAATTGTAGGGAAGAAGAAGAAGAAGAAGAAGAAGAAGAAGAAGAAGAAGAAGAAGA
>JAHTLZ010000074.1:23432863-23453077 GCA_023846285.1 Phrynocephalus versicolor | reverse complement strand
AAGAAGAAGAAGAAGAAGAAGAAGAAGAAGAAGAAGAAGAAGAAGAAAAAGAAGACTGGAGCCTCCCAAACTGTGACAGAGATGCTGAAATCAGCAGTGTAAAAAGAACATAAGAACATAAGAACATAAGAAGAGCCATGCTGGATCAGGCCAAAGGCCCATCTAGTCCAGCTTCCTGTATCTCACAGCGGCCCCACCAGGTGCGTTTGGGAGTGCATGAGACTAGATATCTGTCTCCTGATACCACTCCCCTGCATCTGGCCCTTGAAGTAACCCGGTTTAAAGCCTGGAGACTCCACATCTCCATCAT
Source organism: Phrynocephalus versicolor (assembly GCA_023846285.1). Taxonomy (NCBI): domain Eukaryota; kingdom Metazoa; phylum Chordata; class Lepidosauria; order Squamata; family Agamidae; genus Phrynocephalus; species Phrynocephalus versicolor. The sequence continues at coordinate 23,452,767 of JAHTLZ010000074.1, read as the reverse complement.
GGTTTGTAACCTGTGATGGACTTTTCCTCCAGGAATCTGTCCAATCCCCTTTTGAAGGCATCCAGGCCAGATGCCATCACCACATCCTGTGGCAGGGAGTTCCATAGACTTACAACGCGCTGGGTGAAAAAATATTTTCTTTTGTCTGTTCTTACTCTCCCAGCCCTCAATTTGAGTGTATGTCCCCTAGTTCTGGTGTTTTGGGAGAGAGAGAAGAGCTTCCCTCTATCCACTTTACTCATACCCTGCATTATTTTGTACGTCTCAATCATATCCCCCCTCAAGCGCCTTTTTTCCAGACTAAAGAGGCCCAAATGTTTTAGCCTTTCTTCATAAGGGAGGTGCTCCAGCCCGGTAATCATTTTAGTCGCTCTCTTCTGCACCTTTTCCAGTTCCACTATGTCTTTCTTGAGATGCGGTGACCAGAATTGTACACAATACTCCAGGTGGGGCCTTACTATTGTTTTGTATAATGGCATTATAATGTTGGCTGTTTTATTTTCAATCCCCTTTTTGATAATCCCTACCATGGAATTGGCCTTCTTCACCGCTGCCACACATTGGGGAGACACCTTCATGGAGCTGTCCACCAACACACCAAGATCTCTTTCCTGATCCGTCACGGATAACTCAGAGCCCATGAGGTGATAGATGAAGTTTGGGTTTTTTGCCCCAATATGCATTACTTTACATTTGGTTACATTAAAACGCATTTGCCATTTCTCAGCCCACTCCCCAAGTTTGGAGAGATCCTTCTGGAGCTCTTCACAATCTTCTCTGGTTTTTACCACACGGAAAAGTTTTGTGTCATCTGCAAACTTGGCCACCTCACTGTTTATCCCTGTCTCCAGGTCATTTATGAACAGATTGAAAAGCACCGGTCCCAGGACCGAGCCCTGGGGCACACCGCTTTTCACTTCTCTCCATTGCGAAAATTTCCCATTGACACCTACTCTTTGTTTCCGGGATCTCAACCAGTTCTCAATCCATAAGAGGACCTGCCCTCTTATCCCCTGACTGTGCAATTTTCTCAGCAGCCTTTGGTGAGGGACTGTGTCAAAAGCCTTTTGAAAATCCAGATAGACTATATCCACCGGTTCACCCAAATCCACGTGCCTGTTGACCTTTTCAAAAAATTCTAAGAGGTTTGTCAGACAAGATTTACCCTTACAGAAGCCATGCTGATTTTCTCTCAGCAAGGTTTGTTCTTTTATGTGTTTTAAGATTTTCTCTTGGATGAGGCTTTCCACCATCTTCCCTGGGACAGATGTAAGGCTAACCGGCCTGTAGTTTCCCGGGTCCCCCCTCCTTCCTTTTTTAAAAATTGGTGTGACATCTGCTATCCTCCAGTCCCCCGGCACTGTGGCCGTTTTAAGAGACAAGTTGCATATAACCGTTAAGAGATCTGCAATTTCATTTCTCAGTTCCCTAATAACCCTTGGGTGGATGCCATCTGGGCCCGGTGACTTGTTAATCCTCAATTTATCAATTAGTCCTAAAACCTCCTCTCTTTTAACCTGTATTTGATTTAATTCTTTAGTCAAGAGGGGCGGCTCAGGCAGCGGAATCCGCTCAAGGTCCTCTGTCGTGAAGACAGACGCAAAGAACTCATTCAATTTCTCTGCAATGTCCAAGTCTTCCTTAACCTCCCCTTTTCCTCCCTCACCATCCAGAGGGCCAACTGGTTCTCTGGCAGGTTTTCTACTTCTAACATATTTAAAGAAGCTTTTATTATTACCCTTTATATTGCTAGCCATTCGTTCCTCAAAGTCTTTCTTTGCCTCCCTTATCATTTTCTTACATTTCTTTTGCCAGAGTTTGTGTTCCTTTTTATTATCCTCATTTGGGGAGGATTTCCATTTACAGAAGGACCTCTCCTTGTGCTTTAGAGCCTCTCTAACTCCACTTGTTAACCATGCCGGTGTCCTCTTGGACTTAAATGAGCTCTTCTTTCTTTGTGGTATGCACTTGTGCTGGGCCTCTATTATTGTTGTTTTAAACAGGCTCCATGCACGCTGAAGAGATTGGATTCTTCTAACCTTCCCCTTCAGTTTCTCTCTAACTAGTTTCCTCATCTGAGGGAAGTTTGCCCTTCGAAAATCAAGGGTTTTTATGTCTGATTTGGTTGACACTCTTCCTCCGACATGCATGGCAAAGGTAATTGCAGCATGGTCACTGTTCCCCAGAGGCTCAGTGACATTCACACCCCTGACCAGGTCCTGAGTATCACACAATATTAGATCCAGAGTTGCCTGTTCTTGGGTGCAGAACTGCACATATGCAGAACTGCACATCATGCTAATGTTAAAACAAGATCTGAGATATCTGAAACACCTTCAGATAAAGTAAAGAAGCTCTCAATGAACTGTGAGGCAACTTGAACATACAGAACATATATATGGCATACTCAGTGTGTTGTAGGGGATAGATTGAGAAGATTCAGCAGATTCAGATGTAGTGGATTCAGAAGACCCTTCACTGAGGGTGGAGTGGCAATGCTAAAACCATTGCTTAAATATCCCACTTGCCTTGAATGAGTTGTTGGGTCACTAACAACAGGTTGATTCCGAGTTGTTGGCAGGTAATGCCCACGCCCACCTGCCCACACAGCGCACTGAATTATTCTCTGTATGTTCATAAAATCCCTTCCATGTTTGGGAAATATCCTCTGATTGCCTCACCTTCATATAAGAGGACAAGGAATCATGATATCCTTCTTGGTGACAACTACAGAAGTTCATTTCTTAGCATTCCCAAGAGCATTTCTTGCATTTGTGGGAATGAAATGTTGATTTAAATCGTCCATTTTTGTTTTACATTCTACTATCTGAACAAGTGGGAGGATTGGCTGAAGTGTGCTGGTTGCTTAAAATTAGAATTTCTGCTGCGTGTTGAAGCACATAAAGTGCTTGCTTCTTTCTGAACCCTCAGTAAGCTCTTCTGTGTTTGCTGGTAATAAGTGGCTAAAATCTAACAGTTAGCCATGACTAGAACAGGCCCACTGAACCAACCTGCTGCCAGCAGTGCATACCTGTCAAGTTTTCACTGCCGTCGTCCGGAATGGGAGGAGAAAAGTATAATGTAGGTGCGCACATGAGCGCATGCACACACACACACACACACACACACACACACACCACTTTGCCACTAACACCCTGTCGAGCCGCTGCAGCCGCACCAGCTCATCCCCTCTACTCCAGCCTTGGGCAGCCAATCCCCCCCAGTCCTGGCAGTTCCCCCTTGATGTGTGTTGCAGCAGCAGCACAGGTTAAGACGGTAGGCTCCTATGGGGCTGTGCATGCCCAGCTGGGCATGATAATTGGAGGGAAGGGAAGGGAGTGCCTCTGAGGCCCCCACACATCCAAACTACAGTTCCCATGATGCCACATAAATGCCCATGCTGTGTCGTCACTGAGGGAGAAAGGAGGGGAGCCAATAGGGAGGTGTGTGTGTGTGTGTGTGTGTGTGTGTGTGTGTGTGTGTGTGTGTGCATATGCATGTGTGTGCATGCGTGGAGGGAGGGGTTGGTGGAAAAACAGGATTTTCCCAGCCAATACGGGGCACTTGACAGGTATGCAGTGGTGGCGTGTATGGGGGAAGAATTTTTCCCCTCCTACCTGCCTGGATGCTTGGTCTGATTTTATACTCTTACCTTTCCTTCCACCACCACCGCCACCATGCCACACCCACTTGCTCGGCTCCTCTGTAGGAGACTTCACCTTCCTACTCAGGAGCACTGGCAAAGTGGGAGCACTTCACAAAGTTGACCGTGGGGACGTGCAGCAGCTGAAGGAAACCCACAGGCAGTTCAAAGTTGAACAGTCCTGAGATAGGCAATCACTAGAGATGGGCACAAAACGCCAAAATGGCATTTCGTGCTCGTTATTCGCCCCCTGGGGTCCTCTTCATTCCATTACCGTTTTTCGGACCCCAGGGGCCCGCTTCATTTTTCGAGTGCCGTTTTTCGGCACCCGCTGTGAGGAGCCTTCCCGGGGCTGGGTGCCACCAGAGGCGGCAGCAAGCCTCCTGGGAGAGCCCTCTCAGAGCTGCGGGGAGCCGTCCCGGGCTGGGGCTCCACCGACGCCGCTGTTAAGCCGGCCAGGAGAGTGCTCCTGTGGCTGCGGGACTTTTCTCCTGCCCGGGCTTGCCGGCAGTTCCGGTGCCTGAGGCTGGGGGGGGGGAGAGATTTTAAAAGCCCAGTCTTCCCCCACCCCATCAGGTGGTCGGAGAGACCAGGCTTTCTAAATCTTCTCCACTCCCGAAGCTAGCACCGAGCGGCTCCTGGGCGCTGGCTTCAGGAGGGGGGAAGTGGGGGAGAGAGAGCACGGGTGGGGAAGATCCCTTTCGGACTCCCCTTCACCCCTCTGCATGCAGAGGGGAGAAGGGGGGACTCGGCTTCCCCACGAGGCTCAGCCGATCTCTCCGACCTGGGTGACAGCTGCCCAGCCACCACCCGGGGCAGAGGAGATGGAGCCGCGGTCTCGCAGCCCTTTCCTTCTCGACTCTACCCCAGAGCCGGAGTCGAGAAGGAAGGGGCTCCAACACGGAGACCGGATCGAAGCCCCCTCTCGCTGCCCTCTGCCCCACAGCCTGACAACCTGGTGGGCTGCAGGCTCTGGGTGGAGTCAGGAAGGAAGGGGAAGGGGCTCCGATCTGGTCTCTGCGCACAGAAGCTGGATCGGAGCCACCTCCCGCCGCCCTCCGCCCCAGAGCCTACAGCCCACCGGGGAAGATCCATTTCACAGAGACCCCCGTTCAGTTCCTCTGCATGCAGAGGGGCCGAACGGGGGTCCTGCCTCCCCCCTGCGGGCCATGACAGTGCCCGGTGCTGTCATCTGGCGCAGGGAAGGCGGAGGCTGATCGGGAGAGGGCTGAGATCTGTGTTCCAGACTGCGGACACCAGATCACAGCCCCTTCCTTCTGGACTCCACCCCACAGCCTGACAGCCCACCAGTGGGCTGTCAGGCTGTGGGGTGGAGGGCAGTGAGAGGGGGCTCCGATCTGGGCTCTGCACGGAGACCAGATTGCGCAGCCGCTTCCTTCTCCGCCCCAGAGCCTGATAGCCCAGTGGACTGTCACGCTGTGGGGCGGAAGACGGTGAGAGGGGGCTGAGATCCAGCTTCCCCTCGCAGAGTCCAGATTGCAGGCCCCTCTCCAGCAGTGATCTGATCTTCGCAGCGGGGATGTGCCAGCTGAGCCAGCTGTCACCCCCTCGCTGCGGAGATCGGAGATTGAGATAGCCGTGGCCTGGCCTCCACTTGCGGAGACGAGAACAGGGCTCTCTCGATCCTCCCCACTGCTGCCGATGACAGCTGGGCTGTCATCACCAGCAGGGAGGAACAAACTGAACAGAACCGAACTCATTTGTTCTGGTTCAGTTCGGTTCGTTCCTAAATTACACCATTCTCCGTTAGTCGTTCCGTTGCCTAATGGAATGAATAATGGAGAACGGTAACGAAAAAATGGTCGTTTCATGCCCATCTCTAGCAATCACACATGCCAGAAACCAATAAAAAGTAATGCTAGTGGAATTATTATGGAGAAACATCGCCCCTACTGCCAGCAAAATAAATGTCCATGAAAAAATGACAAGGCTTACTTGCAATTAACTCTATGTCATGTAATTGACAGAAGAAATGTCAAATTTAAGCATGCTAACCTGCAGCACAAACTGCAAGGTAAATTGCAGTGTAGTTGCACCCTCTTTTTTTTTTTTACAATAACAGTATTTAAATTAGGTCCACATGCCTACAGATGCTAGGCAGGACATATACATAGATCAGCAAATTAGATGAGATCACTGAGAGGAAAATACAGATGTTGAGGTTGTATAAATGTCTTTTGACAAAAATTAGAGTGCCCTGGAGTTACTGTTAGAGTCCTCTCCCATCACCTTTGATCATGGCTTATTTATAATTGAGGTTGCAACATGAAAGAGGCAGTCGCAATTTCTCATTCATTTCCATTAATTAATAACAAGCACCCCTCCACAACTTACCTTTTCTAAAGGCTTCATGCATGCGCTTGACCATTGATGGGACTGCATAGAACAACATCTTTCAGGCTTGGTGGCTCTGTCTTTATAACATTTGCTCTTGGGTTGCTGTTGCTTTTGGCCCTAAAACTCTACAAATTAGTTCAATACGCACAGAATATTCTGTCGTGCCTATTGTTGTGTATCAGTCTCTCTTTGCAAACTTACAAATACACATATACATACATGGTTGGGGTTTTGTTGATGTTGTTTTGTTTTAATGGAATCACCTCGGTGGTTTTAAATCTCTTCACAACGTGCAAAGTAATTTAAAATTACTGGAGTGCTTCCCATTTTTATTAGTCCTTGAATCTGGAAGTGAGTCAGAGTCTTCTGGGCCTGTTCATCACACTGTGACATACAATTACTAACCCGTTGCCTTTTTGTCCTCACTTGAAAATAATGCTGTTTTACAATGAATAGAAGCAACTAAGCTTAGTGGAGAGAGGCGGGGTAGGGGGAGGGAGAGGGAGAGAGAGAGATCCAGTGGGAATGATCTCTTTCTTATCTATGCAAAATAGCATACTTTGGGGCAGGGGATTGTCTCATGTTTATCATGGCACAATAAGTCACAGAATGCAATATGCAACCAAGTTAAGTTATCTGTAGTGATGATTTTACTTGAGATAACCAGCTCCCCATTTGTATTATGTCAGTGTGCGTAGCTGAGAGGGTGATCTTAATAATGCATTGAGTAGGCTCACTGAAATTGGTGATAATGAAGTACCTGCAAGTCATAGCTTACATCTCATTTGTTTCAGTGAATCAACTCTATGTGTGATGATCACTAGATCTGTTATTGATGTGCTTATTTACCTGGTATCCTCATTTTGAGATAAATCTATGTGTGGTTAGTTACTGCTGCCATTTTGGTTTCTGGTGGACATTCCGGGGATATCATGTTTGTTACAATAGATTACGTTTATTGAAGTCCCTGCCTCTATCCCTCTCTAAATTGGTATCCCTCAGAGCTGAGAAATTTCACAGTCCAGAATGAAGCAAAGGAAAGCAACATGTGCTGATTACCGTACATACTACCTCACAGTGATAAAAGCTCTCCCAGGGCAGTTTACAACTTAATGATGAAAGCTGCACATTGCTCCAATGCACAAACACATATTGGTGGACACTCCGTTTACTGATATCAGAAGGATGGAAATTTGAGCCATTCTTGAGTTGGCTACTTGCACTCAGGTTGCAAGCTGAGTATTCACTGCCATTGTCTTCTCTTTCTTAGCATTTGTCCCACTTGGTGGTGGGGTCCGCTACGCTTGTTTTGGCCTTCTACTTGGAAAAAGCTCTATCAGTAGACACATCCATTGTTTGATGCAAAGTTGAATAAATCAGCTGGCCTGTTGCAGGGGCCTGTCACCTATTTGGTCCAAGTTCAGCTCACTGTGTTTGGGACAGTGAGTTTCCAGTGGTATCACAAGGAGGGTGGGCCTCACCAACAGAGTCTTCACTGCAGTACTGCACTTTATCCACTGTACTGTGTGGTTCATAGTATTCCTAGTCCTAGTAATAGGTCTTTATGGCTAGTTTACAAGCAGCATGGAGGTATTTGTAGAAACAGCTTTCCGTAAATATGAGGCTACCACAGAAAAGGTCTAATCTCTCATACCCACCAACCTAAAGTTTTATTTCATTTGTAGGCATGTAAGCTGGGTGCCAATGATTAATCTTAGAACATGTGAAGCCTCATGTACAGTATATGCAGAGTGACCTCCAGATAATCTAGTCCAAACCACTTGAGGTTTTAAAGGTTACAACTGGCATTTTAAATTGTGTTTACTTGCAACCAATGGAACCAGTATAGAATCAGTGTTAAGTATTTTGATTGCCTGCATTCTAGAAGCCTCCAGGTAAGCCATTTTAAAGATACATAAGACTTGGTATAGTGTCTAATATAACAGAACATCAGTGACTATGGTAAGATTCCTGTTTCCCAAATGGGCAGAGCAGGTACATCAGCAGAAAGGAGGAACCCCCAAGATTTGTACCCAGACTTTTAGGGGAATATAATCTCACCTAACTGGACTAGGAACTGGCAAGCCACTGCAGTATTCCTGCCATGAAAACTCCATGGACGTGGAGTCATGAAGGGTCAGTCACAATTAGAGATGGGCACGACTTAGCGGAATTCCCGTTTCCATTTCCGTTCCTCGTTTCCGTTACGGAACGGAAACAGTAACGGGAATTACTCCGCCAGAACTCGAACTCGAACCGACTAAAGAATAATTGGGTCTGATTTGTCGTGGTCGTTCCTGGCATCGCGGAGATCCTGCGATGCCAAGCGGCACAGAAAAAAGTTTTTAAAAGTTTAAAAAAACCCAATTCCCGGCCAAAAAGCAGGCAAAAATATGCCTGCCTGAGTGAGGGCTCAGGGCACCTACCAGAGGGGTGGTTTCTGGAGGGGGGTCCCCGGCCTCCCCCCCTCTCCTCCTGTCCTGTCCTGGGCTGCTCTGGTGGTGGTGGGACTCGCCGCAGGCTCGCAGCAACAACCTGAAGTCTCGCCGCCGGCCGCCGCAATTCAAGCAGAAGCGGCACAGAAAAAAAGTTTTAAACTCCCCCCCCCCCATTCCCGGGCCAAAAAGCAGGCGAAAATATGCCTGCAGTGCAGAGTGCACCTACCAGAGGGGTGGTTGATGGGGGGGACTCCCCCCCTCTCCTGTCCTGGGCAGCCGGACTCGAGTCGCCATGCCATGCGGTGCGGGCGGGGGATCCAAAATGGGGCAGCGACCACAATATTTTTTTTGAAATCGTGGTCCAAAAACACACAAGCACCACAGAAACATGCAAAAATTGTTAATGCTATTGCTAAAACTGCCAGAATTTTTACAGTAGCAGTGGGTTTTTCTTGCAACAAAATGTCTCCTCCCCTGTCCTCTCTCCATTGATTTTATTTTATTTTATTTTATTTACGCCTGTGCAATGATGGGCTGGCCAAGTGGCCATGTGGGAGTGGACCATGCAAATTTTTGGAGCCATCCCACCAATCGCATGGCCACTTGGCCACTGAGACTTCTGGGATGTGCCAAAAAGCCCACTAAACCCTGCCCTAGCCCCCTAACCCTAACCCTAATCCTTGATTCCTTACCCATATGCCACAGTACACTGTCCTCTTAGTGGGTCAGAGAGGCACCCAGAGGTGCACCCCACTACCCCACCCTAACCTCACCAGTAACCAGCCTAACCCTAGCCCTTGCACTAAGCTGCTGTCCCCTAAGCCAGATCTACTTGCATTGCACTATGCAAGTACGATTCCCTTCTTAGTGAGACACAGTGGGTGCAGCAGAGAGCCTTGGTGGAGAGAAGGCATCACCCTATGGCTTCTGCCAGTCCACTGCTGCAAAGTCTCACAATAGTCTGCAACTGGTATGCATATCCATATGGCTATGCATGCCCTTTTGCAGCAGCAGGTGAGGAGAGGAGACCCCCATACCATGAGGGGTCTCCAGGAGCCTGCTTTGCCTTCCTAGCGGGTGAGGATAGGAGGCACCCACCCCACAGAGGTGCCTCCAGGAGCCCGCTTTCCCTTCATAGCGGGCCAGAGGAGGCACCCACCCCACAGAGGTGCCTCCAGGAGCCCGCTACCCCCCCAAACCAGTATAACGACAGACAAAAAAATGAAAAACGAAACGACTATTTTTTGCGAAGTTTCACGAAAAATGGAAACGAGCCGACACGGGCCGCCTCCGACACACGACAACTCGAAAACGTCATTTTCCCTAGTCGTGCCCATCTCTAGTCACAATTGCAACGACACAACACACGCACAATCTCACCTAACCGTAGTCTCAGATCAGTATCCAGATCACCAGATTTCCTCACCAAAAATATTTATGCCTGTTCAGAATTAAGCCTTAGATTGTGTGTCCTCATCCATGCCAGAAGTAACCTCAGAGACCCAATCAAAGTTGTCAAAAACTATCCTTGACAAGTTGGAAGAGGGGGTATAGCCTGCTGATGACACCATGGACCATGGGTTCACACCTGTGTTCCTAGTTGTTTTTGGATGATGACTCCCAGAAATCCTAGCCAACACAGCTGTTGCTGAAGACTTCATGGAGTTTTAGTCCAAGAACATCTAGTGTTGGAGGGTTGGAGCAGATTATTGAGGCATTCTAAAGGCCAGTGGTTGTGGGGCATAGCAGAAGTCTTCCAGAGCTACCTTCTGACTATGCACGTCCATATGTAAATATATGCCCCTTAGTCAAACATTGGGCCTTTAAATGCACTCAAAACAAGGGCAGAATCATTATTACATATTCTGCTTGCTTAGGCTCCATAGGTAACCAGCAGCTGTGTTGTTCTGCAACACCTGCAACCTCTGAATAATCTCTGGAGAAGACAGAATAGAAAGCACATGAACAGGGTATGGGAAGATGCAATGAGATCTGTTTCAAGGTTAGATCCTGACTATAAAAAGTTCCAAGCAATTAGTATAACTACATGGAGTAAAGAAGCCCGCACCCTGGGTTTTGGGAAGGCTCTTTGAGATTATGCTCAAAATAAGAATGCAAAATCTCTTTTTATCCAGCATTTGGAATTAAGTGACTGTATGCCCAAATTTTAAAAAAAACCCACTATTATGTGTTGTCAATCTGTACTTTATTTGTGAACATAATTTAAGCACTTCTGCTCCAAGTTGCCATCACCCTACTGAATTATTTTCCTTCCAAGGAAACAGCCAGGGCTCAATCCAAATCAGGGCCCAGCTTTGCTTGCCTGCCGAAACACTGAACCCCAGCCACTAGTTACCCCTGCTCTAGTTAGTGGTTTACTTTGGGAATAAATAGTGACTTACAGAGGTAGCACCCTAATGTTGAGGTGAATTACTTCTTTTTCCTCTTCTTCAAAAGAAAAAGCAGAAGGTTTAAGTACGTTTCTCCCATTAAAATATGCATTATTATAATGCAACTTCCAACTCTTTGAAGAAGTTCCAAAGACTAAACCATAACCACCATTTCAGCTATAATGGCCAACAACATAATTTCCCCCACCCAACACCCTGAATCGCTGAATCAGCCAAGCAAACCAAAGTATAGTATTCTGTGCTATACAGCTTTGCATTAAAAACACCAGGCTTCTAAGGATCATAGGGTGGTGTTGGCATTATGGAAAAAGCCACTACATTTGAAGGCCCACATGGTCTTTCATCTCCTGCATTAAGGGCTGGCTATCAGAGTAAATGAAGCAGCAACATCTTAGCATCAGAGATCAGCAGTCTGTAAAGGAAATGGAAAAATTATTGTCTAATGCTTGTTTAATATTTGATACATGCTGCTTTTGTAATGGAACTCAATTCCAAGATCATTTTCCATCTGTAACATCTCTTATTAAAAGCAATGAGACTTTAGTTTAAGAAATAAGCTAATCAATGAACAAGGTGAGTTTGTTTGTTTTTAAAAAAAGCTTTTTATATGAAAAAATGCAGTATGTCCACTCCAGTTTCCTGTTCTCAGCTGTGCTAATAAAACTTTCAGTATAGCTAATGCTATTTGGCTAAACAAATTAGACAACTGCACCATTTAGATGGAAGGAAAAGTTTCCATTAGTGACTGAATAGGTCTATGCCTGCTCAGCTAGCTATTTTCTGCAAAGCTAGCATCACAACTAGAGGTAGAATTGGGTATGCTAGCTTTTCCTAATAAGCAATCCTTCCATTTGATCTGGAGCTTCTGGTAATGACAGCTGACGGGAACTCGGTAAGGATTCGCAACATACTGTAATGTATATGAAACACCTGGAATAGGCTACAGGGGACCCCCAACTCACAAATACCAATTTCCAACCCTTAATTTTTAGAACCATTCCAATATTAATTAATACTGCCCTCAGTATCCAACACTCACTATCCAAAACTATACCCTCTGGTAAAATCAGATCAAATCTGCCACTACTCCGGTCACATGACCTCAAGCCTTAGTGTAGTTCAAAATGGTTTCCAGTCTGTTTCTTTTCTGATCCATGCGTTACAGAGATGCACCCCTTTTCTTTTACCAGCTGACTGCCCACCCCTTTCCTACTTTTCCTGTTCACCACCTCTCCTCGCTCCTTCCTCAAACACCATCAGTTTTCCAGTTTTTAGCTCTGCTGTGCCTCAGTTCACCCATGAGAAAATGTGATCACCTTTTCTTTAACCTGTAATTAAAATCACATGTCTGAAGATATACACAAACATATTTTTAAAAGAAAATAAAAGAGGGTAGTAGAAGTGGGGCATGCCATTGCCACCCTGTAATGTTGCACCCAGCCCCTGACACACCCACCCATGCTGGATTAAAACAAAGGAGAAAGCAATGCAGTCTGGATGTGTGTTACAAGTTGGATCATGTCTGTTTGCAGCTAACCCTCAGCAAATAAGCTTTCTCTAATTCAGTGCAAACATGTAGTCCAGCTACTGTTAACTACTAGAGATGGGCACAAATAAAAAAAAAGGCATTTCATTTGTCGTTTGTCATTTGGAGGGTCCATTTCGGTTCATTTCTGGTTTTTGCGAATTTTTGTAAAAAATTCATTTTTGTTTTCGTTCGTTTATTACCATTTCATTACCATTTATTTCAATTTTTTGTGATTTTTTTAGGATTTTAAGCAATTCACTCATATTGCAGTAACGGAAACGAAACGCATGACAACAATTCTGGTGTTTCTGTTCATTTCATTTCATTTTAGAGACAAAATTCATTTGTCGTTTTGTTACGTAATGAAACAAAAAAACGAAAACGGAAACGAAAAATTGTTCGTTTTGTGCCCATCTCTATTAACTACCACTGCAACTGCTGCTGCTGTACACTGACCTCTTAATGTCACTATGTACACCTGCAGCAGAGAGCAGAAAATAGCAGAGTTTGGAGAAAAGTGACCAGCAATTAAACTAGAGAGAAGAGATGCAGAGGTGAAGAAAGAAGACTGGAAAAGTTGGAGGGGAACATTCTGCATGCAACCCACAGAAACCCACTGTACAGATGCAGGACCCACTGTACAGGTGCTTCTACACAAATGTCCGAAGCCTCCGAGTAAAGATGGGAGAACTTGAACATTAGTTACAAACCATGATGGAGATGTGTCATCTCCAGGCTTAAAACCAGAGTACTTCAAGGGCCAGATGCAGGGGAGTGGTATCAGGAGACAGATATCTAGTCTCGTGCGCTCCCAGATGCATCTGTTGGGGTCACTGTGAGATACAGGAAACTGGACTAGATGGGCTTTTGGCTTGATCCAGCATGGCTCTTCTTTAGGAATGGGCACAAAATGAAAATATTATGTTTCATTTTGTTTCCTATCCTCCACCCCACATTTTTTTTAAATTTCATTTCATATGAACTTTTTTTTAAAAAAATCATACAAAACGAACCACTAACAAAGTGATTCGTGGGGGGGGGCTAGAAAGTGGCGGAGGGTCAAAAAGTTTTTTTTTAAAAGCCCTGAATTTTTTTTTAAAAAAGTTTTCCCTCCCCCAAGTGGCGTACAGACAGAACAAACTGGTTCATTTCAACAAAAAACACCATTTCGTTTTGTCTGTAACAACATGCTGCTTTCTCGTGTTGTTTTGCTTTGTCTTTGTTTTGTTACGTAACAACATGACACGACGAAACAGCATTTTGCTTTTCATTTTGTGCCCATCCCTATTCTTCTTATGTTCTTAAGGTGTGGGAAAGCAAGAAGATAGGAGACATTTCACATAAGAGGGATGATTTTTTTTTCCAGGAACCAAACCCTAATTATAACCTTGATTCTAATGAGAAAATTTTCCCCTTTGGGGAATACAAATGCATAAATAAATAAATAAATAAATAAATAAATAAATAAATAAATAAATAAAACAGAAATTTGTCCCAAACTTCATAAAAGACCCAATTGGGTTATAAGAATTAGAGTGTGTTGTGCTGTCTAATATGAGGGCTATGCTGTATTTATTTATTTATTTAACATAAGTCTCATTCACCCTCCTGGAAGAAGAATCCTTGTTAAAATGTTGTTTCTTTTCAACAACTTCATAGCATCCTTTTATTTTCTAGAACCATGATTTTTCTTTGTTCAGCTCATATATGTGTTCTTGATGAGCAATTTATTCTAATTTCTGCCAAGCCGTTTTACAGGGGAGAGAAAAACAAGAGAAAAGTGTAGGCGTTAGATCTTCTAAGTGGCTTCAATAATAATATGCCCTCTCGAAAAAAAGCAAAACTTTATTTTGAAGTTCATACCTTCATTCTTGTCAAATGAGTGGCTTTCCAACATAAGCTGAGGATTTTGGCAGTGACTTTGGTTGACAATATCTGGATATTAACAAATATTTAAATGCTCTTAATTTAAAAAATAAACTGTACCTAGGAAGGGTTAAAGCTCTTTGAAAGAAAGAATAAAACACTCTGTCTAATAACCATATTACTTTGAAGGCACTGCTGGGTCAGCAGTGTAATTAAGAAAATTGCCTTCAGTGTGCTTGTTTGGTATTCTTATTATCATCTCCCTCCCCGTTTTTGTAACAAGAGTAAACAGTTCAAAGATACTCTTGTTTACTCTTCTTGTTTTTAGTAACCTCTGAACCCACCAAGCCCATCCTCTTCTTACATTTACTGACCAAAATGAGTTACTTTATCATCTGGTTCAAACCTGATGTCTTTTACATCTTTCTCTTGACCCCCTAACCCTTTTTTTTTGACAGCTCTCATTAATGCTGTATCCTAGGCAAGCACATGTCAACTTAGGATAGGTGACAAAATGGCCGAGATTTTGAGAGCGAAGTACACATTTTAAATTTCCTCAAGATTAAAAAGTCTAAACTGTATGAAATCACAGAATTGAATGACTGCAGAACACATTTAGCTGCCCTTTGGACATCTTACCATGGTGCACAATTGTTAGAACAAGAACATAAATCTGAACAAACCCATCAAGTGAATCTTCCAAATTCTTTGGTCCTGTTGGGCGGGGGGGGGGAGCCTTTCAAAATCACATGAGTCAATATTCTTGGAGAGCATTGCAGGCACCATAATCTGCCAGGAAGAGGAAACAAATGGTCCAAGAACAACTCAAGCCTGAATTCTCTCAAAAAGATGAAACTCCAACTGCCCTCCTTCAAACATATCACAAGTAGATAAGACTTGCTGTAAAAGACAAAATAGAGGACCCAACTTACTGGGTCCAGAGTTGTAGGACGCTGCCCAGCCAGACCCCTGCAGGGCTGGAAGATGGCGCTGGCCGGGGGCCATCCACGCGGTGCCATGCACGCCACGCTGGGCACCAGGGCCAATCACGGGCACCCTGCAGGCTTTGCGGCCGTGGGCATCCAGGCACTGGCTGGCCCGCACAAGGAGCCCCTCCAAACCTGGCAGCGCCACCATGCACATCGGGGGACAGGCGGGTACCCCAATGGTATTGGATCTGACCCAATGCCTGGCCAGATTACTGCAGATTGTAACCATACCAATAAAGCTGTGGCCTCCACAATTTCCCCCATAAGTTAAAGAGTGTTTGGTGTACTCAATGGGTTTTAACAAACAACAGGGCTTGGACACTGGACCACAATAACACTAAGGGGGGGGGGAAAGATGACAGCAGGAAAAGAAGAAAGCCAAACAAGAGTTGATTGACTCAATGAAGGGAGATGTGACCTTAGGTTTGTAAGAGCAGAGCAGGACTGTTGATGATAGGATATTCTGGAGTACAAATGCAGAAGATGTGATACCTTTATTTGACCAATACAAAAAAGATATCAAACAAATATCAAGCTTGTGTGGGTCAAGTGTCATGCAGCAATACTGCATAATGGGAGTCCCAAATATTCATGGCAGATGTCTGACACATACACGTCTTAAAGTGAGTTCAATTACAGCCTGTATGTTGTTTCAACTTTCACTCTTGTTAACATTTGGCTATAATTTTCCACCCAGCTTTTCAAAACAAAGAGAAACCAGAGAATTTGCATATACCACCTAAGAGGTGACCTGATTGAAGTTTATAAAATCATACATGCTGTGGACAAAATAGATAAGGAAAAGCTGTTTTCCCTATCACACAACACTAGAATTAGGGAACACTCCATGAAACTTTGGGGTGCGAGATCTCAAACAAATAAGAGAAAGTACTTTTTTGCCCAGAGGATCATCGGTCTGTGGAACTCCCTGCCAGAAGAAGTGGTGACAGCTGTCCACCTTGTCAGCTTTAAGAAAGGATTGGACAAGTTCATGGAGAACAAGGGTATTATTGGCTACTATTATGGATGCCTAAGGACAACCTCCTGGTTGGAGAGAGAGGCAGGATATCTCTCAATGCCATTTGCAGGGAATCATAAGCAGGTGACATCATCTGCTTGAGAATACCCTGAAAAAAATGGTGAGCCACTCTGTAGGACAGAATGCTGGACTGGATGGACTGTGGCCTGTTCCAGCAAGGCTGTTCTTGTGTTCTTATGTTTGAAAGAAATAGATCACTTTCTTACTCCATGATAGCTATCATATCTGCTATGCAATTAGGAGGTTGACTTCAGCTAAGCATATATATTTGTGGACCTTCAGCCCACCATTGTCCAATTACCAAAAGACAATTTTTTCTCCATCTTCTCCTACATGTTAATTTTAAGTGACAATTCCATTGACTTTATCTGGAACCATCTGCATGTAAAGCATCTTTTGTATCATACAGCTACAGACTCTTCACTCTGGTATAGAATACCTGTAGAGATGGGCACGACTCAGAAAAAAAGTTTCGTTTTCGTTTTCGTTTTCGGCTAGGGTCTGAGTCGTTTCGTTTCCGTTTTCGTGGGCTAATTTCAAAATTGTTCGTTTTCGTTTCGTTACGTAACGAAAACGAAAAAACGAAAACAAAAACGAAAATTTTTTCGTTTCTCCCCATTTAGCTCAATTGAGTGCTTTTCCAGTAACGAAAAACGAAAATTGGCTCGAAATTAGTCGTTTCGTTTCCGTTTTCGGTCCAGGTTGGTGCCGATTTTCGTTTTCGTTTCGTTTCTGTAACGAAAACGAAAAACGAAAACGAAAACGAAAATACCGCTAAGTCGTGCCCATCTCTAAATACCTGTAATATTAATAAGAAGAACATGCGAGAGCATCCCAGATCATTCGCTCTGCTTGTCCTTTGGATTAATTCTGGATAAATAAGTACCTCACTTCAAAACTACAAAATAGGCACTATTTCACTCTACCCAACCTTTGGAATTTCACATCCAACATATCCGTTAAGTAACCCAGGTCATAGGATGAGAGATAGTAAAGGAAAGAAAAATTTAAGTAGGATTGTTGAGAGTTAGCACCACCAACAAAACAATTCCCTTCATATTGGCTGAACATTGTAGTACTGCTGCTGAATATGAATGCTGCTGTAAAGTTAACTGTAAAGCACAAAGGCCAAAATCTTCTTGAGACTAGATGTGTGTGCAAGGTGAATCAGACAGTGTCTTCTCCTCACCTTCAGATGGTGCTTTACACGCTCTGATTTTGCAAATGCATGCTACTTGTTACATGAAGAGGAGCCCATGGTAACGACTGGATCATCAGTGTGACTGACCTTCCACATTTTAGTAAACCAACAAGATTCTAGCCAAAGGGGAAAACATTGCACTGTGCCCTAGCAGGATGATGTGGGGATCGAATGTTTAGCACCATAGCCAGAGTACCTGCCTACAGAGACAGGGATCAGGAGTTTGGTTCTTCAGTCTTCCTCCCAGGAGAAAAGCCACCATGTGAGCTTTTTGGATAAGCTGCTGCAACACAGCACACCATCAGAAAGAGAGACTGGTAATGCACTTTTGAATAATCTGTACTTAGAAACACCCGGGGAGAGCCCTAAGTCAGAAATGACTTTACAGCACATATTTATTATTCATTTTTCATAACTGTTAAGAAAAAACTTGTAATCCATAGGCTATATTTCTGGGTACCGCTAGCAACACTTGTAACACTGTTTGAGAACCACTGATCAAAATCGTTCCTTTATAGTTAAAAAAAGTAAACCTAGAATTGAGGTGAGATGGAACATTCACAAATGCACTTCAACACAGAAGCGGTTCTGGCTGTTCAGTTCTTTAGAACAACAATTCTCAATGGGGGGGGGGCGGCATATATCCTCCTGGCACCTTTGAAAGGAAACACAGACTAAAGGAAACACAGTTCTATTCTATTTTTCTATCCATCTGTTTATGTTGTATCCTTGTTTGATAGGAACCCCTGGAACCTGAGAAGAGCTCTTAAAAGAGGTGTTGCCAAAATGAGGTTGAGAATGACTGCTCTAGAGCACCAACCACTACCCAACAAGCCACACAGTCAAGGGGTAGTTCCCAGTTTCTCAAAGCTGTTTCACACATAGTGTCAGGACGAGCACAGAAAAAGTGTGAGGGAGCACTAGGAAGAGCCATAAGTGCACAATGGGGGCTCTTCGTGATGTTGAAGATGAGTGAGAGCAATGCAGGTGGTCCATTTAAGGATGGCACAGAAGTACCTTGATGACCCGCAAGTCAACATCTAAGCTTTGTTGGAAATATATTTGCCTTTCTCTGCTGCCTTCCCACCAGAAAGCAAAGCCCATTCCATTTATACAGATCTCTGGCCAATAAGATGAATTACTAGGGAAGGGATTTTTTTTCCAGCATTTTTTTATTTGCACTGAAAAAAGTCAAGTGGGGGGAAAAATATAGGTAGAGGTAAAATGTTGTAGACAAACCAAAATATTGAAATGTGAGCATTTATGCACCAAAATCCTTTTCTTCAGGCACAGGGATTACAAATACAAGTATCTTATGTCTATCCTATGGTGGGAAGGTCCATGTTCGCATGAGGATACAGATAGTGGCTTAGCCGTGGCTCCTTAGCACAGGAATGGGATTATGAAATTATTCGAAGGTCCTAGCTGGTGTGTGCTAACTAGGTAGAACTGGATATCCAAGGGACCCTGTGTTGTTTATGGCACAGAAATAAGTATATTTCAAGTGAGATAACTATTTGACACCCATGGGAAACCTGGATAATGTGCTACAAACTAGGGATGGGCACAAAATAGAAAAATTGTGTTTTATTTCATTTTGTTTCGCCCGTGATTCATTTTGTTTCATTAGAAACAATTTTTAAAAATAAAATTGCACAAAATAAAACAGTAACAAACACATTCGTTATTCTATAAAATGGATCCCCCTGGGTCCTAGAGGCAACAAGGGGAGCCATTTTACAGAGAAACGAATCAGTTCATTTTAAACAAAAAAAAACCCTCATTTTGTTTAGTTACTAATGAAATGCTGCTTCCCCATTTAATTTTGTTCCACTTTGTTGACTAAAAAAATGACAAAACAGCATTTTGGTACCCATCTCTACTACAAACCTTTGATACCTTTGATTTTTATTGGAGTCTTTAGAAATGTCCGGGAACTTGTTTACATAGCCAGTATCTCTTGTAATTCCTTGACACTAGCCACTTGAAGACCTATAACAGAGTGTCCTTGAAGTGTTCAAGTCCTTTGAAAGTGGTCCTTCGGTGTTGCCACTTCTAAAGTCAGATTTGTGCCCATTCACTTTTTTGTATGGGGATTCCTCTGCATAGAAAGCAGAAGGACATTATTTGGGGAAGATGGCCTAGGTCACATCACACGATGGGCAAGTAAATGAGCCCCTGATGCTGTGGCTGGCATTGTTTGGATCCTAAGTAAGGAAGTATAAAGATTTGTACATATGGCAAAGAAGAAGGAATGGGATTAAATGGTGTTGAACTGAAATAATGAAGATGTGCCCAATGCCTAGGTGTGAATTAAATCATAATATACACAGGCCAAGGAAAACCAATAATTAGCATTTTAATAATAATAATAATAATAATAATAATAATAATAATAATAATAATAATAATAATAATAATAATAATAATA
>JAHTLZ010000074.1:23418208-23432148 GCA_023846285.1 Phrynocephalus versicolor | reverse complement strand
GAAGAAGAAGAAGAAGAAGAAGAAGAAGAAGAAGAAGAAGAAGAAGACAATAAAAGCAAAGACCCCCGTACTGAATTGGTGACTCTTAGGTGATTCTTTTAATTCTTTGGAAAAAGGCAATCACTTAATACTTTGTCTTAAGTATGACCGAGGATGAAAAGCTGCAGCTCATCAACAGACCAGGCTTTCAACTTTTTCTGTTAATTATGGAGAGCATTTGGAAACGACCCTACTTATTTGCTGCAAGCAGCAATATTTAAAGCTTCAGCCATTTTCCTGATTGGCTCAGAAACGGAAGGATTTATTAGTATAACAAATGACCCAAGCTAGAGTCATGCCAGAAAGTTTATTTATGATAATGCCTAGCCATATGGAAGGGCGGTAAACTTGACATGACCTTAGTCCTGCAGTTCTTGCCAAATGTGCTTGAAAATGGAGAGGCTAGCACTTCCACAGGTTCCCTCTGTCCTGGGCATGGGGATTCAGCAGAACTGTTTGCCTGGCGCCCCGGGAATTACAGGCAGGGCCAATGGCTTCAACGCTAAGACAAAAATACAGTCTCATCCTATAAAACTTAGAGGGTCAGATCTCGGAGCGCTTCCAGAAAATGACCATCAGTTCCATCCACACCTAAATGGTTACAGCAGTTCTCCAGCACAGGTTTATCTCACTTAATAGTTAGCCTTTAGTTCTAGGGTAGGCACTTCCCTAACACAGAGGGAGTTTATCACTTCAGGACAATACACAGAGGGACACCCACCTACCCTATTGCTTGGAACTGCTCCAGGGCCAACTATATCCCAAATTCTTGACTCCGAGGGGTCCTTAGAGCCAGTGCCCATGAGATTAGCGTCTAAGGAAATGGCAGCTGTATTGAGAAAACAGAGCTGCCGTTAACAATTGTACGTGTTGCCAGTGTCTCCTCCTTTGGGGAGGGAGAGGGGGGTACACATCTGACTCCTCTTTAGGAGGGGGTCAGGAGAGGCAGTGAACAGGTGACACTATACTGAATTTTTTTATGCAGTGGCCCCTAGATACCCCCCTGCATGGTCTTTCTTCTTTGGCTCTTGAGGCACATGTGTGCCTCCCAGAGAGGAACTTCATCGTTTATAGCCCTTTGTATGTGTCCAGTGGGACCGAAATAGACCGGCTATGCCTTCTAAGAAATTGAAGCATTTGACTTCCTCTTCTAGAACAACATTCTTCCACTCATTTCTGAAGAATGAATAAATAAGGTAATGAAACAATGCAGAATACGAGGAATCTGTGGGTGTCCAAAACCACCTACGCAAAAGGGTTCCCCTTATTTCAATGAGCCACATATGCAAACAATTTCTGAAATACTTAAGAAATGCATTACAACACACATGAAATTTTCCAAGAGATGTTCATTGGAAGCAAATATGTGGCTGCTATCAAGCAGATTATTTGGCAGTCAGTTCTGTCACTGGCCAGCTATTCTGACTTTATTCAAAACCCTGTTCTCAATTCTGGGCCTTAACTTAAAATAAGCTAGATGTAGAAAATGTGTCCATCATTTTCCCCTTTGACCTTTCTAGCCATGGTGGAACATCAAGCATCTGTCCCAAGGGAAACCTGCCATGCAAATCAGTCTTGGTGTGTCTGTTTTCTATTCTCATTAACTCCGTGGGTATACCAAATGGCTAGGTCTTGACCAATGACTTTCTCACATTTACAGTTTTCAGGAATTAGCTTCAACATTGATCAGGGATATCAGATAGTGGCACATGCTAAGTGTACCCAATAGAAATCATTGTCAGAACCACTGGTTTTGTCCTTTGAGATACAGCACGTGGGTGTCAAAAATCATAGAACCATCAAAGGGTTGGACGGGACCCCATACCATCCGAGACAGATGGCTGTCCAATCTTTTCTTGAAAACCATGAGTAATGGCACACCCATAATATCGGGAGGCAAACTGTTCCACTGTTTGATGGCTTTCACTGCCCTCTTTTTCTTTTTAAAATGTGTACAGGAAACATAAGAATAAAATTAAATTACTGATAACTTGCTTTCCTTTAACAATGTTTATAGACAGTAGTCGTGCTTCCTCTCCATAATGTTTTCTCTGCTGCCTCTACCTGGCTGCTGGACCTAGAGGTCTCAAAGGCTAGATCTGAAGAGATCTGGTCCAGTTGTAGAGTCCATGTTTGGGGAATAACATAGCTATCATCACAAAATCTTCTCCATAGAAGGTAGTCCACTCGGTAGTCAACAGGTCACAGAAACTATAACAATATAGACATGTTAAATCAATAAGGATTGTATTGGTGGAGGAACAACTTGAGTCAATGAAATCACCAATCTTCAAAGTTTTCCTCCATTTTCTATCAAGGCTCCAAAGGTGATACAAATGAGTTATACCATTTAAAGGTTTTTAACACTACAATAGTTCCACAAGCAAGCACATTTTCTGTTCTTAGGTTTAAAACATTGTTTTGAACAATTGCCTTTCAATGGTGGCTGTACAGGAACCATGAGGCAAGCTGGTGTGTGTAGGACTATTGTACATTTTTGTCTTGTTTTATTTTTGTCTTGTTTTGTTTCAATGATTGGAAAATAATAAAGAGACCATGGGCACCTTTATCACAGAAAATGAAGTCGTGGCTGTAGTGCATCTGACATTTTGTGTCTCACTCTTTATTTTTTGATATGGTCACAACAGACAAACAAGGCCATCCCCTTACCATATGTGATCACGGTCCAAGCTCTTTGGAATCTGCTACCCATTTCCCTGTTTCAGTATAAAACACAGACCTGACTTACCGGGTCTGGCGTTGTGGGACGCTGCCCGGCCGCAGCATGTTAGCCCTAAGATGGCGCCTGGCTCAGCGTGCCCAAACGCTACGCCGGGCGCCGGAGCCAATCCTGGGTGCCCGGCGGGCTTTGCGCTTGCGGGCATCCGGGCAGCTGGCCGGCCCGCGCAGGCGCTAAGCCACTGCCAGCCCCTGCCCTTTAAAAGGGGCTGCCCCCTTCGGAAGACCGCCGTTCGGCGCCGGCTTCCACGTTGCTACCCACCCACCGCACCCTGGAAGTTGTACAATCGGTTGGTCATGTAACTTAAAGGTGCTTGTGTATTTGTCACAGCTTGGGCGGTTTGGCGGCATTGGGACCGGATCCAGGTTGAGGTGGCTGTCGGTTGGAGCCTGCCTGGCTCAGAAGCAACAGGTGGCAACGGTGGACCCAAGAGGGAGCCGCGAGTGTCCCGGCTCGGGAGAGATCACAGACGCCTCTCTGCTCAGCTCAACGAAGGAAAACTCGAAGGAGTCTGCACCCACGGGGGTTTCCAAGAGCTGAGAATCGATGGGTACCGCCACCTGTAGGGGGGCGCCACCAGGAGTATCGGGGGACAGGCGGGTTCCCCGATAGTGTGGGATCCGACCCAATGCCTTGCCAGAGTACTGCAGGTTGTCACCAGTCAATAAAGCTGTGGCCTTCACAATTTGCCCACAAATACTGTTGTCTCGGTGTCGTCAATGGTTGGGGGGGGGGCTAACACAAGGCTCGGCGCTGGACCACAACTGACCATGCTTGTGTGGCCTCTGTAAGGGTGACAGTAAAGTACAACATGGATCTCTCTATATAATTTGTATGTTTTATAAAATCCAGAATTCTTATTTAAATAAGAACTTTGTGTGTATTTGTCATATATGACACGGAGGGCTAGAAGTGCGACCCACAGATACCTTGATGTTTGTGTCATTCCACTGAAGATTCCACATAGGAGGAACTGACTTGAAGCAACTGCTTAGGAAAGCAATCCTCGTTATTTATTAAACTAATTGCATTCTTTTTATTTATTCATCTAATAGCACACGTTTACCAAGGGGAATTGTATTACCAATTTTACCCCTTAATCTAAGTCTTCGCTGCCGTCTTTAATGTTTTAGTTCAGTAATTTGAAAACCTTCTGCTGTATTATTGCTGTTCAATGCATTATTACCACCATAAACAAAATATTCTAGTTTCTAGATCATAAAAACAGTAGGTAGGTGATAAGAGCTCAGAATATCAAGTCCTTGGGCAGCCAAGGCTTTGAATAACACACTGCTGGTCTTACTCCCAAGGAGATAACCTCAGCCTCCTCCCCACCAGCAATCTTGGCTGCCAATTGGAGGGTCCCGGAGGCAGATGGGGACATGAGTTCATTTCAATATGCCAGGTTCATTGCCCATGGTTTCAAGGTGCTTGATTTCAAGCAACTAATAACTGAAACTTTTTAAAGGTTTGATGCAGCAAGCTGTAGCTATTTTAAAATGGAAGGAAAAGGTGCCAGACGCCTTCTCATAGCATAGTTAAGAGGATGGACAGGGTGGGGAACATGCCAGATGATGGGAACCGTGACTAGTTCTTTTGTTAAATTGGTTTAGTGGTATAGATAGGCACAAAATGGAAAAATCATGTTTTCTTTCATTTTGTTTCATTACTGTAGTAGTTTTGTTTTGTATCTTTTGTAACGAAGTTTTAAAGTAGTTTTGTTATGAAACGAAACAGAGTGAAATGAAATGCTATGCTGTCCTGGGTCCTAAAGGACTAAAATGGCAGGGAAGCTTCCTCAAGCATTTCTGGATAACCCCTTGAAGTTTGGAAAGGTTTGGGTGTCAGGGAGCTGAGTTATGAAGCTCCAAAGGGGGTGCCTCTAGGAAAAAATGTTTCTAATTGAGAGGGAGGCAGATCGGGCAAGGAATAGCACTGCTGCAGCTTGGCTTCTGATTCCTATTAGAAAGATTTTTCTCCCAGGGGCACCCCCTCTGTAACTTCATAACTCAACCCCCTGAAACATAAACCTCTCCAAATTTCAAGGAGTTACCTAGAATCACTTGAGGAAGCTACCAATACCATTCCAAAGCCCAAAAATGGCTGTGATCCATATTTATAAAAATATGGATCACAGTCATGTTTTGATGTGGAAATGGCAGGAGTAGCTTCCTCAAGTCATTCTATGGTACCCTCTGATATTTGGAAAGGTTTGGTACTCAGGGGACTGAGTCATGAAGCTCCAAAGGGAGTCGGCATAGTTTATTGAAAGAGTGTGTTTGGCGCGCACTCCCAATATAGGGGTTAAGATTTTTTCTTAGATGCACCTCATTCGTAGCTTATTAACTCAGCTCTTTGACCCCCAAACCTTTCCAAATTTCAGGGGCTTTCAGGGGAGAGCTTGAGAACCCCTGCCATTGATACCTCTAGGACAGGCCTGCCCAAAGTCCGGCCCAGGGGCCAAATCCGGCCCATCAGGCCATTCTGAGTGGCCTGCGGCTGTCTGGCCCGCCCCTCCCTCCCCCTCCTTCGCCCCATGCATTTTTTTTTATTTAAAAAACTTCTGCCAACACTGACACCACTGGGAAGCTTGGGAAGCTGGGCGGTCTGCCACCACCGGCACCACAGGGGAAAGTGTGGGGGTGGGCAGGCCAGTGGGCCTCTGCCACTTCCAAGGAGCTTTGGGGTGGGCTGGCGGGCGAGCCGTCACCACCGCTGGGGAGCTTGGGGGGGTGCAAGGTCACACAGATCACCTCTTCCAAGGGGCGACCTGTGGCCACGGCTCCCTGTGCTTCCTTTGGTCCCCACCTTCCTTCCATCCTCCCTCCCTTGGTCCCCACCTTCCTTCCTTCCTCCCTCCCTTGGTCCCCACCTTCCTTCGTTCCTCCCTTGGTCCCCACCTTCCTTCGTTCCTCCCTTGGTCCCCACCTTCCTTCCTGCGGGTGGGGTTGCAAGGGGTCAGTGGGTGGGGCATATGGGTCAGTGGGTGGGGCTTGCAGTGGGGTGGCAGGGTTGGGGAGCAACTGGCCCCTGACACATTCTCAGCCACCTTACAAAAAGTTTGGGCACCCCTGCTCTAGGATGAATCATTTTGTTATAGAGGAGAAAAAATGGTGTTTCATCACAAAACGAAATGAAACATGTCCTACCGTTTCATTAGGTAACAAAGTAATTTGTTACCAAACAAAATGACAAAACACCATTTTGTGTTTTGTTTCGTGGCCATCTCTAGTGTGAGGTCCAAATGAACGCATTGTTACCAGATCAATGAAAAGAAATATCTCTGG
The DNA here is from genome assembly GCA_023846285.1 of Phrynocephalus versicolor. Classification (NCBI taxonomy): domain Eukaryota; kingdom Metazoa; phylum Chordata; class Lepidosauria; order Squamata; family Agamidae; genus Phrynocephalus; species Phrynocephalus versicolor. Next base: position 23,426,082 of record JAHTLZ010000074.1, on the reverse strand, counting down.
AAAATTTAAATGTACTTCTGCGACTTGTAGGATATTATTAACTATTGTTTTAGGTTCATCACCTCAGAGTTTATTTGTTTTTCACAAGATAATGTCTCTTTCTGAATGTTGCAGATGGCTATGTGTCAGTTAGCTAATTCATGATAATAAATTGGAAGATGGCACCACATAGAGATCCTTCAGTTTCCTCTTCTAGGCTTCCAGATTAATTTAATTTATTTAAAAATATATTTTACCAAACTTATTGGGCATATTTTAAAAAAATGTACCACATGACTGTTTTGTGTTCTGTGCCATCAAACAGGAACTGATGTATGGCAACCCTAATAGGGCTTTCAACGTAAGTGAAATATTTAAGGAGTGGTTTAGACAGTTTTACACCCTCAACGAATTTCCATGGCTGAGCGGGGATTCAAATCCTGCTCTCCAGAGTCCTAGTCCTTCAGTCTGTCCTACTACACCACACTACTAGGGCTCCAGAAATTTAACAAAGGATCATGTTTTCAATATGTGAGAAAAGCACTGACTCCTTAGTAAAATGATCTCTGCTGAAGATTAGTTAACAGAGTCGTCTTCTCTGTCTGTTAGCCAAGCACTGCCCAGAAGCTTTTGACTTTTCCTTCACATTTTAGGTAAAATGTCTCTCACATTCAATACAGTAAATTTGGAGATAGGGGTACTCGCATGGTATAGATCTTACTAGACGATACCTCTCCAAATTACAGGCAAAGTTTTGCATATATAGTTGAATAATAAACAATAGCAGCATTCTCACTGGCCAGCAAATAAATCAATTTAAAGGATTAGTACCTGGGCAATTAGCTTTTTGTTTGGAGTGCTGCAGAATGGGCTGGTGCATTCCTAAAGATGACAACCAGACATTGTTGCTGGAGCGGTCCTACTCGCACCTTTCTGGTCCTGTGAGAAGCTACAACTTTTAAATGTTACTGTTTTAATGCAGGTGGGATTGCTCTGTTTTGGTCCATTTTCAGCATGGGTGATCACTGGGAACAAACCAAAAGCCTTCCTTTTGTGTGTTGTGTGATACTGAGGCTGACAAAATCTCAAAACAAGTGCTGACCTGTATGCATTTTACCTCACACTTACCTTACCTCACATAAACATTTCCTCCTGTTTTTTAATGTTATTTCCAATTGCATGTGTTTTAGTCACTCAATGCAGAACATGTGTGCATGCAGTACTTCTGTGTGCACTTTGTTTCCCCAAAATGCTATGTAACCCTTGGAAATGTGAACATTCTAGAGGTGAGGACCGTTTCTTTGTGACACACATTTAACGAGTTACAAAAACAAGCTTTCACTGTGGTTATTAAATCCAGTGAAATCCTTTTACCAATCCTTTACCCAGGCCAGGAGCTTTGTGGCACAGTGGTTAAATGCCTGTACTGCAGCTAAAACTGTGCTCACAACCTAGGGTTCAATCCCAGGTAGCCAGCTCATGGTTGACTTGCCTTCCATCATCATGAGATTGGCAAAATGAGTACCCAGGTTGGTGGTGAAGGAGGAGAATGTGTAGCCTGCATAATTGTATACCACCCAGAGAGTGCTTGAAGTGGTATGAGGCGGTATATAAGCAGAACACTTTTTCATGTTCCTACTCATAGAATCATAGAATCATAGAATCATAGAGTTGGAAAAGACCTCAAGGACCATCTAGTCCAACCCCCTGCCATGCAGGAACCCCATCACAATATTTCCAACAGTTGGCCATCCAGCCTCTGCTTAAAAACCTCCAAGGAAGGAGACTCCACCACCCTTTGTGGCAGCATATTCCACTGCTGAACAGCTCTAACTGTCATGAAGTTCTTCCTAATGTTCAAATGGAATCTCTTTTCCTGTAGTTTGAAACCAGAGTCTTCTCACTCTCAAAACTGAAGATTGTCTGTAGATTTTTATTTTATTTCATTTCATTTCATTTTTTAATTCTTCTACACCACAGAGAGCTACATTCAGTAGTAGTCCATTACCAATGGAAAATAGCCATTATAATGTATTTTTTTAAAAAAAACAATCTATGAGTTTTTTTGTAGTTCATCTGTCGGACTAAGCATTAAAGTATGCTTTTGTAGTTCATCTGTCAGAATAAAGCATAAACTGCCCAAAGAGAAAATATAATCTTAAAAAAGTCAGAGGAACAATTCAAGCTGGAACCAAAGCTATCCACAAACTTCATGGAATAGTCTGAAAACATATGGTAGGAAACAGAGTTTTATAAAAGACATTAATCAACAATTATTTTTGGATGAATTATCTAACATCAGATATGTTGAATACAGCATAATGAACAAAACACACTAAATTTGAGAATTAAAAAAAAAATTGTAAGACAAGGGCAGCTCTTGTGCCTTTTTGACACATCTACAATTGCTACTTACTGTAATTTCCCTGGACTTCATTATTAGATAGCAGCGGCTTAATGTGTAGATTATTTCCATGGAAATGCAGTATGCTTGAGGCAGAGAGGAGAAATTACTTCTGTGACTTACAAGTGCCAGAACTCCATAGCCATGCAGGTTTTTTGATCCTGGCTCAGGATTCTGGGTACTCTAGTTGATATATTTCAAATATTTCACATTTCAGCCTCAAGTGACGTGAGGCAATAAGGAAGGGCTGTCTGTAACAGCAAGTAGAGATGGGCACGACTCAGAAAATTTTTTTGTTTTCATTTTCGTTTTCATCTAGGGGTCCATTTCGTTCGTTTCGTTTCCGTTTTCATGAGCTAATTTTCAAAATTTTTCGTTTTTGTTTCGTTATGTAACGAAAACGAAAAACGAAAACAAAAACGAAAATTTTTTCGTTTCTTCCCATTTAGCTCCATTAAGTGCTTTTCCAGTAACAAAAAATGAAAAACGGCTCAAAATTAGTCGTTTCGTTTCCATTTTCGTTCCATTTTTGAACCGTTTTTTGTTTTTCGTTTCATTGCGTAACAAAAACGAAAAATGAAAATGGAAACGAAAATTTCGCTAAGTCGTGCCCATCTCTAACAGCAAGTCATAGTAATCCAAGGAGTGACATACATGAATATAATGTGTACATTTGCCCCTGAATATGCCAAGATGGCAACTTGATTCAGAGCTGCTGCTTTTATATAAAAAAGCAGCAGTAAACAGTACAGTTCTAAGTAGCAGCATTGCCAGCAGGAGCAACATAATATCCACTCCCCTCATAATAGAGTAAGGAGGTGTGTGTGGCCGAAAGACATGTGCTTGGAATCCAATAATTCAAAATTAATTTGAAAGGATCAATTAGTTGGTTAATTAATGGGGAAAAACAAAAGACAGCAACCAATAATTCACAGACAGAAGGCACTCACACACTTGGGTGAACAAGCAACAAAATGCTAAATGAAACCAAAAATTGATAACCGCACAGTTATAAAATATAACATTAAGGCAGTATAAACAGTATTGGTCTCTAAATTAGATACACCACCTTGTGAAAGAGAAACAGTAGTTAGTTACAGTTCTTTTATGTAAATTATCAGGTCAGAATGTCCTCTTTTTAAAAAAAGAGAGAAACAGGATACCATGTAACATTTACAATGCAATATAATCCTTCCAGGGTTACAGATTGGCCCAAATTTTCATAGCTGCCAGCGCAAACTAGAAAATATTCAAGTTAAAATGTAGAAGTCTGGCGGCTTAATGTCACTGGGATTTCTTTTACAGTTCTCTTGATTTTGAGCTGCCCACACAGGTACTCTGTTTGGCACCAGGGTAGACTGCAGGGAAGGGGAAGGGTGTGGGCATTGTTTAGAAAAATACCTTGGAGGCTGTCAGGAACTCGGCATTGGCGATATGGGGTGTTGCGTCCGTCCACTTGTCTGTTGCGACCAGGGATAGATTTGGGATTGTTCTGGTGTACTGTGCTCCCCGTGACCAAGCGCTCTCCCTTCCAGAGCTGGCATCCTACACCTCTGTGGCAGTGTTGAGGTCCCCAGGCTTATAATACTGGGTGACCTCAACATCCATGCAGAGGCACAGGTCACTGGGCTGGCTCTTGAGTTCTTGGAGATCATGGACTCCTTGGACTTCTAGCTTTTCATCAGCCCCACACATGTGATGGGCCATACTCTATATAAGAACATGAGAACAGCCCTGCTTGAACAGGCCACAGCCCATCCTGTTCAGCATTCTGTCTCACACAGCGGCTCACCATTTGCTTCACAGTATTCCCAAGCAGATGTCCTTACCTGTTTTCGATTCCCTGCAAATGGCATTGAGATATATCCTGCCTATCTCTCCAACCTGGAGGCTGTCCTTAGGCATCCATCATGATAGCCATTGATACCCTTGTTCTCCATGAACTTGTCTAATTCTTTCTTAAAGCTGTAGAGGACAGTACCCCAACTGGCTGCATGGGTTGAGGCCTTTGGGAATCATTAAACCTCTCTATCTGAGCGGGGAGGCCCCAGATGGAAGGAAATGAATTCCATAGCCCATATACTCAGGAAGCCAGCTTGGTCTGTATCTCTCCCCACCCACCCACCCAGATCAGCCAGCCAGCCTATGAGAGGGGGTTGCAGGACACAGCTGCTACTCTAGATAAGGCTTCCCGGGAATTCACCAGCTTACTTGACCCCTGGCACGTAAGGCCTGTCTCCACCCCTTGTGATGCTTGGTCATTGTAACTAATAAAGCCTTAAGCCCAGGCTAGCAGAAGGAGATCTGCATGGGACTCGGCCTGCTTGAACCCACTAATGTGTCCATGTGTGGTTAATCCTACAGTTTTTATATAGGCAGAGAGTGAGCATGGCCCGATGGTGGCCAACCTTGTGTTGATCCCCTTGTCATGGTCAGACCACCATCTATCGAAGTGCAGCCTTGCAGCAGCACCTCCTCTTCATGGGGAGCTCAGACAAATTAAGATGGTCCGCCCTAACAGTCTAATGGACCTCTTTGGGTTCCAGAATGCCATGTGTGGGGTTCTCAATGAACTGGTTGGTGTGCCTGTTGATGCCTTGGTGGAAGGGTGGTATGCCTCTGCCTCTGGGGCAATTAACATGCTCGCTCCTGAACACCCCCTTTGCCACTGGGTCCACGCTGCCCCCTGGTTTAACCAGCACTTGTGGGCCTTGAAGCAGAACAGAAGGAGGCTAGACAGCACATGGAGGCAGGACCTGACAGAACATAATTTATCTGCTGTCAAGATCTGCATAGCGCTGCACTGGCTGCCGATCTGTTACCACATTGTTTTCAAGGTTCTAATGGCGACATACAAAGACCTAAACAGTTTAGGAACTTGTTATCTGTCAGAATGGCTTCTACCCCAGAAGCCAGCCCATAATACTTGGTCCCCACAAGCAGGTCATCTGAGGGTACTGACCCCAAAGGAAGCCCATAAGACAGCAACAAGGAATCAGGCTTTCTCAGTGGCAGCTCCTTGATTATGCAACCAGCTTCCCTTGGAGATCTGTCAGGCTTCCACGCTGTAGGTCTTCAAAAAACACTTGAAGATCTGGTTATTTCAAAATGCATTTCCTGGTTCTAACTTATTATTGCAATCTCTCCCCATCTGTCTTTGTCTTACCTTGACCTTTGATTCTAGGATTGATGCAGTTGGCTTTAATCTTGGTTTTATGTATTATGTTTTGCTATTATTATTTTTTATCTTATTGTACAAGTGGTACCTTGTATAAAGGAATTAATTTGTTCATAATGAAATTATGTTAAGCAAATTTTCCTTTATACAAATTTCCCATAGGAATGCACTGAAAGCAGAGTGATCCCATTTTTATGTTTTACAGATTCACCCCACAGGCAATTATGTTAAGCAAATTTCCCCTATCTCTGGAATTTTTTATGTTGTACAAATTTTATGTTATACAAACTGTTTGTTATACGAGGGTCCACTGTTCATGTCGAAAGCACTGTAAACTGACCAGAGTGGCATTCATGCCATTGAATCACTCACTCACTCACTCACTCACTCACTCACTCGCTCACTCACTCACTCACTCACTCACTCACTCACTCAATCAATCAATCAATCAATCTCAGAGCAGGATGGTTTTACAGCTCTTGAGTAGACATGGACCCTTTTTATTCATTTCCCTGCACAAGGAGGCGGGAAGGGCTGTCCGGGCATCTTCCAGGATTGACACAATGACAACAGAGCAGAGTGCCACGCAGGGACTGTTAAGTGCGAGTCCCACCCTGGGCAATGAATACAAAAAGCCCATGTCTACTCTTGTGTACTAAGTAACTTGAAAATAAATCATGTTGTGGGCAAAAGCACCAAGTCAATGAATGTTGGCATCTCTGTTGCCTAAATCCAAAAGGAGTGAGCAAGTCAAATGAAGAGTAATCACAGCAACCATTCAAAAAATTCTTCCCAATGAGTCAAATGACTATTTGAGATGGCAATGGTATACTTTGGGAGCAACATCCCACTGGACTTGGGGACATAACAAAAGTTCATGACATTCAATTCCCAGCTCTTATTCATAAGTGTAGCTAAAAGACTCCAAATAAAGCAGCTGCTTTTCCAAACAGCTTTTCCAATAGCTTTCCTCCTGGATTTGTATAAGAAAAAGAGGGCGGGGACATCATTGGGTGCAAGATGTTGCATAACTAAAGTCAACTATTTGAAAATGCCTGAATATATATTATGGTCTTTTTGAACAATAGCCAGTACTACACAAAAAGAGAAGGTTAGTCAGTGTGGTTAAGATTTACAGTAAAAACAATGGTATCCTGGAACTGCAATAATTACTTACTTAGCATTTCTATCAGAGAAAAACACAGTCACAATTTAGAATTTCTTTCTGTTGTCAAAGATTTCTATTTTTTCTTTTTCTTTTTTGGAAAACGTTTAAAACTCACATTTTTACTTTTCAGCAAAGCACAACAGATGAAATGTTACCATTACCATTATCAAAAAGAATGAACTGATTTGGACAAGATAACATGCATTGGTCTCAGTCATGAGTTCATAGTTTCTCTCCACATCCTAACATAAGAACATAAGAAGAGCCACGCTGGAGCAGGCCAAAGGCCAATCTAGTCCAGCTTCCTGTATCTCACAGTGGTGTCACCAAATGCGTCTGGAGTGCACTAGACTAGATCTCTGTCTCCTGATACTGCTCCCCTGCATCTGGCCCTTGAAGTACCCTGGTTTTAAGCCTGGAGATTATACATCTCCATCATGGTTTGTAACTTGTCATGGACGTTTCCTCCAGGAATCTGTCCAATCCCCTTTTGAAGGCATCCAGGCCAGATGCCATCACCACATCCCATCCTGTGGCAGGGAGTTCCACAGACTAACAACATGCTGGGTAAAAACATGCTGCTTTCATTTTCTTCACATCCTTGTCTTGTGTCTCATTCTAATGATTTTAGTTTGTATATTGACATTTTCCCTCTAAAAATGGTGATTTGTTTTGGTTCATTTCATTTTAGGGTTTGCTTCATTTCATTTCATTTTCAACTTTTTTTTCAAATATTCATTTTGTTGGTTCATTTTGTTCGTTATTCGTTTCCCCCCTCTTTGCACGATTTAATCAATTTGACAGTGCTCAAGTGGGAAAAAACATTAAAAAAATAAAAAAAAGATGTTGACAACAACAGCACAAACTTGACTGGCAGCATCCTCATCCTCATCATCCACATCTTCCTCCTCATCTTCAGTCATCATTCATCACATCATCCTTACTGGGCAGTGGCAGGGGCGGGGGTGGTGGGGCTATCCTGGCCACTATGGCAGGGGCTTTTTGAGGCAGTGCTGGTTTTATTCTTTATATTTTTAAATTTATTTTAGGGTGCCAACCCGGCCACCCCTGGGGTCGGGTCAGTGCTCATTTATTTATTTACTTACTTACTTACTTACTTACTTACTTACTTACTTACTTACTTA
>JAHTLZ010000074.1:23390971-23403418 GCA_023846285.1 Phrynocephalus versicolor | reverse complement strand
TAATAATAATAATAATAATAATAATAATAATAATAATAATAATAATATGTCCTTATCCTTCAGCACTCTTCACTTTGACATAGAGACGGGCACGTACCGAAAAAATGGCAATTCGTTTTGGTTCGGTTCTTTTTAAGATTCATTTGTTTTGTTTCATTTTTAATGTTTTTTTTAAGTATTCATTTCATTGGTTCGTTTTGATTTGTTATTTGTTTTTTCTTCAAGCGCTGACCACACTGCCCCTGGGGCCAGGTTCGTGCTTATTTTATTTTATTTTATTTTATTTTATTTTATTTTATCTTATTTTTCATTTTATTTCATTTTATTTTTCATTTTAGAGTGCCAAACTGGCCACCCCTGGGGCCGGGTCAGCACTCCTTTTTAAAATTTATTTTTATTTATTTTATTTTTATTTTATTTGTTTAACTGATGACCACATGGTCTGCACTACAGCTGTAGCGTGGGCTGGTTGGCTATTTTTAAAAAAACTTTTGCCAGCCTGTGGACCAGTTTGGCGGCCCACGGGACAGGTCCAGTGCTCGCAGGCTGGTGCCAGGCCCATGCAGCAAATTGGGCTTTTTGTTTTGGGGGGCATCCCGTGGGCCAGTTCCACAGCCTATGGGCCGGTTCAGCAACCCACGGGCCGGGGTTCGCACGCTGGATCTTTTCTTTTCTTTTCTTTTTAATCCTTTTTTTTTACTGCTGACCATAGCTGCCTACCAGCTGTAGTGTGGATGGTCAGCTTTTTTCCCCCTGGACACCCCCTCCCTGCAGCAAGAATGACCCACCAGACCAGGAAGAACCGTCCAGGACCATGAGCAAGAGAACCAGGTAGGAGACACCGACAAACAAAATAAACCAAACTGAAACAGAAATTTCTCTTAGAGGGGGAGTTCGTTATTCGTTTCGTTACATAACAAAATGAATAACAAATAATGAAACAAACCAAAAGTTCATTTCGTGCCCATCTCTACTTTGACACCATTCTGCTGGAATCCTAGGAAGCACAGCAACATCCTGGGAATTAAAAACCCTAAAGCTAAGTTGCAGTGCTCTACTTTTGAACCAGACACTAAAAGAATCAGGTATGTCCCTTCTTCCTTTTCCTGCAGTTGCCTCCCACTATGCCAACAACCTGTGGAATTTCACCACCCTTGGCCCCCCATGGCATCTCAAGGGCACCCATGGCTGCAGGAAAAACTAATGACTGGTTCAGGTGGAATCAAATGCTATGGTATCCTGACCTAATCATATTTTGGACTGCAGATTTAATTAATGGCACATACTTTTCTAAGTAGACATTTTGGAGAAGGTAGCCATGCCAGTTCTGTGCAAGAATTTCAGGCAGAAATCAAAGAAAAATAAAACAAGACAAGAAACATGTGGCCTAAAGAGACAAAAAACAGACACCAAATCTGGGTGAGGGTGGGGAGGGGAGGGGGAAGAGGAAGAGGGGATTTCTTTGAGGTTGATGGAGTGGGAAATTTTAGGAGATGATGGGAGGAAAGGGAGTTGCAGACAGTTTTTGCCTAGGGTGGTAGAAACTGGGTTTGTTGGTAATGGAAAAAAAGAAAGAGACAAAGAAAAAATGGTAGTATAGAAGTGTTACATTGAATGGACTCTTTAGGAATTTTTACAACAGAGCTTGCATGCAAATATACCTAGATATAATAGCCAATGAATATTTGGTATAAACATATATTCCATTGCATATTATATTGCTCACCCCATTCTGCTGCTATACGCCTGAAGAAGTGGACGTGTCAACAAAATGTTACATTGAAATATGAAAGTTAGTCTTTAAATTGCCACATGTTTTTGTTTTGCTTTATTTTTCTTTGATTTATGCCTGCTTTTATAAGTGTTACTCAAAAACAAACAAGCAAACAAATGAGTGTATGAGCATGCTAAAAATCAATTATATATATATATATATCTGTTATTCAAAGGGATTAGCAAATGTTGTGGTTTTTTCCCCCGGGTCATATTTTGAGTAACTTAGAAAAGAGCACTGTATTCAATAAATACTGGAAAGAAACAAAATAAAGAATGCTTAAAATGCTTCTTAAAATACCATCTCTTCTTAGTATGAACCAAAGGCAGAGTCAATTTGAGACAATACCATCCACACCCCATCTTTCATTATCACCAAACTTCGCATTTCACACAAAAGCAATAGCTAGTGAAGCCTTACAGCTTTAATTAGTTTCTACCATAGCTGTGAAGGTCAGCCAATTACTGTGTGTGAAATTTCAATACGAATTGAAGACAACATTGCAACATTGTGAAATTTTGTAGTGCTGTAAATCTGGCATGATAGAACCTCTTTTCAAACACAAATAACAAATTAATCATTGTCTATGTGCAACTTCTACTGATGAATTTAACATGTGTTAGTAGAAGGAAAAAAGTGTGCTTAATTTTGGATGTCTTCTTTCACTAACTCTGACAGAATACTTAAGCCATCAAGTCACACTGTGTCTTATGCAGCTCAAGTCATTTTATTCCTTTTAAATGATACAAAATTAAGCAAACAACTAACAAACATTTTCCTCCTAATACCTGTCATTTGCACCGAGATAACAGTCTTTCTGGCATAAAATTCTATGGGTGGGGGAACAAAGGTCAGTCTGGCTTTCTCCCATATTTATATCTTCATATCTTGAAAAAAATCATATAAAACCCAATGTAAAATGAGATTCTCATCCATCTCTAGTAAAATGACAGGGATCCAGACAGGTTTTTTTTCTGGGTGGCTTTGAGAGGATGTGGGATAAATTGGGGCAGATGCAGTGACTTCTCTAAGCCTTAGAATAACCTATAAATTGCCAGGAATATAATTGTCCTGAGCACATCTGCTGAGAAATTCCAAGACTGAAGATGTTAATGCTCAGTGGTTTAAATTCTGGCTGCAGTGCGAGAGGTCGGAAGTTCAATTTCCCACTCTGTCTTATTGACAAGGGCTGGACTTGATTATCCATAGGGTCCCTTTCAGTTCTGCAGTTCTAAGATTACTATTATTATTGGATTACTGCAATCTGTAGCACTTCTACGCATTCTGCTCAGTTGCGTGTACATGTATTTGCAAATAACAATAACAGGTTTAGGTGGTGTTTAGTTCTGGGTGCTTGATTGGCATGCACATATAGGCCAAATGTTAGACTCTAAAGTGGACCTTGACCTTCATTTTCAGACGGTAGACCATACCAAGATGCCCTTTGCATTGCCTTGTTCAACTATTTTATCTCAATTAAAACCAGTGACACCAACTGAGGTGGACAGAGCACGTGTCGATCAATGGAGGGCCTCCACCTCCTCCCTTGATCCTTATGCAGCCTGACTCACAAAAGAAGCCATACCAGTGACAACAGACTGGGCAAAAGCAATAAAAGGTCCCTCTAAGAGAGAAGGTTGCCCCTAGCCCTCAAAGACATTCATTAGGTCCATTAGAAAGAAAACCTAGTTTGGTGGCAGACAACATTGGCAATTAGAGACCCATTGCCAATGTCCCTTTTATGACACGGTGGTGGCCAATCAGCTTCAGGGACTTTTGGATGAGACCACATTATTTATTAGGGCAAGAAGACACCAACATATTTTTCCCATTCTGGCCACCTTTCACTAGTTACTGGTCCACTTCTGTATCAACTTCAAGGTTATGATGATAACATGCAACACCCTAAATGGCTTTAAGACCTTGGTACCTCTCATAGTGTCTTCTTCCAACAAGACCTATCTTTGTTACCTATTCTTTGCAGGCAGGATGATTGAAGACTCTGCCTCCAAGGGAGGCTCGGAAAGAGAAAACTAGGAACCAGTATAGCTCTTAGCAGTATACATTATGCTCTGTTCTTTGCATTTGTTGTATTTTAACTGTTGTAAACAGCCCAGAGTGGCCCTGCAGCTAGATGGGCAGTATATCAATCTGATAAATAAACAGAATGAATAGAACGATTGGCAGATGAGTGAATGGTGCAGAGCCGATGAACAGATGGAAATGTCTGCTGCATGGTTGGATGATGATTGGTTGATGAGTTTGAAATGTGAAGGGGTGACAGGTGACCATTTAAGGTTGGGTCTGTTCTGAAATAGTCTGCAAGAAAGGAGTCTGTTGTGTAAAGTTTGTGGACTTGAGTTTGATGAAGGAAAGTGGTTTGTGGTAAACTCTCTGTGAATATTGTAGAGGAATATAGAATTACACCCCCCTTTCCCCTTTAGTTTGAATATCTTATACATTTTTTGTTGTTGCACATCCTAAAGTCAGAACCAACTTATAGAACCTTAATAGGGCTGCCAAGGTAGGTGAGATGCTTAAGGAGTGGCTTTACTAGTTCTGCAACCCAGTGAGCTTCCAGGGCTCAACGGGGATTTGAATTCAGGTGTCCTGAGTTCTAGTTCACCATGCTCTCCACTACATCACACTGAGCATCTGAAATTCCTCATCATTTAATCCAGGGGTTCTCAAACGATGGCCTGCGAGTTGCATCCAGCCTGCCAGGGGCCTTGAACTCAGCCTGCCAGCAACTGCAGAAATGAGGGGGGAAGGGAGAGGGGCAAGTGAGCCAAGCCCCAGCCCCATTGCCCCCACCACCTCCTCCCCCCAGGCCTAGAGCCTCTGCTGTGCCCCAGCCCCAAAGGAAAAACTCACTATCATCGTAGTCCTCCAGACACAGTATGGTGGCAGTGAGGCCCATGCTTGGTGGCCTCCACCATCCCGAAGATGGGCAAGGACAACAGTCAGGGTGGGGCAAGGGGGGAGACACAAACCTTGTCCCCTCCAGCATGGCACTGGCGCCGCCAGCAGCTCCAGACGCCTAGCCCAGCAAGAACGGCACCAGTGCGGGTGGCCTTGGTGGGCTGGCCCTCAGTGCCTGGGACCTCCCTGGTGCAGTGGCAGGGGGCTCTCCTCCTCTGTCCATCCACCTGCCCACCCAGTGCCCATCTCTCATTGTGGGCGGAGCGAAGGTAGCAACCGTCCCGCTGGCGGGGAAGTCCGGCATGTACCCTCGGCCCCTGGAGAGCAAGTGAGTGACTGAATGAGAGTGCAGGGGCCATGGGGAGCCCAGTTCAGGCCCCGCTGCCAGGGCTGCTCACCGCCCTGTATCAGTTTACCATGGCCTATAGTTACTGGTGGAGCAGGCACCACCGCAAGACAGCCGCCTTCAAGCTCTTCTTCCGCTACTGCCTCTTCCAGGGCAGCTTCACACTCAGTGCCAGCCTGGGTGACTCCTCCTCCTCCTCCTCCCCCCACTCCAAAGCCCCGAGGTTGGCAAAGAAGGGCAAGGGAGGCACTGCCTGCCTGCCCCACTAAGGCGACCCATAGCCAGCCAGCCCACTGATCTACAGTTTACAGTTGCTCCACCTCACCCCCCCCCCTTGCTGGGTGGGTGAGACATGAGGGGGGGGAGGAGAGGGCACAAAAACTTTGTCCCTGGGTGCTCCAAATTCTAGCTATGCCTCTGTTAAAGAGAGAGAATTCTAAATAGTAATAAAAAGGTAGTGGCTAGTTGTTGCTTTGGCAAATTCCTGAATTAACAGCAGAAGTAAAGAAGTAACTGGACTTGGAGTGAATGGGTCAGGAGAGCCTGATTACCAGAGTGAATATCTCATTAGCATAGTATGAATGAGTTGATATACCTTCCTAGATATGGTAGACCTTCTTGTTCTTTTACTGGTTTTACCAGTTTTGAATTATTTTGGGGAAAAGTGAGATACAGTTTTTTTGGATAAGTTTGGGGAATTTTTCTATAATAAAATTGACTATATACTTAACTCATTGGTAGCTAATGGTGGCAACCAAGCTGGCCTACAACCCCTTCCAGTCCTGCCAACACAGTCAGTGGTGATGGGAGATTTAGCTGAAGTCCAAAAACATCTGGAAGGCAACGACTGGCTATCCCTCATTAATATAACCAAGTGCATTTCCTTCACACTTCTTCCATCCCTGATAAGGAAAAATATATCACAAATGTAAAAGAGGAATACAGATTTTATGTCACAACCATTTCTTTCTCTGCTACAAAATTCAGGAGATATTGAGAATCTCCTCAAGTTCTGATGTTTCTGCTCAAGAAAGCTCACAACAGAGCTTTGTTTTTGGGTTCCTTCTATATGAATTGAAAAATATCTTAAACTTAGTTGAGTCTTACAGTAGAGGTAGCACAAATGAAGTCTGGCATTGATAAATGTGCTATTACCCAAGTGAAAAGAGTCAATTCTCTGAGAGCAGTAACTATGAGTTCACTAATGAACAGCTTATTCAATGCACAGAGAAGCAAAAAAAAAAAAAAAAAAAACCCACCCTACAAATAGCTAGTCAGCCATGAAAATCTCAATATAAACCATACTTAAATTGTTTTTCAAGAATATGTACTTTGATAGAGTAAAGGTTGGCTCAAAAAAGAACTCAGTGAAAAAGAAAAAAAATACTGCTGTCAATATCTGGGCAACCCTAGTGTATTGCACGTATTCTTTTGAAAATCTTTACTAGAAGTACAGTGATCTTGATGATTTCAATTTTTAAAAATGAGTTATCTTGTCAAAATACTGCTGGTGTCATTCAAAGGAAAGTACAGAGCATCCTTCTTTACCACACAGCACATGAGCAGGTGTGGGTTTGCTGATATCAAGAATCTCTATCTGGGTCAAATGGTCAAACTTCAAAACTAATTCTCTGAAGCACAGTTCCATGACATCAGTTGATAGTAGAAAACATTAAAGGACTTACTAGCATTATGATTTGCAATTGAGAAAAAACCTACACTAACTGAAGTCTAACTGAACAATAATGCATGATTTGAGAAATGACTACATGGACAGCACTTCAGCTACCTGCTGAATGTCCTCAATAAGGAACAATCAAAGCTGTGGCTTAAAATAGGCTGAAATAGAAGATACATATGTGGAATCTAATACAAAGTTATATGTCCTAGATACTATCAGAAAATATTTAAGAATCAAGTTGCAAGTGATATATGGGGAGTGGTAGTGAGTGGACTGTTCTGAATCTAGAAAAATGATTCATTGTGTTTCGAAGTTGAGTCATGGCAATTGGACTTCTATTCTTGTGAGATTGCAACATTTCGCTGCTCATCCAAGTAGCTTCATCAGTCTGAGGAAAGTGATGCAAGGCTTCCAATTTACTGTTCACCATGGTTTCATGCAACCCTAATCTGAACAGGCTCATTAGGTGGACAGCGACCTGAATAGGCTCTTTAGGTGGAGAATGGCCTGAATAGTCTCATTAGATGGACAATGGCCTGGTGTGCGTAAAAGTCACACCTATTCCTCCCTTCCAAACACCCATTCAGCATGGGTCATTCCAGGTAGCCTCCTGGTGGAGGTCTGAAGTCCTTCACAAAACAAAGTACATGTAATGGTTGTCAAACATCATGCTACATGGGCTTCAGTTACCTTTATTTTAGAGTCAATTCAACCCTGTATTCTTGTTTTTCCTTTTTAACCCTTGAAGGTACAAATTCTATATATAATTTTTCCTTTTATTTAATTTATTTTATTTTATTTCTATCTATCTCTGCATATGCCAAAATTTCATTAATCATTGTTTCATCTATTATCTTTTATTTTAACTAATTCTGATTAGTTCTAGAATCCACATTTACTTCTGACTAATTCTAAAATCCACATTTACTTCAAACATGGATTATATCTACCTTAAATCAACACAGAAAAGAGAGGGGGGAAGGGGGAAAAGAGAGATTTTTTTTTATTTACAGAATTTTTAGCTGTCCCACTGCCAAGTGGTTTCTGGGCAGCAATAGACAGAATTTTTCTATCACATGTCTACCTTACATAATAATAAATCCTATGGAGTAGGAACTGGCAAACCACTCCCGTATTCCTGCCAAGAAAACTCCATGGACATGGGGTCACAAAGAGTTGGTCATGAATGTAACGACACAACACACACACACACACACACACACACACATGTTTAAAATATACTAAGCATATTTGCATAGCTTTAATCTAATCTAGTAAACGATAGATACCATCTTTAAATCATTAAGCCTAATTTCCTTTTATATAGAATCCTTATTGCAATTTTAAAGTTTCTTATCAGAAATTTTCTTTTATGTGGGTCACACAATTTCAAATCTCTTTTACATCTCAGTTATATTTGCTTTTTTGGCTGCCCTAAGAAGACCATATCCTGGCCCATAAGATCTACTTTAAGTTTTTTCTTTCTTATTTCTTTTCCTTTTAGTTTCCCATCTATAACTAATATATCCCAATACCTTGCACATCTCTTGAGATTTAAGAAATTCAGTCAGACACCTTTATATTGGCATAAAATAAATACATAAAATAGACAATGGACAGTAGGTAATAAAAACACACAATTATGGGAGTGTGCGTGCCCAGCCAGTATTACTCAATTAACCAGAAAGGGTAGAGGGAATATAGGTAAACTGTAAGAAGATGAGAGCTGGAGGATGTTTCCATGAAGCATTATATTTATCCAGCCATAGTCGACTGTAGACCATCCAGAATAAACAGACTATATCTGGGGGTGTTAAGCAAAAGGCCCATTGAGTAACTGTGGCCTGCGTCACTGGATTAACAAGTTGATAAATATGGCGATCTGCCTAGTGTGGGTTTTATCCGAGCCTGACAAAAGGTTATGCAAAATGATCTCATCCTGACGACCAGGAAGTCAAGCAAGATGTGGCTCTAGGTGAGAAGCACGGATGTCCTTGTATAGTGGGCAATATAAGATCATATGCACCAGAGACTCAATGGAGAGCCGAATCTCCAGTATAAGACATTAGAAGGGAGCACATTACATCTGGCTAGAAATTCACATATATACTGTACTTCCATATGTAAGACCTATCTTGAGGTTTTCACAGGCATTCTCCTTTTTCTCATAAACATTCTCTCACTTAGGAATTATAAGTTTCCTCATCTTTATTCTTTAAGTAGCTAGTATTTCTAATATAGTTATTTCACACAAATTAAACAAAGTAGCTTTCTCATTTTTCATCAGTGTGTTCCAGTTCAATCATCCATCTTTCCTGCCCAAATAATACTCTTGCATAGAGAGTATTATTTCACTACTCATAATACTTGAGTAATCCCTTCTTGTAGCCGGAAATCTTTCCTTTCAGTATCTTCTCTTTCTGCCAGTCAAGCCCAAGTCTGGCAATTCTCTCTCCCTCTCCTGAAGTAAGTTTTGCCCTCTGTAGACATTTGCAATTTCTTTAGTCTTTGTTGTTGCCATTGAAACTGTGCCCAGATCTTCCCCTCTCATCTCATTCACATTTTTTTCTTATTTGAATCACTTTATCTTCTCCTTTTTCATTTCTTTGTTGGTTCTTCAACACTTGGAATTGAATCCCTTGTTTTTGCTTGCTTATAGCTTCCGTCAGCTCATTTGTACTGTCAGTTTCCTCCTCTGATTTCTGTTGAATTTATGTGTTCTCATGACAGGCCTCTATTTGTTCCTTGTGTGATGTAAGGGAATTCAAAATTTTCTGGAGTTTGTGCAGAATAAATTCCTGAAATACCTCTCATTGCATCATCTTTCAGCTATGTTGTAGTCAAGTACAGTTCAGATCAAGTTATCTTGTACTTCTCCCTGAGAGAGGAGAGATCAATGGCTCATACAGCTCTCATTTAACTCCATCACTACGAATATGAAAAGGAAAGACTTGCCAGATCTTCACTTCAAAGTAAGCAAAAGCTGATGGGCAGAATGATCCCAGGCCAGGTTTTCTAAGGCTGTCTGCCAATTCAAATGCCTCTAAGCAAATGCTGAGATAAGCATTGGCCAGCTTTAACAATCCACCGAAAAAGAAAAGAAAAATACCAGAGATTTATTTATTTCTTTATTTGATTTCTATACTGCACTATCTGGCACAAGTGCCACTCTTGCCAGTTTAATTTTTTTTAAGATTAATACAACAAACAAACAAAGCATAAAACAAGCATAATAGCCCAAAACTACTATCAAAATCAAAATTATAGACAATAATAGAACCCAATATGCCGTAACATCAAAGCCCCATGGCGCAGTGGTTAAATGCCTGTACTGCGGGTAAAACTGTGCTCACGACCTGGGGTTCAATCACAGGTAGCAGGCTCATGCTTGACTCAGCCTCCCATCCTTCCGAGGTCAGTAAAATGAGTACCCAGCTTGCTGGGGGGGGGGGCAATGTGTAGCCTGCATTAGTGTTATTAAAACTGTAAACCACCCTGAGACTACTTGAAGCGGTATAGGGCGGTATATAAGCAGAACACTTTGCTTTTAAAGGAGAGAATAAAGGTGAATAAAGTTTACAGAAACAGATGGTGGTCTAAAGCCAGGGAAAGCCACTCTAAAAATCCAGGTCTTCAGGAGTTTTTGACTGACCTGCAGTGTGGGAGCCAGGCAGATCACTGGAGGAAGTTGATTCCAGATATGAAGGAGCAAAAGAGAGCTAAAACAAATTTACTTTTCCTCTTTAAAGGTCCCTTCTGCCAATAAGAAAAAATGAATGAGGTAAGTTAAAAAGTGAATAAAATCTCCTCCCCCTGTTTGATCCAAAGCCATTTTTCTCTGTGCAGGGAGTGGGGTGGGGCTACAATCTTATTTCTCTGGAAATCCAAAAGTTACATCCAGAATATTGGTACCATATATTAGAAAAAAGAACAGTTTCACCCAATATTTCAGCATGATGTTTCTAGCAGCTAATATTTACAGTATCAAAGTCCAGTTACTGACAGCTCATCTGGCATCATTGCTGGCATCCCGTTTTCCCCTGCTGGAAAAAGGCAATCCTGGTTCAGCAGAAACAGTTGCCGCCATCTCTTCACCTCCTCTCCAGGGAGGGCTAACCCCTTTTTAGGGGTGCCAAGCAGGGAGAAAGTCAGCCCAGCAAGCGGAGCCCTGCTTGCCGTTGCTGTCTGGCTGCAACATCAAACCAGAAGTCCGCAATATGCGTGTGACAATGCGCAAAGGGAGGACCTTGCCCCCCTCCTGACAACACCTCTACTTCCAGGGGCTCTACTCTCCTCCTGTACATAGACAGTGATGATCTGAAGCAGACAGACTCTACTCTCCATGGGACGGGGGGGGGGGGCGCGGCATCTACATGAGTTCCAATCCTGATTTTCACAAGGTTTCAATTTATATGGAAAATTTCCAGGAATAACTAAAGCCTTCCCCTTCAGATATGTTGCCCTATTTTATTTTATTTTATTTTATTTTATTATTGCCACAGACTGTTAAAAAGATTCGTAGGATTATTTGTGGTTGTCAGTCAATCAACCAACCTTTCTGCTGTGCCTCCCTCAGCCATGTTTCACAAAGTGACACTAAGTTTACCCAGAGCATATGCAAATGCTAGACTCCCTCCGTGAAAAATAAATGCTCACTGTCTGTTTTTCCAACAGGAGGTGAGACTTCTTCCAGGGGCCATTGATTCTTTGATGGGCTTCCTTGCTATGTCAAGAAATCCTCTTCCATCAAGAAGACATTTTGCAAGTATTATTATTTTCTATAATTTTGATTTTGATTTTAGCTATGGACTCTTTTGCAAGCACCCGCTCTAGTGCTGCTTGTCTTCTTAGTTCATTTTGGTGGTGCATCTGGGGGGCAATGACCTTACTCAGTGCAATGGGAAATCAATCATTTTACAGGTCATCACTGACCTGAGGTTTTTGAAGCTTCGTTTTCCCCAAATGTGCTTGCTTTGGTCAGAGATTGCACCTGCAAGGGTATCAACTGAGAGATGGTGAAAGTGATGTGTGGTGGTCTCCGGGGATGTGTGATCAAATATCACTGCCCATGCTTGTATAGGCAAGATGGAGTTCATTTATCAGAGGTAGGGTTAAATTTGTTCTTACAGGAGATACAAGGGAGCCTGTGGGCTGAGGATGGTCAGCTTGGGGGGGGGGAGATATAGGAGCATATTAATAGCTCCTTAGTAGAGATGGGCACGAAAAATAATAATAATAAAAAAAGAACAATCACCAACCTGGCCTGGGAGTCGCATGGTTGGCACAATAAATTAAAGAAAAAATAATAAAATAAAACCAGTGCCAACCAAGTAATATAAAAAAATTAAAAAATGGCGCCCGCTGGCTGCCTGGCAAAAAAAGGAAACAAAAGAAAAAAATAAAGAAAATAAAGAAAAAACCTAGGTTGGCCAGCTGGTCCTGGTCCAACCAGTCCAGAAGTTTAAAAAAAAATTTAAAAATGGGGGCAAGCGGGGAAGCAAGTGCCTCTCAGCTGTGAAAAAACAAAACAAACAAAACAAGCCCTGGGAAAAATATTTTTTTTTAAAAAAATTAAAAAGTGCTGACCCAGCCTGGGAGCGGTGCAGAAACAAAAAGTAAAAAAGTAAAAAACAAAAGAAAGAAAGAAAGAAAGAAAGAAAGAAAGAAAGAAAGAAAGAAAGAAAGAAAGAAAGAAAGAAAGAAAGAAAGAAAGAAAGAAAGAAA
>JAHTLZ010000074.1:23368709-23385540 GCA_023846285.1 Phrynocephalus versicolor | reverse complement strand
GGGGGGGGGGGGTCCCCAGCCTCCCCCCTCTCCTGTCCTGGGCTGCTCTGGTGGGGGGCATCCTCGTCGTCTTGCCAACTCGCCATGCCATGCGGTGTGGGCGGGGGATCCAAAATGGGGCGACCACAATATTTATTTTGAAATCGTGGTCCAAAAACACACCAAAGCACCACAGAAACATGCAAAAATAGCTATTTTAAAACTGCCTGAAGTTTTACAGTAGCAGCAGTGGGTTTTTTCTTGCAACAAAACGTCTCCATTGATTTTATTTTATTTTAATTTTAATTTTATTTTTTTACACCTGCACAATGATGGGCTGGCCATGGGAGTGGAGCATGCAAATTTTTGGAGCCATTCCACCAATTGCATGGCCACTTGACCAGGTTTTGACTGAGACTTCTGGGATGTGCCAGTCGGGCATAAAAACCCCACTAACCCGAACCCGAACCCGAACCCTAACCCTAACCCATACGCCAGTACACTGTCCTTCTTAGTGAGTCAGAGAGGCACCCAGAGGTGCACCCCACTAACTCACCCTAACCGTACCCGTAACCCTAAGCCTAGCCCTTGCGCTAACCCTAACCCTAAGCCAGATCTGTGTACTCGCATTGCACTACACGCAAGTACACTTCCCTTCTTGGTGAGCCATAGAGCGCCCAGAGGGCAGTATGCTAGTATGCTGTCCTTCTTAGTGAGTCAGAGTAGAGGCACCCAAAAGAGGTGCCTCTGCCTGCCACTGCAACTTGGTGTGCATATCCAATTGGCTATGCGTACCCTTTTGTAGCGGGCCAGAGGAGGCACCCACCCCAGAGAGGTGCCTCCAGGAGCCCGCTTTCCCTTCATAGCGGGCCAGAGGAGGCACCCACCCCAGGTGCCTCCAGGAGCCTGCTTTCCCTTTGTAGCGGGCCAGAGGAGGCACCCACCCCAGAGAGGTGCCTCCAGGAGCCCGCCCCCCCCAAACCAGTACTAACGACAGATGAAAAAACAACAAACGAAATGACAAATTTTTAAGAAATTTCGCGAAGAACGGAAACGAGCTGAAACGGGCCGGCTCCAACACACGACAACTCGAAACGTCATTTTTTCTGGTCGTGCCCATCTCTACTCTGGAGTTGTGAGGCCACAACCTGCTCTAGAACCTTCCCTAAGAATAGGATATTCGATTCCAGTTGGTAATTGTTCAGTATCATTGGGTCTAAGCAGGGCTTTTTTAACAGTGGTTTTACTACTGCCCCCTTTAAGCATACCGGAATCCTGCCCTGTTGTAAGGAGGCATTCACTACTCTTCCCAGCCAGTCTGCCATACCTTCTGTGGCAGCTTTTATGATCCATAAGGGGCAGGGATCCAGCAGACATGTGGTGGCCCTCATTGCCCTAAGGGTCCTCCTGACCAGATCATCTGGCTGTAGGAGCTGAAATTTATCCATTAATACAGGACAAAGAGGGTGGGGTGTTTTAAATTACAGGCTCTGGATCAATAGCAGCCTCCAAGGTAGCCCAGATCTGTTCAGTTTTGCTTGCAAAGTACTGTGCAAATTCTTTGCAGCGAGATACAGAGTGAGTGGTCTGTGTTATCTGCCCATGAATCAGTGTGTAGTAGACTACAATTAACACTACCTTTTACCTTTTGAAATATGGAGGAATTTTCCAAATCTTAAAAGGGAAAATATGCCACTCGTTTTGAGCAAAAACCTGAACATTTTTGTGACAGCTTTTGTATTTTAAGCAAGAACCATCTACTAGTTCAGAGTGGGGAAACCCACCCAGAAAAATTCATGTCCCGCTTTTCTGCTGTGCAATTTTTTTTCTTTGTACAGATGCTCGTACCTTGGTGTTTTACAATGAGGTGATCACATTCTTCTAATTACATTAGGAGCCAACCTAATCACAGAGGAACTATAAGGCAGGAGTCTGGAGACTGCTAAACTTAACATGAGTTCTTAGATTGACTTCAGCCTTCTAGTGCTGTGTATCTTAGCAGACTTACCAAATCCAGGCACCTTTTATAACTAAAATGTGATTTATTGAAACTTAAAGAAGGATACACAAGATATTTGCCTCTAACTGGAAAGCAACAAAGTTAAGTTCCCCACACTATTACTGTCCTCTAGTTAATTCCTAAGCTACATTTTGCCTCTGGTCTCTCTCTTTACTTCAGGCGATGAAGCATCCCCACGGCTCATCCTCCATTGGCATGGGGGAATAAGTCACATGTTTCATACTCTCCAATCAGACCCCACTTGCTTCCTCACTGTCGGGTTGTTGACATCTTCACAGAGCGATTGTTGATACTAACTATATATAAGAGTTGAGCTATAGCAGAAACTTGCACCTTAATATGCAATGTTTACTAATGGCCTAGCCAAACTGCTACTCTCTACTTCAAATTCCCCTACAGCACAAACTCAAGTTTTTGAGCATTCTTATTAGCATGAAGGAGGGCCCCAGAACCTTAGTATCATTATGGAAATAACCTAAGGGTGATTGTAAAACTTCCTTCAGCAGACAAGAAGAAACCAAATTTTAGAAATTTACAAGCCACTAAGGATCAAAATGCTTGTATTTAGGATAGGTCTAAAAGGTGAACTCTTTAGAATGCAGCTCAATCCCTAGTCCCCAAAGCTCAAGCTTTGATTATAAATAACCCAGTCTTTTGCTGCAGCTAAAAAGGCGAGAAAGCTAAATCAAAATCTTATCTGACTCTGCTCCCTTCTTTTAGAGAACATGGGGAAAGAAGCAAAAGCTATTTCCTGACTAGGACAATTCATTTTTACAGCTATACATAAAAAGCCTGGAAGGCTTCCTTTTTACCCTCCAGCTCTGCAAAATGGTGTCCCAAGCAGCTGAAAGGGGAGAGATGCATTGGAGTATCTAAAGGAGATATTGGGCTTTATTGGGGTGAAACTAATTCTGTTATATTCATTTCAATTTCCCCTTTCTTTGATTTGGATTGCTGGCCATCCTTTTACAAATCAATGGATATTGAATGGTTGAGAAGGGTTGGTTGTGGTGTTGCTCTGCCCAGTGACTCTTGGAACCACTGTGTAGTCACTCTTGAAACACACACGTGTCGTTGATTTGGTATGTTTTTGGACATTTCTCCAAGATAGTGCACAGGCCTTCATGAAAAGAATGTACTGTAGTATGAGTGAATTAAATAGAAAGATCAAGGGGACACCTCACATAGTTTCCTTCACACAAAAATGATACAAAATAGAGTGCATAGAGCTAATAGCTAAGACCTCTCATGCTCAGAGTATTATTTGTGTATTTATCCAGCCACCCTGAGATTCCACCGTAGCACTCTGTCCAAAATAGGTAGCTGAAAATAACCAGCACAGACTTGCTGTACGAACATCAGAGCATGCCCATATCAAAGAGCCTTTTCACACGACCCCTAAAATCCGCCGCAAATGGCTCCCAGCTCCGGAGCTTAAAAATGTTTCCCCACCAGCTCCAGAGTTTACAGGAAATTAAGTGTGACCACGCCCACTTTAGCACGTCCCAGCGCACCTTTCAAGTACCTGCTCTCTGGAGGTGGAAATTCCTTGATGCGGTGTAACAATAGTGAGTGCGGGGCGCTCCTCGCTTCTGTTTGTTGTTTTTTTGGCTCCCGCCCCTTTAAGAGCTATTTAAGAGACTGGAATGTTGCTGCGGCAAGAGCGAGAGGCAGAACGGAGGTGAGCCTGCACTTTTTCCTTTCTTTTTTTCTCCCTCCCCTCACGCAGACAGGAGCAAGGAAGTGCGGAGGGGTGGGGACACAGGAAGAGCGACAAGCCCCTAAGATCTCTGGTTCGAATTTAAGTGGCCAGTGGATCTTAGGGGTCGTGTAAAAGCACCCTTAATCTTGTTTTGACTTAGTTTACTATGTTGTGTTGTTGCTCTTGTTGTTGTTATTATTATTTTGTGAACATCTTGATTTTTAGATCAATTGCCTTTTAATATCCTTTTTCGTTATTTTTATTTTTATTTTCTTTATTTTAGGGATTAAGTGGGATTTTGTTTTTTGTTTTTATGTTTATGCTGGAAACTTCTCAGAATAGTGGCAAGACCACTAGATGGTGTGGAAAACAAACAAACAAACAAACAAACAAACAAACAAATGAAAGAAAGAAAGAAAGAAAGAAAGAAAGAAAGAAAGAAAGAAAGAAAGACTGGAACCATATACAGTATATAATGAAATAAATAAGCATTATATTAAAATGGTAAATAAAATCAATATCAATAATGAAATCAAAACACATTTAAAACAAGAGAGCACATTTAACCCCCTCTCAGACCACCAGTCCTTAAGGAAAGATGGCCCCAGCCTAGCTTCATGTGGGAAGGAGTTCCAGAGTCAGAGTCTGGGTGTAGTGTCATAGAAGGGCCTCTCCTGTGTTCCTACCAAGCAGACCTGTGAGTGTAGTGGGACTGGGAGAATGGCCTCCCTTGATGATCTTAATGCCCAGGCAGGCTCATAAAGGAAGACACTGTGATTTACATAGCTTGGACCTTTTTATAGGTTAAAACCAGCACTTTAAATTGTGCCCAGGATATCAGCCAGTGGAGCTGCTGTTACAGAGGGGTTATATGTTTTCTAAAGGAGGGCCCCACATACGTGTCACCATGGGCAGCTCAGACCTGTCAAGAAATAAGCACAGATGGAACACTAGTTTTAACTCTTTAAAGGCACTCCTGACAGCTTCTGAAACCTGGGCATCCAGGATCAAGGATAAATCAAGGAACACTCCCCCCCTCCCCCAAAGCAACAGCAAAGTGTGCTGCTTTGCTACTTATATACCACCCCATCGTGCTGAAAGCACTTTCTGGGCAGTTTACAAGTAATTTTGCAGGCTACACATTGCCCCTCCTTCAGCAAGCTGGGTATTCGTTTTACTGAGCTTGGAATGATGGGAGGCTGAGTCATACTTGAGGTGAGCTATCTGGGATTGAAGCCCAGGCCATGAGCACAATTTTAGCTGCACTATAGCAGTTTAAACTCTGTGCCACTACCCCCCCCCCTTTTCCCAAGCTGCCTACCCGTGCTTTCAGAGGGAGTGTGGTGCCATCCAGCACAGGCTGCAACCTTATTCCTTGATAAGGTTTTCGAATGATCAGGCACGCCAACATCTTGTCTGGGTTTTATCATTTTAAGTATAATTACTTAGTCTGGGGAGCACTATTGTGTAATTGGGCTCAAAATATTTTCTTATCACATAGGATTAATACTGTTTTTCTTCACTCTAGGATTTCATTATGTTGTAGTTACAAAATCAGTAATCAATGCAATTGGAGACTGTAGGCAAGAAGTTAGAAGCAGCCATTATTATTATTATTATTAATTATTTATTTTAGAGTATTTTTACCCCGCCTTTCTCCTTGGAATAGGACCCAAGGCAGCTTACAGTAATGAGCAGAGATGGGCACGACTTAGCGGTATTCCCGTTTCCGTTTCCGTTACTCAGTTCCATTACTCTACGGAAACGGTAACAGGAATTACTCCGCCAGAATTCGAGCTCGAACCGACGAACGAACAATTTGGTCTGATTTGTCGTGGTCGTTCCTGGCATCGCGGCGATCCCGCGATGCCAAGCGGCACAGAAAAAAGTTTTTAAAAGTAAAAAAAAACCCGATTCCCGGGCAAAAAGCAGGCGGAAATATGCCTGCCGTGCCTCAGGGCACCTACCAGAGGGGTGGTTTCTGGAGGGGTCCCTGGCCTCCCCCCCTCCTCCGTCCTGGGCTGCTCTGACTCGCCGCAGGCTCGCAGCAACAAGCCGCACGAGTCTCGCCGCCGGCCGCCACAATTCAAGCGCAAGCGGCACGGCACAGGAAAAAAGTTTTAAACTCTCCCCCCACCCATTCCCGGGCCAAAAAGCAGGTGGAAAAATGCCTGCCTGACTAAGGGCTCAGGGCACCTACCAGAGGGGTGGTTTCTGGAGGGGGGGTCCCGGCTTCCCCACCTCTCCTGTCCTGGGCAGCCGGACTCGAGTCGCCATGCCATGCGGTGCGGGCGGGGGATCCAAAATGGGGCGGCGAACGCAATATTTTTTTTTTGAAATCGTGGTCCAAAAACACACAAGCACCACAGAAACATGCGAAAATTGCTATAAACTGCCAGATTTTTTACAGTAGCAGTGGGTTTTTTCTTGCAACAAAATGTCTCTCCTCTCCTCCTCTGTCCTCCATTGATTTTATTTTATTTTATTTTACTTACACCTGCGCAATGATGGGCTGGCCGAGTGGCCATGTGGGAGTGGACCATGCAAATTTTTGGAGCCATCCCACCAATTGCATGGCCACTTGGCCACTGAGACTACTGGGATGTGCCATAAAGCCCACTAAACCCTGCCCTAGCCCCCTAACCCTAACCCTAATCCTTGATTCCTTACCCTTACGCCACAGTACACTGTCCTCCTAGTGGGTCAGAGAGGCACCCAGAGGTGCACCCCACTACCCCACCCTAACCTCACCCGTAACTAGCCTAACCCTAGCCCTTGCGCTAACCCGTCTTAACCCTAAGCCAGATCTACTTGCATTGCACTACACGCAAGTACGATTCCCTTCTTTGTGAGACACAGCGGGTGCGAGAGCCTTAGGCATCACCCTATGGCTCTGGGTTCTGCCAGTCCACTGCTCTCATAGTCTGCAACTGGTATGCATATCCATATGGCTATGCATGCCCTTTTGCAGCAGCAGTTGAGGAGAGGAGACCCCCATGTAGACGGGTCTCCAGGAGCCTGCTTTCCCTTCCTAGCGGGTGAGGATAGGAGGCACCCACGGGTGCCTCCAGGAGCCCGCTTTCCCTTCCTAGAGGGCCAGAGGAGGCACCCACCCCACAGAGGTGCCTCCAGGAGCCCGCAACCCCCCCAAAACCAGTACTAACAACAACAAAAAAACGAAAAAATGAACCGACTAATTTTTGCGAATTTTCGCGAGAAACAGAAACGAGCCGAAATGGAACCGGCCCGACTAACGACAACTCGAAAAAAAAATTTTTCAAGTCGTGCCCATCTCTAGTAATGAGGGATAATATAAAGTCCAGTACAATTAAGACATGTTCAAGTATTTGAGAACAAGGAATTGAGGGACTTGCCACATATGTATGCAACAGCTAGACAATGAATAAAGAGGAGAGGGAAAATTAATGGCATTGGAACAATGTTTTCTGGATTCAGTAGTCCTCCAGAGGGGAACATGAATTATACTACATTGGATCAAGCTACAACTCTCTCTAATAACTCTCTCTAAAAATAAAGATCGCTAACCAAGGTCTACTGTAGACATATTGGTACAAGGCAAGACTCAGAGGGGGGAGGGGAGTTGAAGGCAGTAGGAAAGAGGAAGACATAATATGAGGTGGTCTGCAGGAAAGAAAGCCATTACATTGAGTGTACGAAGTCTGAGCAGGGCTCTGAATGACACAAGATATTCTGGAGGTAATTCATTTGTAAGGCCTCCATACCCTGGAACTGACTTCACATGAAATAACAACAAAGGCATAAGTTGTATGATCACAAAGGTGCTTTCCAAGGCAGATCGGTGCCAGCTGGCTTTGTCTGCCCTGGATGATTATGTTATTATAGCTTTATTTAAATAGAGATTTCGATCTTTGCCTATCAGTGCATTTTATTGGCTTTCTTTCTCAGACTATTGGCTGCCACAGTTGATTTCATAATATCTTCTTCCAGTCTGTGTGTGTTTATTTAAAATAAAAAAATACAGCTTGCCTGTTGCTGAAATGGTGTTTGCAAAAGAATGAATGGCAAGTGCTATCTCTTTTTTCATTTAAACTGTAGTATTTACTGTAATTTTTTTAATGAAAACTAAAATAATTATTTGATTCGGGGCGAAGCACATAATTATTTGAAAGGGGTTTAAAATATGGAAAACTCTGCAGAGAGCACAACATATGAATTATACATTTTATTTATTTATTTATTTTAGGGCTTATATATAGGAATAATGTAAGAAATGCCATTTACCAAGCACCTGATCCACCATCTTCAGTTTTCGTCTAGGGGGTCCATTTCGTTTTGTTTCCATTTTCGTGAGCTAATTTTCAAAATTAGCTCACGAAAAATGAAAACGAAAACGAAATTTTTTTCGTTTCTTCCCATTTAGCTCCATTAAGTGCTTTTCCAGTAACGAAAAATGAAAAACGGCTCAAAATTAGTCGTTTTGTTTCCGTTTTCGTTCCATTTTGAACTGTTTTTCGTTTTTTGTTTCGTTACGTAACGAAAATGAAAAACGAAAACAGAAATGAAAATTTCGCTAAGTCGTGCCCATCTCTATTAGCCATAGGAAACACAATACAGCATTGGTTCCTACGGAGCTCGGTAGCTGCTGAGTTGCTTCCAGGCCAAATGCAAAGCACTTTAAAGCCTTGGGACTGGGTGCTTGAGGAGATAACATTTTAACGCCTTTGGGATATGGATGTGACAACCACATCTCTTTTCAGCAGTCTAACATGATGTTTGCCCGTCTATATTAATGGTTCCTGAACAACAAAAGCAGTCAGGGACGTATAATGCACTTCTTACTCAAGATTGTGACTCAACAATGATGAAGAAAGTCCTATGCAAGCAGTTATTTTTGAGATGTATTCCTTTCAGTAATCTGCTAAACATAAAAAGAAATTTTGGAACCACAAATTGTTGGAAGAAGAATCCAGTATATCCTGAATTCATGCCACCCAAACATGATATATCAAAGGTAGGAATAGCTACTTTTTGGGAATTTAACTCTCTGAACCGTATAGATAACATGAACAGTGAAGGCAGTAAAAAGTGACTTTTCCAAATTGCCATATGTGAAATCTATCATCATTACCACCACCACGCCACAAACCACATTACTGGCTATGAACATCCATGTCAAAGGGAATCCCTCCAAGAAAAATACAACCACATTATGAATAGAAAACATCAAAAGCTGATCAGAAACATACAAACAGCTGTGGCTGGCCATATTAGCTATACAGCACAGAAGAACAAACAAAAAAAAGCCATCTCAGGAAGAATGGATAAGGACGGTATGGCAGATTTTCTTAGTGACATAGCTAACATACTATAGGAGAGCCTGGGAAATGGCAAACCAACTCTTCTGGAGCTCTTCCAAAAGGTTATTGTTCAGAGAAACAATCATAAGAACATAAGAACATAAGAAGAGCCATGCTGGATCAGGCCAAAGGCCTATCTAGTCCAGCTTCCTGACTCTCACAGTGGCCCTACCAAATGCATCTGGGAGCGCACGAGACTAGATATCTGTCTCTTCATACTGCTCCCCTGCATCTGGCCCTTGAAGTATCCTGGTTATAAGCCTGGAAATTACACATCTCCATCATGAATTTTAACCTGTGATGGACGTTTCCTCCAGGAATCTGTCCAATCCCCTTTTGAAGGCATCCAGGCCAGATGCCATCACCACATCCTATGGCAGGGAGTTCCACAGACTAACTACACACTTTTGTCTGTTCTTACTCTCCCAGCCCTTAATTTGAGTGTATGTCCCCTAGTTCTGGTATTTTGAGAGAGGGAGAAGAGTGTTCCTCTATCCACTTGACTCATGCCCTGCATTATTTTGTACGTCTCAATAATATCCCCCCTGAGGTGCCTGTTTTCCAGACTAAAGAGCCCCAAATGTTTTAGCCTTTCCTCATAAGGGAAGTGCCCCAGCCCAGCAATCATTTTAGTTGCTCTCCTCTGCACCCTTTCCAGTCCACTATGTCTTTTTTGAGATGCGGTGACCAGAATTGTACACAATACTCCAGGTGCGGCCTTTTGTATAATGGCATTATAATGTTGGCTGTTTCATTTTCAACCCCCCCTTTTTGATAATCCCTAACATAGAATTGACTTTCTTCACCGCTGCCACACACTGGGTAGACACCTTCATTGAGCTGTCCACCAACACACAGTTGAAATGCATTTGCCATTTCTCAGCCCATTCCCCCAGTTTGGAGAGATCCTTCTGGAGCTCTTCACAATATTCTCTGGTTTTTACCACCCGGAAAAGTTTTGTGTCATCTGCAAACTTGGCCACCTCACTGCTTATCCCTGTCTCCAGGTCATTTATAAACAGATTGAAAAGCACCGGTCCCAGGACAGATCCCTGGGGCACACCGCTTTTCACTTCTCTCCATTGTGAAAATTTCACATTTACACCTACTCTTTGTTTCTTGGCTCTCAACCAGTTCTTAGTCCATAATAGGACCTGCCCTCTTATCCCCTGACTGTGCAATTTTCTCAGCAGCCTTTGGTGAGGGACTGAGTAAAAATCACATGTAAGATAGGAAATATTGGCTATTGTATATGATTTCACATTTTCCCTCTTATCTTGCCCTTTTAATGAACATAATCAGAAAAAAGTGCAGGCCATATATCTACAGTGTCATTTACATGTATTTTGTTCTCAAGAGAATTTTATTTATTTATTTATTTATTAATTATTGTATTTATATCCCGCTTATCTTCCGTGCGGAACTGTTCTGCATCAAAACCTGAATCAAACCTGGATATTCTACAATTAGAAGTAAGAGCCAAACCATTGGGATTACCCTGAGCAGTATATACAAGCCAGAAAGTAGGCTCCATCGTACTGCAAACATATTCAACAGACTTCTGAGTTGTCCACCACAAACGTACATGGCTGTTTTTCTTCTCTTCTCTTTCCTTTCAAAAGAAATTCTCTTCTCTGCAACTGAAAGGGACTTGATTTACAAATGAGACTCTCAGGAATATCACAAGCCTCTGGCCAACTGTAACTTTCTCCTGTAGCATTTGGAGGGTTCTGCTGGCTTCAATTCCTTAAAAAAAAATAGATGGACCTAGAGTGTATGTTTACAAAAGCATAGCACAAGGACATGGCATCTACCAGTTGCACATGGTGATGGGAGTATAGGCTATTCAGCCACTGAGGAAAGGCCAAAATGTCTGCTGCCACTTCTTTTCAAGTGGAGTCTTAAGCTACCATATTTGCCTCCCAAGCCCCGGAAATAAAGAGGCGAGACAACTTCATTTTTGGGATAAATTGGGCCACAACTTTATGTATAACATATTTACTTAAATCTACTAACATGCCTGTAACCTGTTAAAGGGACCTGAGACTGTAGTGCAAGCAGGTAATGGGCGGAAATAATCCTCTATTGGCCCATTATGTATTCAGGGAGTTTCACCCCTGGCAAGATGCTGCCCATCTGTTCAGCATCGTGCCAACGTGAGTGAATCTGCTATCCCACCACAGCCCTCGCTTCGGCCTAATATTAACTTGCTGATTTTATTTTGCTCCTAAACATACCAATGATTATTAATTATAATCAATGGCTGTCTAGCACCTTAAGGCCGACTTACCTGGGCCTACCTGAATACCATTACCTCTTGCACTACCTGCCTACCCGGGTTGTGACCAGTGAGAAAGATGATACCCATCCCATGCGAAACAGAGAATGGGATGGGCAAAAATGCGTGGCTACTCAATGCCAATCTGAGTAGCCACAAAAAATTCCCATCCGGCCCCGTAGCGACCACCTAATCTCATTCTCCTTTTGATAGGATGGGAGGGTGGGGCTGACGATCTTGCTGAGAAGAGGCTGGGGCAGGGAGGGAGCCACCTTATGTAGGCTCCCTTCCCCTGGCAGAATATCCGGATCAGCACAAATTCTTTGTGCCAAATGTCCGGGGCGAGAGGGCAAACGTGCCCCGCCCACAAACTACTTCGGGCTCGGAGCTGCCCTTTTCTGTCTATAAGATGAACCAGATGAACCCCCCCACACACACACACACTTTTCCAACCCAAACAACAGATTTTTTAACCATGTGGTTCTCTCCTTGGCTTATATGACCCCAAATTATTAATCTAACAATTTTAGATAACAATATACATGGGAAAATACTGTCATCTGATTGAACTGGGGATAGTTTCTTCCCTCTCCTTCACCCTGCTTTCTTTCCGTTTTTCTTAATTTTCTAAGTGAACGGAAAAAAATATCTGTCCAGAAAATCCTCTTGCTCCTTCTGGTCATAACAGCAGGAAGTTGTAAAACGCACAGGGTGCTGAAGGAATGGCAGTGTGCACAAGGGGATTTGCCATGATGAATAGGACCATGTGACTTCTCTTCCCCTGATCTGGATTGTATCATTGAGGATTAAGCAGGCTAGTTACAGAGACACTTTGGATGAGTACCCATAAAGTATCACACAGCCATTCTGCAGCTGTTGGAGGCAGATCCCCTTTGTTTACATTAGAAAGGTGAAACCAGAAAGGGAAGAATTTCATTTCCAATGCTGGGACGGCCACGGGGGAGGGGGGCAGCAGGGGGAGCTTGTGTGCATTTATTGCCAAGTCAATCCAGACTGGGGGTTAGGAGTGTAAGAACTTTGGCTTCTCAATTCAGTCTCTTGCAAGACGCTCTGATCAAAGGCTAGCAATTAAGCAAAAATTTCTGCACGACTTGAATAGCACTTCCATCACAAACAGAGATTACATGCACGCTGTATATCCACACAAAAGCATGCACAGCAAGATAATAGTAGATATATAATGTGATAGTGGATACCTGTAGTTTGATGAATTCCTTGAGGCATCAGTATGCACTGACAACCCCAGGCAAATTCTGTGGACATCTGGAATGTCCGAGATGGAAAATGTTGACAGTGTCTGGATGTGCTGCCATAATCCACTCTACAAAAAAGGGGAAAGGGGGAAACACACACACACAAGTGCACGCGCACCACCATAGCACCATTCCAGCCATTTATTTCTGAAGCGTAAATCCTGAGTAAAAAATCCAGAGTTGCATTGTCACGGTATGTAGGTTTCTCTCATGTGTTGGCATGTGTACCGTCTTTAGAAAAATGCAAACAAACAGAGGTATAAAACTTAAGCAACCCTGTTTTGGATTTGGAGTTTCCCATTAGAGACAGGAATAGAGATGGGCACGACTTAGCGGTATTCCCGTTTCTGTTTCCGTTACTCGGTTCCGTTACTCTACGGAAACGGTAACGGGAATTACTCCGCCAGACTTCGAGCTCGAACCGACGAACGAACAATTTTGGTCTGATTTGTCGTGCTCATTACTTGCATCGCGCGATCGCGCGCGATGCCAAGCGGCACAGAAAAAAAGTTTTTAAAAGTTAAAAAACCCGGTTCCCGGCCAAAAAGCAGGCGGAAATATGCCTGCCGTGCCTCAGGGCACCTACCAGAGGGGTGGTTTCTGGAGGTCCCCAGCCTCCCCCCTCCTCCCTCCTGGGCTGCTCTGGTGGGACTCGCCGCAGGCTCGCAGCCAGCAAAAAGCCCAGTCTCGCCGCCGGCCGCCGCAATTAAAGCGCAAGCAAGTGGCACGGACGGCACAGGAAAAAACTTTTAAACTCTCCCCCCACCCATTCCCGGGCCAAAAAGCAGGCGGAAAAATGCCTGCTTGACTAAGGGCGCAGGGCACCTACCGGAGGGGGGTTTCTGGTCTGGAGGGGGGGTCCCGGCCTCCCCCCCTCCGTCCTGGGATGCTCTGGTGGGACTCGCCGAAAAAAGCCCAGTCTCGCTGCGGGCCACCGTGATTAAAGCGCAAGCAAGCGGCACGGACGGCACAGGAAAAAACTTTTAAACTCTCCCCCCACCCATTCCCAGGCCAAAAAGCAGGCGGAAAAATGCCTGCTTGACTAAGGGTGCAGGGCACCTACCGGAGGGGGGTTTCTGGTCTGGAGGGGGGTCCTGGCCTCCCCCCCTCCGTCCTGGGATGCTCTGGTCTGGTGGGACTTGCCGCAGGCTCGCAGCCAGCAAAAAGCCCAGTCTCGCCGCCGGCCGCCAAAGCACAAGCAAGCGGCACGGGCGGCACAGGAAAAAACTCTCCCGGGTCTCCCCCCAACCCATTCTGGGGCCAAAGAGCAGGCAGAAAAATGCTTGCTTGACTAAGGGCGCAGGGCACCTACCGGAGGGGGGGTTTCTGTTCTGGAGGGGGGTCCCGCCCTCCCCCCCCTCCGTCCTGGGATGCTCTGGTCTGGTGGGACTCGCCGCAGGCTCGCAGCCAGCAAAAAGCCCAGTCTCGCCGCCAGCCGCCAAAGCGCAAGCAAGTGGCACGGGCGGCACAGGAAAAAACTTTTAAACTCTCCCGGGTCTCCCCCCCACCCATTCCCGGGCCTAAAAGCAGGCAGAAAAATGCCTGCTTGACTAAGGGCGCAGGGCACCTACCGGAGGGATTGTTTCTGGAGGGGGGGTCCCGCCTCCCCCCCCGTCCTGGGCAGCCGGACTCGAGTTGCCATGCCATGCGGTGCGGGTGGGGGATCCAAAATGGGGCGGCGAACGCAATATTGTTTTTGAAATCGTGGTCCAAAAACACACAAGCACAACAGAAACACGCGGAAATTTATAAACTGCCAGATTTTTCACAGTAGCAGTGGGTTTTTTCTTGCAACAAAATGTCTCTCCTCTCCTCCTCTGTCCTCCATTGATTTTATTTTATTTTATTTTATTTACACCTGCGCAGTGCGCAATGATGGGCTGGCCCAGTGGCCTGGCCAGCCATGTGGGAGGGGACGACCATGCAAATTTTTGGAGCCATCCCACCAATCGCATGGCCACTTGGCCACTGAGACTTCTGGGATGTGCCAAAAAAAACCCTAAAACCTGCCCTAGCCCCCTAACCCTAATCCTAATCCTTGACTCCTTACCCATACATCACAGACTGTCTTCTTAGTGGGTCAGAGAGGCACCTAGAGGTGCAACCCAATAGCCCACCGTAACTTTACCCGTCATTAGCCTAACCCTAGCCCTTGCACTAACCCACCTTAGCCCATAGCCAGATCTACTTGCATTGCACTACACGCAAGTACGATTCCCTTCTTTGTGGGACATGGCAGGTGCGACCCACTCCTTGGAGGGTCGTACCAGTGGACCAGGTGGTCTCACTGTCTGCAAATGGTATGCATATCCATATGGTTATGCATGCCATTTTGCAGCAGCAGGTGAGGAGGGGAGACCCCCATGTTGAGGGGTCTATTGGAGCCTGCTGCTGCCCCTTCCTAGTGGGTGAGGATAGGAGGCACCCACAGGTGCCTCCAGGAGCCCACTTTCCCTTTATAGCGGGCCAGAGGAGACACCCACCCCACAGAGGTGCCTCCAGGAGCCCGCTACCCCCCCCAAAAAACCAGTATAACGACAACGAAAAAACGAAAAAACGAACCGACTAATTTTTGCGGTTTTTCGCGAAAAACGGAAACGAGCCGACACGGGCTGCCTCCGACACACGACAACTCAAAAACGTCATTTTCCCTAGTCGTGCCCATCTCTAGACAGGAACATAAGTTCAGCAGTTTGGCGGTATTGTGTGAGTGCCCAGATTCCAAAAACATTCTTCTCCCATGAAGGGGAGCAGGCAAGGCAGGGAAGGCTGCAGGACTGCTTCTGATGGAGCACCCTACCAACCCCCTGGACTATGGTAAGTGCTCATCTCTCTTTCCCATTGAGGTCTTCTGGCACTCCTACACCCCTTTTAAACTCCCATCTATTATGCCACAATTATAGCCAACATTATTCCAGAAACACTTGACATAGCAAGATATTTTCTGACATTTGCTAATGCCCAGATCACTGGGGGAGAGGGGGGTGTAGTCAACAAATTGTAAACTGCCTGCTGAATATTGTAAGCACTATGGGGTGGTTGCCCATCCAAGTACTAGCCAGGTCTGAACCTGCTTATCTTCTGTATCCCCCTTCAGGATACCATCACCCCCAGGTGCCATACAGTCTCCCTTGAGAATGGATGCTGCAGAGGATACACATTCTGCTGCTTGAAGACAGCTTCACTGTAACATACTGCTGAATATAATTCACTACTGGAATTGCTACTGGGCTTACCAACTAATATATACAGCAACTTGTGGGTTCAAGGACAGAATTCCCCCATGCCCTTGTGATTCTGGACATTTTCTTGAGTTTGATTGCAAGCATTGATTCACCTTCTTCTGGACTGAAGCCTTTTCTGATGCACTAAGTAACAGCTTATGTATCCCTTTAATGATAATAATAATAATAATAATAATAATAATAATAATAATAATAAATAAATAAATAAATAAATAAATAAATAAATAAAACTTGAAAAAATTATCCAATATCAGGATCTGAAAATTGAACTTCAGAGACCCTGGCATAAACCAGTACAGGTGGTCCCAGTGGTAACGGGCACGCTGGGTGCGGTGCCCAAAGAGCTAAGCAAGTATTTAGAAGAAATTGAAGTTGACAAAGTCACCATCAGTCAGCTGCAGAAAGCCACCTTACTGGGATCTGCTCGCATAATTCACCGATACATCACTGAGTCCTAAACGCTTGGGAAGCGTTCGACTAGTGATTGGTAATACAAAATCCAGCGTAGTTAGCTGTGTGGTTAATAATAATAATAATAATAATAATAATAATAATAATAATAATAATAATAATAATAATAATAATAATAATAATAATAATAATAAATAGTGCATTTCAGCAATACAGTGGTACCTTACAAGATTAATGCCCTGTAAGAGGAAAAACCCATAAGATGAATTAAATTTCCAGGAATAGGCTTGCTTCACAAGAAAAAAATTCCCAATGGGATGCCTTACAAGATGAAAATCCATTCCACATTTTGAAACAAGTTATCCCAGGATGCATTGTGCCCCCGTAGTTTGTGGAGGGGTGGGAAGAGTTTTTCATCAAATTTTGGAGCAATTCTGGACATTGTTTTGCAACAGCTTTTGGACTTTTAGAACTTGGACAGGTAGGGAGCTGAGGTTTTCTTCCTTCCTTCCTTCCTTCCTTCCTTCCTTCCTTCTTTCCTTCCTTCCTTCCTTCCTTCCTTTCTTTCTTTCTTTCTTTCTTT
>JAHTLZ010000074.1:23346588-23366753 GCA_023846285.1 Phrynocephalus versicolor | reverse complement strand
AATAATAATAATAATAATAATAATAATAATAATAATAATAATAATAAACAACTTTATTTTTATGCCACCTTTCTCCCCAAAGGGACCCAAGACGGCTTACAACAAATTCAAAAAAGTACAATGAAATCAATACAATGTAAAAACAACACATTACCAATAAAATACTATACAGTGGAAACTTGACTTACATCCCGCTTGACTTGTGTCATATTTGACTTGCGTCCACTAGGGGTCTGTTTGACTTGCGCCGCGGGGCTCCCACTTACGTCTCGGAGCCCCGGCGCAAGGCCCTGGAATTGAGTGGCAGCCAGGACCCAGCATCCCGGCTGCTGCCTCCAGACTGCTCCTGCCTTCTTCCTCTACTCCAGGAAGAAGGGCCGGGAGCTCGGGTCTGGCCTCGCCGAACCCACCACTGCTGGCTTTGGCGAGGCCACCTCCGAGCACCCGGAGCTGTTTCTTGGCTTTGCCATCGCCGCCGCTGGAGGAGAGGAAGAAGGGCCAGTCCTGTCCGTTCTTCCTCTCCTTTGGCAGTGGCGGTGGCTTTGGCATCCAGGTGATGGTGGTGGAGGCACGGGGGCTTCAGGCTAAGGGGGCTCTGGCGGGCGATGCCTTTGTAGCACTGCAGCTGGGCCACCAGAAGCATCGCACCACCGTGGCCATGCAGAAGGGCAGCTGCCCGTGCTGGGCTGATGAGTGTGCAGTCGAGCTGCCCCCCCGCACAACCCCAAGGCGCTCCTGCTCCAGCTCACCATCTGGCAGTGGGCGCTCATCGGTGGGGACTGCTTCCTCGGCCACGCCGCCCTCCCCCTGCCTGCCCAGCTCAAGGAGGCCCGGCGCTGAGTTGTCAGCGATGAGCAGTGGCAGGAGGGCCAGTGGGGGGGGCAGTGTGCTCCCTCCACCTACCCCCAGGCGGCCCAGCCTGGCAGGGGCCCTCTCCATTACGCAGCAGCAACAGCAGCAGCCCGGCCAGCCGGCCTTGCCCCTTGGGTACTGGGAAGGGGCCGATGGCGCCGTCCTTGGCTTGTGCAGCAAAGCCGGTTCGCCTCCCGATCCCGAAGAAACTCGGGGCTGCTTGGAAGCTCCTCCAGACCAGCCGTTTCGGTGCTCTTCCTTGCCGCTGAGAGCAGTCTGCGTTGAGGCAAGCCCGAAGAAACACGAGTCTTTTAACGGAGGAGCTGGGGGGGGGCTGGATTTGCCCATGGTGGCTGTAGCCAGTAGGGCGGACAGAGGGGGTGGGGGGACACGCCGCCCTTCCCCACCCCCTGGGTCCATGATCCTGACGCCTATAGGAGGATCTGCCTCCTCGTCCTTAAACGCGGGCTGACATCTAGTGGCGGGTTTGATCCCTCCTCTGCCATGCCACAGGCGCCGCAGGTGGGCAGCCATGAGTGGGATGAGGGCACCCAGGGGAGTGGTGGGGAGACTGCTTTTCTTTACGGTCAGGGGGGAAAGGTGACAGGGCGGTGACCAAGACAGGCGGAGTAACTCCGCTGGAGCACCCAGTCACGGCCAAAGGGAGGGACAGGCCAAAGCAGCATTATTAACCAAACTAAAA
The DNA here is from genome assembly GCA_023846285.1 of Phrynocephalus versicolor. Classification (NCBI taxonomy): domain Eukaryota; kingdom Metazoa; phylum Chordata; class Lepidosauria; order Squamata; family Agamidae; genus Phrynocephalus; species Phrynocephalus versicolor. The sequence continues at coordinate 23,365,198 of JAHTLZ010000074.1, read as the reverse complement.
AAGCTATGCAATAAAATATTGGAAGGAGAACAAGTGCCGAGATCCTGGACCCACTCCTTAACCATTTTAATACCTAAACCCAATAAAAACTTAACCGACATTGGATCATATAGACCAGGCCTGCCCAAAGTCTGGCCCGGGGGCCAAATCCGGCCCATCAGGACATTCTGAGTGGCCCGTGGCTGGCTGGCCCGCCCCTCCCTCCCCCTCCTTCACCCCATGTTTTTTTAAAGAAAGTGGGTGGGGCTTGCAGTGGGGTGGCAGGGTTGGGGAGCAACCGGCCCCTGACACATTCTCAGCCACCAAATCTGGCCCTCCTTTAAAAAAGTTTGGGCACCCCTGATATAGACCAATATCCCTACTAAATCAGGATGCTAAGATTTTTACTGCAATTCTGGCTAAAAGAATGAATAAATTTGTAGCTAAGCACATTAAAGAGGACCAATGTGGTTTTATCAAGGGAAGATAAATGGCAAACATTATAAGAAGAAATTTGAATGTTCTTTATGAAATGGGAAAAAGCACTATCAAAGCAGGCATGTTATCTTTAGATCTTTTTAAAGCTTTTGACTGTGTTCAATGGTCTACATTAAAAATTCTGCTAGAAAAATGGGGATTTGGGAATTTTTTTTTAGGAGTAATAAATCAATTATACTCAGAAGGTACTTCCTCAATAATAGTTAATGATGGAATGACCGAACAAATCACCCTAGGCCGGGGAACCAGACAAGGATGTCCTCTCTCCAGTTCTCTTTTGTATTGTTATAGAACTTTTGGCAAATGCCGTAAGGAATGACAAATCTATTAAAGGTGTTGGGAAAGATGGAGTTACTAAAATTAGCCTATTTGCAGATGATGCCCTATTGACAATTTTAGACCCAACAGAAAGTATTCAAAGATTAAAAATTCATCTAGAAGAATTTGGGGAAATAACCGGATTATGTGTAAATTGGCAAAAATCAGAAAGTTTATTGTTTAATTATGGAAGAGAAGAGCTTAAGATAATTGAAAACCTTGGGTTGAAATCCGGAAAAAGTATTAAATATTTAGGATTAGAATTCTATAAGGAGTTTACTAAGACTAAGGAAAAAAATTCAAAATTAACGAAGAGATGAAAAATAGATTACAAAGTTATATTAAATTGAATTTATCTTGGTTTGGTAGAATAGCATTGGTAAAAATGAAAATACTGCCCAAAATTAATTTTATCTTTAGAATGTTACCCGTTCAGTTTTTGGAAAAGGAACTTAAAACTCTCCAAGACATGATAAATAAGTACTGTAATGGTGGGAAAAATCAAGAATAAATAAAAGTTTGTGGTATAGATCCCAAAAAGAAGGAGGATTGGGTATACCCAATTTATGAAATTACTATATAGCTAATCAAATCAGTTGTTTGGGGAAAATTTTATTTAAACCGGAGAAGGTAATATGGTGGGAACAAGAGTCATTGGATATAAAGGGGGAAATAAATAAATTTTGTTTAGTGATTTTAAAAACAAGGTAAAGATTGAGAATCCCCTCTTGAATTGTTTAATGACTACATGGAGAACATATAGAAAATTCTTGTCACCGAAGGGCTCCCCACTATGTTTAGTAACAGACTTGGAGAATTTTCCTACAAATTTGAAGCATTACTCAGGGTTATTTAAAGCTAAGAAAATAGCTAGATTAAAAGATTGGATGGCCAAAATTAGAACAACCCAAGATATAAAAAATATTCTGCAATCTAGTGATTTAATACGGACAAACTATATCCAGTTAGGAAAATGGACGAAGGATTGGGTCAGAAGAAACAGTCAACTTAGAGAATGCACAAAGTTTGAACAGTTTTTATTATTGTTTGAATCTGATCAGGATAATATAGAGAAAGGAATAGTACGTAAAATATACCAAATAATAGGGGACTCATTGGAAGTGAAGGAGTTAGATTCTCTGAGAGAGGTCTGGAAACAAGATCTTAATCTAGAGATAAAAAAGAAGATTGGGCAAAAATCTGTAATATGAGAATCTTGAGATCATTATCGGTTAGGATAAAAGAAAATTATTTTAAACTGGTTTCTAGATGGTACTTGACACCAATTAGGTTGAATAGAATGAATGCTGAATACTCTAAGATGTGCTGGAAATGTGAAAAAGAGATAGGTACATATATGCATCTCTGGTGGGAATGTGGAATAGTTCAAAAGTTCTGGAAAAGGTTTTTTTTTTTTTGAACTAAGTGACATGATTAGAGTAGATATTGATTGAAATCCAGAGACAGCACTATTATCATTGTTAACTAGTAAAGATTATGATGTTACAAAAAAGGAACTGATAGCAAATCTCATGACAGTCGCTAGATTAATTATAGCAAGAAACTGGAAATCCAAATTAGATCTCAAGATGGAAGATTGGTATAACGAGCTTTGGGATATAGCCATAAATGATCAATTGTGTTGTAGTTTACAAGTTAAACGAGGAGAAATGAAAAAAGACATTTTTTATGACATTTGGGGAAAATTTATAGACTTTGTATTCATAGAAGGGAAGGGGAAAGAGCCGACAAATACTTCAAGACAGTTCTGGAGAAGAGGACTTTAAGAAGAACACTAGAACAACAGATGATGGAGTAACAAAGAAGAACTCATGGAAGAACAGGATGGTCCTGGGGGGTGGGGATGCACTTCTATTGGTATTTGTTTGTATGTCTTTATAAATAAATTTTAAAAAAACAAAGGGAGGGGGGAGGCGAGGCGGCTCTGCTGGGATCCCGTCCATGCGGGGGGGGGTTGATGAGAAATCGCCGGGAACATTCCCGATGGTACCAGGGCTGCCCAAGGGCCACTGGCAACACCGTGGCTCCAGAGGGGGCGTCAGTGACCTCCATCTAGCATTCACGACACTTTGCAGGATGCCTCGTATCCGTTCACTCTTCGGCGCCGGCTGGGCAAGGTGGAGTTCTTTTTCCTTTTGCAATTCAATGAGTCCCTTAACAGAGTAATGCTGGGAGGGGGTGGGGTGTGGTCCTAGGAGGCAGGAGGGGGCCTGAGTTGAAGCCCGGGGAGGGATGGCAAGCCAAGGAGGGGCCCTCCCTTTCTTGGCCACAGGCTCCCTGCTCCAGGTGCCAGGTTGCCCATTTCCTGCTCTCCTCTGGGAGACCAGAAAATGCCCCCCCAGGTGATTTCTGCTGGCACTCAGCCTGGTCCATGCCTCCTCCCCCCCCTGCAGCCCCAAGGGTCAGAAAAGGAAAGGGTGGGCTCAGGAAAAAAGGACAAAGTGTGTGTGGGGGGGGGAGACAGGCACAAAGGGGCACGAAGTGCCTGCCCAGAGATGACTCTCCCCCCTTCCTATGGGACTGGCAGCCTCCTGTGAGGGTCCCCCTCCGCTCCTTATTGCCATGAAGAAGGCACTTCCTCCTGTTCATCTTCTCAAAGCTTCTGCCAAGGTGTGTCCCTGATCTGAAGGTGTCTTTTTGAGGGTGGAAAGTGGATCTTCAGGAAAGTGCCTTCATAAGCAGAGCAGAACGCACCTTGAGGGTCAACAGCAGCTGCACAAGAGATGGGAGGCTTGCCCCATTTTGCACCCAGTGGGTCTAAGCGAGGAGGCTGAGCGCCTTCCCCCTCCTGCGGGCCCTTGGCCAATGGAGGGGAGTGGGCTGGGAAGAGGCCGAGGGTTGCACTGGTGCTGAGCATGCAGGAGCCTGTGTTTCGCAGGGCATGGAGACTTGTGGCAGACGGGTCGGCCAAGAGCCATGGCCAGCCTTCTCCCTCCCGGGTGAGATCTTACCAGCCTGGCCAGCGCACGTACAGAAGGGTGAGAGTGTTGCCCCTTTGGAGGGAAACTTTCCAGAACCACTGGCTTGTGTGTGTGTGTGTGTGTGTGTGTGTGTGTGTGTGTGTGTGTGTGTTGGGGGGGACAGTCAAATTTGTGTTAAATTGCTGTCTTCGGGGGTATTTTCCATTGTCTGGAACGGATTAATCCACTTTCCCATTACTTTCTATGGTAAAAGTTCATTTGACTTAAGTCATGTTTGACTTAAGTCTAGACCTCCGGAACAGATTAATGACTTAATTCAAGGTTCCACTGTACAATATAATACAATAAAAAACAAGATTAAAAACAGTAGCTGCAGCAGAGTTTTAAAAGCTCCCCAGCTAATAACTAAGATGTTATAAAAATTTGTAAAAGCTGGAGGCTCAGAAGGCTTGCCTAAATAAGTAAGTCTTAAGGCCTTGCTTGAATATTTCAAGGGAGAAGGCAGTTCTTAACTCAAAGGGGAAGGAATTCCATAGTGTCGGTGCCACTACTGAGAAGGCCCTATTACTTGCCGCTGCCCCTCGTACTTCCTTGGGTGGTGGTACCTACTTACTTACTTACTTACTTACTTACTTACTTACTTACTTACTTACTTACTTACTTACTTACTTACTTACTTACTTACTTACTTACTTACTTACTTTAAAAAGACCATGGTGGCTTTCATCATTAAAAGCTAAAGATAGGAAGGATCCAGGGACAGAAACTTGAGGCATGAAACTGATGAGTTTAACACCTGGGTATGTTTGTAAAGGGAGATGTGCTCCCTGATGCTGATCATACAATAATTCTTCATTTGACAGGCAGAAGGTTTATCTGTCCAGTTCTTCACCTTGGACAACTGGAGGACATAGTAGGCAATGGCAGAAAGAATAAATGAAGCAATCCATTGTGTTTGGAAATATATTTGGAGGTGGTCTGCAGTCCAAACAGGCCAGGGCACATCTTCTAGCTACGGGAGTAAAATGTTCCCTGCTTGGATCCAGAGCCACTGTCAACTCTACCAGCTAGATATGGGCACGGAGCGGCGAAATTTTCGTTTCCGTTACCATTTTTTTCGGTTCCGTACATAACGGAAATGGTAATGGTAATTAAGCCGTTACCACTCGAACTCGAATCAAAAAAAGAAAAATTAGGTTGGGTTTTTCGTTTCCGTTTGTGGCATCACGGCGATTGCGCAATGCGAAGCACAGAAAAAGTTTTTTAAAGTTTTAAAATAAACTGACTCCCTCCCGGCCGAAAAAGCAGGCTGAGGTCCTCAAGACGGCACTGCGAGAGTGGGCTACATGGCATCGTGTGCGCAGCACACAAACTGCACCTAGTGGTGGGTGATGCCATTGGGCTGGGTACACCGAAGGACTCCTGGGATGAGGGGACCCTGGAGACCAAGGCCTTGCTGAACAAGTGCAGGAAATTAGTCGGGCACTTCTCACGCAGCGTCAAGGCATCCAGGGTGATGCGTGAGAGGCAGGCGGAGACAGGCTGACCAGAGCACGTCCTGATCCAGGACGTGACCACCCAGTGGAACTCCACCTACGAAATGGTCAAGTGCCTGGTGGAGCAGAGGCAAGTGGTGGAATACGTCATGTCCCACACTCCCGTCCTGCCTGAGGGAAGGGTGTTGGACATTGGTGCTACCAAGTGGCTTGCCCTCTCCCAGATGGTGGGTATCCTGCAGCCTTTTGAGGAGACCACCCACGTCCTCAGCAGCTACAACGCCAGCCTGGGCCACGTACTCCCCCTGGTCAATGCCCTTCGCCAACGCCTAGAGGCCAGTATCCGGGAAGAAGACAATATTCTCCCAAAGTGCAGGGCCTTGGCAGACAGGCTGTTGACCAGCGTGGATACCCGCCTTAGCCCACTGAGAAGGGAAAAGGTGTACCAGATGGCATGCCTGTGCGACCCTTGTGTCAAGGGTTCCCTGGTGGGCAGCGCTGCTGACCTAAACTCCTGGAAGATGGAGATATGCCGTCAAGTCTGCAGGGCTGTCTCAAATCAGGGCCAGGCATTCCCAAGGGTGCACGGAAGCCAGAGCGATCCAGAAGAGGAATCCTCGCAAGGATCCTCTTCCTCCTCTACTGCAGGAGTGTACACCCAGAGACCAGGTTCCTTACCAGCAGTCAACTACCTGGCCTCTGCCCTAGCCATGGCAGTGTCCTCCTCAGTGGAGGCAAGGGAGGAAGAAGAACTGGACCCCGCTCTGACCATGCTGAGGGAGTACATGGCTGAGCCCCTCCAACCCTTCACCTTGGACCCACTCCACTACTGGGCCAGAAAGGCAGACATCTGGCCCGCTCTTTTGACTCTGGCGTTGGACCTCTTGTCCATCCCACCCACCAGTGTCCAGAGTGAGCATGTCTTCTCCCACATGGGAGATGTCCTGAGGCCGCGCCACTCTTGTCTGGACCCGGAGACCATGGAAAGGTTGACTTTCATCCGCTTCAACCTTTCCACGTTGGGATTACCCAAACGCTCCAAGACCTAGCTCCAAAGTTGGTCTGCCATGGGTTCCTTCCAAACAGTCCTCCCTTGCTCTAACATGCACTACCAGAGCAACACTTATGCCTGCCTGCCTGCAATTATGCCTGCCTCCCAGCTTGGCTTCCTCCCTGCAAGCCCAGCTTCCTGCCAGCCTGCCTGCCTACCAGCCTACCTGCCTGGCTGGCCCTGTGCCTACCTGCCTACCTGCCTGCTTGCCTGCCTGCCTGCCTGTCTGTCTGTCTGCCTTCCTGCATTCCCACTCAATTTGAAGGGTTTGATTACTGCCCAATTTTTCTAGGCCTTGCCTGGCTCCAAACCAAGGAGGACCACTCAATGTGTCTTTTGAAGGGAATCATACTGTATCAATCAATCAAACTTTATTACAGTCAGTGACGAGCAATAGGATACGGTATATAAATAGTAGTAAAATAGATAAGATATAAAATATAGAATATAAAATATATTATATATAAAATATATAATATAATATAAAAACTGCCGACAAATCCATCCTGACCATCACGAAGCTATACCTTATTAGTATCTGAGGAATTAGTGATGTCAACGAGCCATAGAGGAAGATCAAGTAGAGCTCCATCAGCTGCACAGGACCTTCTTTTGCAAAAGAAAAAATATAAACAACTTTTAACACATAAGAAAAAGATTGCTACCTAAAATAATTGGGCACGGCTAATACAAGCAGCTAAAACTAATGATTCTGCTACCTTTTGGCATCTCACATCTTGCATCTGCAGCTTTGATAGGCCTGTGCCTGATTGTCGCATTTCCTCAGAGATCTGGGAAGCATACTTCCAAGAGCTATACTCAGATCCATCTGCTGGAAGGGATCTTACATCCAAGACCTAAGTAAACTCTCACAGTGGCCCCCTGTGCCTCAGTCAGAAATTAAGAGCTTGATTACCTTACTGAAAGAAGGGAAAGCTCCAGGAGAAGACCTACTTCCAGCAGAGGTCATCAAAAACAACTTGGACTTTTGGTCTCCCTTACTCGCTTCAGTAATCCCTTACTAGCTTCATTAATTGCCTCAGCCTCCTTCAGAGATGGGATTTTTCCCAGTCTTCTGAAGGAGACGGTGGTGAAGCCCATTATTAAAAGACCCAGCTTGGCTGTGGACTACATGTCCAGCTATCGTCCCATAGCCAATGTTCCCTTTTTGGGCAAGGTGACTGAGCGAGTCACCGCCCTGCATCTCCCGTCATTCCTGGAGGAGAACCATGTCCTGGATCCCTTCCAATCTGGGTTTAGGCCACGTCATGGGACCGAGACCGCTCTCGTCGCTCTGCACGATGATCTGTTGAGGAGGGCTGACAGGGGTTGCTCTACCCTGCTGGTCCTTCTCGACCTGTCAGCGGCTTTTGATACCATCGACCACGGTATCTTGCTGGGGCGGCTTTCGGAGGTGGGGATTGGGGGTCTGGCTCTGTCCTGGCTCCGTTCCTTCCTTGAGGGCCGCACCCAGCGTGTGAACTTGGGGGGTGAGCTGTCGGCTCCCTGGACACTCTCTTGTGGGGTGCCTCAGGGGTCGTCCCTCTCCCCAATGCTCTTTATCATCTATATGAAGCCGCTGGCAGAGATCATCCGGAGTTTTGGAGTCTGCTGTCATCAGTACGCTGATGACACGCAGCTCTATCTCTCCTTTTCCACCTGTGCAGTGGAGGCCGTCCAGACCCTTGATCGTTGACTGGCTGCGGTTTTGGACTGGACCAGGACCCACAGACTCAGACTCAATCCTGGAAAGACCGAGGTTTTGTTCTTCGGGGGTGGCTCGGAGGGGTACTGTGGCCCTCTTCCCAGTCTGGGCGGGTCCGCCCTCCAGCTGGTGCAAAGAGTGAGGAATCTGGGCATCGTCCTGGACTCGGATCTGACCCTGGAATCTCAGGTGTCAGCCGTGACCAGGTCGGCCTTTTACCACCTTAGGCTCATCGCCCAGATTCGCCCGTACCTTGATAAGAGCTCCTTGAGGACAGTGGTACAGGCGCTGGTCATGTCAAGGCTGGATTACTGCAACACTTTCTACATGAGGCTCCCCTTGAACCTTGTTCGGTGACTGCAGCGGGTCCAGAATGCGGCGGCCAGGCTGGTGGTCGGCGCGCGTCATTATGACCGCGTCACCCCCATCCTGGCTCGCCTACACTGGTTGCCCATTGCCTCCCGAATAAGGTTCAAGGTATTGGTTTTGGTTTACAAAACCCTCCATGGCTTGGCCCCTGCTTATCTGGCGGAGCGTCTCCCCTGACAATTAGATCCAGCCCGACCCACCCGATCCTCTCTGGCCCTCTCGCTCTGGACCGTCACTCCGAGGGAGGCCCGTAAAACCAGCACACGTGGGCGGGCCTTCTCGGTGGTGGCGCCAACTCTTTGGCACAAGCTTCCGAGCGAGTTATGGCAGGCTCCGTCACTGGCGTCGTTTAGGAAAAATCCAAAGACGTTACTCTTTCGGGACGCCTTTGGCACTGATTAGGGATTCGGGTTTTTTTGGGGGGGGGCACTTGACTGCATTTACTCTGTATTTTGCATTGATGATGTCTTAGCCTTTTTAACTGTTTTATCTTGTCTGTTGTAAACTGCCCTGAGTCCCCTATGAGGGAAATAGGTGCGGTATATAAATGTGAAAATAAATAAATAAATAAATAAATAAATAAATTTTTACCTGTATCGATAGATACGGACGAATCCCTGAAGACCGGGGGCTGGCTATTATTATACCTATATATAAGAAAGGCAAAAAGGACGATCCCGCCAACTATAGACCAATCAGTCTTCTTAATACAATCATACTGTATCTGTAGGCCCAATTTTTCTAGCCCTTGCCTGGCTCAAAACTAGGGAGGACCACTCAATGTGTCTTTTGAAGGGAATTTCTATCTTTAGGGCCAATTTCTCTAGCCCTTGCCTGGCTCCAAACCAGGGAGGACCACTCAATGTGTTATTTCGAAGGGTCTGTGTAGGCCCAATTTCTCTAGCCCTTGCCTGGCTCCAAACCAGGGAGGACTACTCATTATAATTTTGAACCGGACAAGACTGTTGGGGTTGCAGCTGTGCAACTTCCCCTAACCCTAATCCCTAACCCAATCTAACCAATGTCTGTATGCCTCCCATCCTAACATTCCACCAGCGCAACGCAGTTATGCCTGGCTGTCTGCTCTGTCTATATGGCAGCCTGCCTGAATGCTTCGCCTGCCTGCCTGCCTGCCTAACACCTTTGTCTGCCTGAATGCCTGTAATTCCGCTGCATGTATGGATGTAATAAGGGCTACATAATTAGCCCAGTTTTTATAGAGCTTCCCTGGTCTTTGTAGAAGACCAGGAATATTTTTTCTAGGGTCAGTGTAGGCCCAATATTTCCCCGTTGGCCATGGCTGGTCTGAGTGTAGTACACCCCAATACCTGCCTTCCTCGATGCGTTCCTCCCTTCCCTGGGGTTTTGGAGCCACTCTGCTTACTAAGTGGTCGAGATGCACTTTACAGCAACCTACCTCAAAGAATGATTAGCAGGGGCCTAGCTCTCCTTACAGCCTTAAAGAAATAGCCCTGTTCTCTTGCATCCACTCTGTCTCCTGGGTTGACAAAACTCTGTCTCCTGGGGTGGAGAAACTCTGCCTCCAAAGGCAGAAACAATCCTCCCTTCTGGCACTTTGGCTTTGTGCCTTCCCTAGCCTGGTTGTATACCCTGCAAGCCTGCCTTCCTAACTGTAAGCCAGACTGCCTGCTTCCCTGCCTGCCTCTCTGCCTACCTGCCTGCCTGTCAGGCTCCCGGAACTCCCGGCTTGGAGGAGGCCTTCCAGGTGCTTCTCCTCTGCCTATCAGTGGTTCAGTGCTTCAAGTTCAGCCTCCAAGCCGACATGCACCCTGTCGGCCACTATCCTCGATTTCCCCAGGCAGCAACCCCGGCTGCCCCCACCTCTAGGCAGAAAATCACTTGAGTAGACCAACTTTAACAGGCACAGTCATCATCAACAATTTTGTTTGGAATTGGAGTACTCTGTCCTCCAACTTGGGGGGGGGGTTCACTCCCACCGGTTACAGTCCAGGTTGGGAAATCCCTTTGCAGAAGGGAGATTCCTTCCAACTAGCATTCCAGCTTCCAAAGGAGGAAGAAACAATCATTCCCTAACAGTCAAATCTCTGGCTTGGTGGCCTCCAAAACTCTGGCTGTATGGCCTCCAAAACTCTGGCTTCGTGGCTTTCCTGAGTGGACTGTGTCTTCACTGGGCAGTCAAAACTCTGGCTTGGTGGCCTCCAAAACTCTGGCTTGGTGGCTTTCCTGGTTGGACTGTATCTCCACTGGGCAGGCAAAACTCTGGCTTGGTGGCCTCCAAAGCAGGTGGCTGAAAGAATCCCTCTCCATTGTTCCCCGCCGTTCTGGCTTCGTGGCTTTGGCGCGTGCGTGTGTGGATTCTGTCTCCACTGGGTTGGTGGAACTGGTCTCCTGGGTAGTCAAAACTGGCCTCCAAAGTAGGGGCTGACAGAATCCCTCCCCGTTGTTCCCCGCAATTCTGGCTTCGTGGCTTTGCTGTAAGCAGACAAGAGCAGCTGAAGATGGGCCCAAATGTCCGCCCGCAGCTGCCTGAGACAACACCGAGACCACTTCCGCTTCATGAGCGAACCGGGCTCCTCGGGACACTCCAACTGGTGATGATTCTCCAAGAGATTGAGGGGAACTCATCCGGATGAGTGTGTGTGTGTGGGGGAACGCATCTGAATCTCTGACCGCTAGTTGACCAGGGTGGCATTTGCTTGGCTTTACAAGGAGTGTCATGGGGAGGGGACATTGAGAGGAGTAGAGCCTCATCTAGATTTGGGGAGGAATGGAATACTGTGTCTCCTGCTGCCTCTGAGAGGTGGAGGGGGGATGGGATGGATAAAGGCTTCAAAACAAAACCAAAAAAAGAAAAGTATAACAGGCAGTCAGACCAAGTAGGGTGGCCGGTTCAGTCAGCGTTGACCAAGAGAAAAAAATAATATTGCATTCTGCCCACTTTGTTTGCTTTATTGCATAGGATGCAGTCTTATGCTATGGGATATTTATTAAATATCTTATTCATCACCCAGTTTAAAGTGTTTTCTGCCTGCTCTGGGTCATTGCGGGACGCACTCATGCTCTGGGAAGTCAAATCGCGCTAAATCGCGGTAGAAACGACAAACGACAAACGAAATGTCGAACCGAAAAATTTTCGAAAAAATTTGCGACAAACGGAAACGGAATGAAATGGACCCGTTCCGACAAATGAAAAATCGAAACGTCGTTTTTTCTGGTCGTGCCCATCTCTACTACCAACTATAAACCTGGCAATCCATTTAGATGATTCTATGATTCTATTTGACCCACTGTTTGATAGTAATGATTTCCCTGATAATCATTATGTGGCTGTTTCTTCCTATGTGTCTTTTGCTAAATGCCAGGTGGTCAATGGACTAAGTAAACATAGAGACCAGTTGATCAATTCTTATTTTGAAAAGCATCTTCTTTTTCCCACTCCAGGCTCCTTGCTCACCCATCTCAACAGGGGACTTCAACTTTGAGTATTAAGAAAGACAGAGAACTTGGGCAGTCAATTCCAGTTATGTCATTGCAGTGAATTCTCTTTGGCTCAAGCAGATTTCACAGTCACATTGGCACAAATGACTAGTAAGGAATATTCATGTTTGAACAAGTTCTGTTATGAATTTGGAAGCCCTCGGCTATGCTCCAAATGGGAGTCATTCATATCTGATTGGAAGCCAAGCATCTCCCTTCTCCTTTCTCTGACATGATTCTGCAACCAGAATTCTTCAACCAGAGATATACCAATGCCTTCCAGAATGTTACAAGACTGCAATATATGATCCTTCACTACTACTAGCAATGCTAGGGCTAGGGCTCATCAGAGCTTCAGCCTGAGAACGCCTGGAGGCAAACATCTCTCACCTTTACCCTGTGTTTCTTTCCATGAAAACCAGTCACCAAAGCCTAGCCCTTCCTGGCCTTGAGAGCTGCAGGAGAGGCTCTTCTTGAGCCCTACTGGCTTTTGCTGCATGCTTGGCGAGGCTGCAGGACAAGAGCTTTCTCTGCAGTCACACTCATAATGTGGAATTACCTGATGAAGCAGATTGGTTGACGACCTCCCTGATGCCCTTCCCTGGGTGCACAACACCCTTCTTGTTTAGTAGGTCTTTTGGAAATGAATTGACTGCTGAGAACAGTGACTTTTAAGGGTGTGCTGTGCTTTACTGGTGATAGTTGCAATTCTTTTTAATAATAAGATTTTAAAATAATATTTAGAATAGCATTCTGTTTTGTTATGGAAACCAGTTTAATTATTAGTATTTATAATTTAGTTTTTTTATATTGTATTTTAAAATATTGCACCATAGACTGCCTTGGAGTAAGGCAGGTCACAAAACAAATGAACTGGGCAGTAATAGCTACAAGGACATAATGCATAGTGTCAATGTAGACACAGTGGACACATTGGAGATACAATATAAGACTTTTCTTTCCTTCAGTGACAATTAGGGATGGGAACGAAATGGAAAAATAATGTTTTGTTTTGTTTTGTTTTGTTTTGTTTTGTGCTCATCCCTAATTGTCACTTTAAAAACAATTTATAGAACTATTTATAAAACATTTTTAAAACAATTTTTAAAACAATTTCATATGAAACGAAATTAAATGAAACAAAATGGCTCCCCTGGGTCCTAGAGGCACCAGGTTTGGTGCGCGGGACTCCGGGAGCCATTTTTAAAGGGCTCCTGCTGAGCTGTCAATGGCTGCAGCCCTTTAAACCTGGCCCAGTAGGCACTAGGGGGTCTCCCTGGTACTGATTGGGCCAGATTAAAGGGCTCCAGCCATTGACATCTCAGCAGGAGTCCCAAAACAATGGAATGAAATGGTTCATTTCAATGGAAAAATGACCGTTTTGTTTCATCTGTAATGAAATGTCGCTACTTCGTTTCATTTCATTTAGTTTCGTTGCGTAACAAAATGACAAAACAGCATTTCATTTTTTTTGTTTCCTTTCCATCCCTAGTGACTATACCACAGGTACAAGGGTGGGAAACATATTGTCCACTGAGTGGTGGTGGCAGGAGCAGTAACATCGGACCTCTAGATGCAAGAAAAGGGCAAAACGTAGGGAAAGGAAGTGGAGGTTTATAGATGGTATGAGAAACACCAGCGATGATCACAAACAGTACAAAAGAAGGTATCATTTCATCATCTCAGCAAGCTTGCTGTGTTGTGATTCTTCTGTCTCTGATAAGTGTCAGGTTTTTTTAAATAAATAAATAAATAAATAAATAAATAAATAAATAAATAAATAAATAAATAAATCCATTCATTTCTCCTGCCCAAGATTCTGTTTAACTGTCTAAATCTGTCTGTACCCTCACTTTCATTCACCATGGGCCCATTGGCAACACTAGTTTACTTATCTAATTAAACAAAATATGTCTTCTTGTAATCTGGCATTTTAACGAGTGTGGGCTGCTTTGACAGGTTTCTTACTTTGCAACCTGACTTGAGTTTTCATCTCACTCCACAGGCCTCTCCATGTAAATCTTACATTCAGCACTTTCCCCTCCAGAAATAGCTCACTGGGTACTAAAACAAACTTATCACTTCAATTCAGGATTGAGTTCCATGGGAGTCCACAATGTAATCCTTACAAATCATCAGGTTTCACAGAGAACATAAATTGTACTTACCCAAGTAGTATATTCAAATTTCAGGCCAACTGTTTGTCATCAGATTAGAATGTGATGACATAAGAAAAGATGGGAGGCAGAATCTGTTCCACAGCTCTGAATTCATAATGACAGCCTACAGGAAATAAAGACACCACACACCAAACTCTATTCATTTAAAAAAAAAAAACTGAAAATAAGAAGTGTTTGGACTTGCTATTGCCAAGACCAACAACAAGACAGCAGCTGCATGTATGTTCCTTACTTTTGGACAGAGACATAGTAATTGCAAGGAAATAACCATCTTTCTGGTTGAGCTAGATAATTAAAAGTGTTACGTTCCTTCACAGAACATATCTGTACTGGACAGTCTCTTGCAACAACTGTGTCTGAGAATCACAGACCCTGCCACAGAGTAATATGAATGGGGTATTTGCACAAAGTTTCCCCCTCCTTTTAAAGGATGGACAAATAAAAACAATGTGAACTGCAGCCGTGTGAACTGATTCAGTAGCAGTTTCCCCTTTCCTGGGATGTCTTACAAGCCACAAATTGATGGACAGAGTGGGAAGTAATGGTGATTAAGTTAAAAGCCATGTTGACAGGGATCCATGAAGGCCTAATCTCCAAAATATGTCCCACCATGCAGGAAAGTAGAAATTCAACTGTACTGGCTCAGAGCTCAACTTGGTAAAAGGTTAAATGTGTTAGTATAGGCAGTGAGAGGGGGGGAGTAAAGGTAATCTATGTTACTTGCGAACATTCTCAGGAAGAAACTACAGCTAGCTAAGAAAAGCATTTGGATTTACTTCACACAACCTTGTATACTTTTATAGTGCATTCAGTCCTGCTGAATATAATACTAATAATAGAGATGGGCACAAAATGATTTTTTTTTCCGTTTCGTTATTCAGTATTCAGTTCATTATGTAACAAAACAAATAATGACCCTAGGGGCAAATTTAACATGAACCAAACCGAACCAAGAAAAATTGGTTTGGTTAGGTTCGTTTTGTTAATGGAGGGGGATGGACATGTCTCCTACCTGGTGCTGGTCCAGAGGTCCAGTCTTTCTGGCTTCTGGAATGGCGAACAGGGGGAAAAAGGCAGTAAAAAAATAAAAGAAAAAGAAAAGAAAAGAAATAAAAATAATAAAAAGAAGCACCAACCAGGCCCCAAGGATGGCCTGGTCAGCACCCTATAATAATAATAATATTAATAAATAATAATTTTTTTAAAAAACAGGCCACATGGGCCGCACGGTCAGTGCTGAAAAAAAAAAAGGAAAAAAGCCCCATGCTACAGCTGTACCACAGGGACTGAACCCGGAAAAGGGGGGGGGTAAAATAAAAAAATAAAAATAAAAATAAAATAAAAAGGGATTTTGAATTATTGCGGGTCGGGTTGGGTCCCTAACCCCTGAGATAGGTGGGGGTTTACTGTATTACTGAAAACCAGTGGTGGGTAGGTGAGGAATAATCAGTAACAAAAGAGGTGGAGCCCTACCAGAAGACCTGTTTTATACAGTTATCTCCCTCCCCTTGCTGCCCGCCTCACAAACCTCACATTATTTTGCTGAGGGGGCAAAGCAGCCCTGCCTTTCAGAGCCCCTTGATGGAGCCAGGCCTTTTCTGGTGTAACTTTGAGCAAGAGGATTTCACCAATGAATAATAGCTATACATACTGTAGGCAAAGTAAGTTCACTTTAGCCCTTTTGTGTGAAATACAGTAGATCTCTTTATAATGTAGACTCATTATCTACATGAGTTACCTCCAATCAATGTTGGAGAGTTAGATGCGCTATTACGCTAGAGAACATACAGTTCTGCTCACCCAATTATGGGCTCAATCACACTTGGCAAAATAATATTTTTAGATTGTTTTATAAATTTCTGAGCCCATAATGCACAGCCAAGATGACAGGGGTTTATTTCTTGTTTATTCCTCTCTTGCTCGGAGGGAAGTTTTATTCTGTACCAATGATTAGTCTCTTCATTTCTTATCATTTCAGCTGGTGTGAATGTTGCTGTCGATTTATTTCCTTTCCAAAAGGGTCAGGATTCTTGATTCTGTTGCCAATTCATGGCCACTGTGCTTTTAGCCTTAAAAATATTTTATTGGTATATTGACAGATTGACAGTAACAGGCACTGTTGCTAGCAAAACAACAGGAATATATAGTTGAGAAGGATACAGTCTTTCTCCCTCCCTTAGGGGTAAAACAAGTCTTGATCAGATACATTTCCTTCTTTGAATTATAAAGAAAGGAGCATTGCATCTCTCTTTTTTAAAATGAATCTTCACAGTACTTTGTAAGTAGAGATGGGCAAGAAATGAACTTTTGGTTCATTTCGTTATTCGTTATTCATTTCATTACATAACGAAATGAAATGAAACAGAAATTTCCATTTCAGTTCGGTTTGTTTTGTTTGCCAGTGTCTCCTACCTGGTGCTGCTGGAGTGCTGGTCCTTCCTGGTCCAGTCCTCCTGGCTGCAGGGAGGGGGCATCCAGGAAAAAAAAGCTGACCATCCATGCTACAGCTGGTAGGCGGCCACGTGGTTGGCAGTAAAATAAAATAAAATAAAATAAAAACACAAAAACACAAAAACGCAAAAACACAATCCAGCGCACAAGCATCAGACCCGACCCATGGGTCACGGAACTGGCCCACGGGCTGGCAAAAGTAAAAAAAGAAAGAAAACATCTGGTATACAGGCCCTGGTACCAGCCTGCAAGCACCGGATCCAACCCATGGGTCAAGGAACCAGCCTGCAAGCCAGCAAAAGTAAAGGAAAAAGATCCGGTGCACAAGCCCTGGTACCGGCCCGTGAGCACTGGACCTGACCCGCAGGTCGCTGAACCAGCCCACGGGCTTGCAAAACTAAAAAAAAAAAAAAAAAAAGGTGACCAGCCTGTGTTACAGCTGGTAGGCAGGCCATGTGGTCAGCACAAATAATAACAATAAAATAAAATAAAATAAAATAAAATAAACCCCAATCTGGTGCACGGGCCCCGGTACCAGCCCACGAGCACTGGACCTGACCTGCGGGCCAGGGAACTGGCCCATGGGCAGGCAAAAGCTGAAAAAAAAAAAAAAAAAGCCGACTGGCCCATGCTATAGTTGGTAGACAGGCCACATGGTTGGCAGTAAAAAAATAAAACTAAAATAAAACTAAAATAAAATAAAATTTAAATAAAATTTAAATAATCTGGCAGGATTATAAAAAAATTAAAAAATACTAAAAAAACACAGCGGAGGGATGCAAAAAACCGAAAGAAAAATATGAACACAAACTAAAATGAATTATGAAATGGTGTTTTTCCCTAAACATTTGTTTCGTAATTAATGAATTGAACCGGACCAGAAAACGAACCAAACCAAAATGAATTGCCATTTTTTTTTGTTCGTGTCCATCTCTATTTGTAAGTCTTTAAAAACCTGCTGCTTCTTCCCAAAACTATGCAAAAGACTTTCAGAGTATTGTTCTGTTGATTTATTTCCTTTCCAAAGAAATTGAGTAAAGGAGGTGAGGGGAAAGGGGAGGAGGAGAGAAGGAACTCTGCAATGCTGGTAGATTACATTTGTGTTTTGTTTTTTGTTTTAAGAAAAAGGACAAGGATGGGCTGATTGCCAGTAAAGAAAAATATATATAATGTGTGATTCAGCCCTAAGCCACCTTTCTAAAAGCAACACTTGGAAAATATACCCTAAGGGTAAAAACATACAATAAAGATATTTAAAACAAAAGTGGGAAATTCTTATAAGAACATAAGAACAGCCTTGCTGGAACAGGCCACAGCCCATCCAGTCCAGCATTCTGTCTCACACAGTGGCTCACATTTGCTTCAGGGTATTCCCAAGCAGATGTCTTCACCTGCTTAGGATTACCTGCAAATGGTATTGAGAGAGATCCTGCCTCTCTCTCCAACCTGGAGTTTGTCCTTAGGCATCCACAATGATAGCCATTGATATCCTTGTTCTCCATGATCTTGTCCAATCCTTTCTTAAAACTGTCAAGGCTGACAGCTGTCACCACTTCTTCTGGCAGGAAGTTCCACAGACCAATGATCCTGTGGGTGAAAAACTACTTTATCTTATTTGTTTGAGATCTAGCTCCCAAAAGTTTCATGGAGTGCCCCCTAGTTCCAGTGCTATGTGATAGGAAAAACAGTTTTTTCGTATCTACTTTGTCCATACTGCATATTATTTTATAAACTTCAATCAGGTCACCTCTTAGGCGCAGTCATTCAAGAGTGAAGAGGCCCAGCTGTTGCAGTCTCAGGTGGTAAGGAAAGTGTTCCAATCCCCTAATTATTCTGGTTGCCCTTCTCTGCACTTTTTCCATTTTCATAATAGTGTTCTGGAGGTATGGCGACCAGAATTGTACACAATATTCCAGATGGGGCCTCACCATAGATTTAGAAAGAGGCAAAATGACACTTGCTGACTTATTTTCTATACCCTTCCTAATGATCCCTAGTAGACATGGGCACGACTTAACAAAATTCCCATTTCCGTTTCCGTTCCTTATTTCCGTTACGTAACGGAAAAGGAAACAACAATTACTCCACCAGAACTCGAACTCGAACCGACTAAAGAAAAATTGGGTCTGATTTGTCGTTGTAGTTCCTGGCATCGCGGCGAT
>JAHTLZ010000074.1:23317894-23346578 GCA_023846285.1 Phrynocephalus versicolor | reverse complement strand
CCCAGCCTCCCCCCCTCCTGTCCTTCCTGGGCTGCTCTGGCGGAGTGGCGGCCGGCGGGCATCCTCGTCGTCCCGCCAACGTCGCCACCTCGCCGGCTCGCCGCCGCCATTCAAGCGGCACAGAAAAAAAGTTTTAAAAACCCCGATTCCTGGCCAAAAAAGCAGGTGAAAATATGCCTGGCTGCCTGGCTGAGAGTGCACCTACCAAAGGGGTGATTTCGGGGGGGCTCCCCCCTCTCCTGTCCTGGGCTGCTCTGGTGGGGCATCCTCGTCGTCTCGAGTCGCCAACTCGCCTGCCATGCAGTGTGGGCGGGGGATCCAAAATGGGGTGGGCGACCGCAATCTTTTTTTCCCTTCATAGCGGGCCAGAGGAGGCACCCACCCCACAGAGGTGCCTCCAGGAGCCCACTACCCCCCTAAACCAGTACTAACGACAGACAAAAAAACGACAAACGAAACAATAATTTTTTGAAAAATTTCGCGAAAAACGGAAACGAGCCGAAACGGACCCGTCCCGAAAAACGACAACTCGAAAAAAAAAATTCCTGGTCGTGCCCATCTCTAATCCCTAGCATTGAGTTTGCTATTTTAACTGTTGTTTCACACTGGGTTGACACCTTCATTGAGCTGTCCACCAGGACACCAAGGTCCCTTTCCTGGTTTGTTGCAGAGAGTTAAGACCCCATCAGTTTATGAATATAATTGGGGTTTTTATGCCCCAACGTGCATCACTCTGCACTTACTATACTAATGTTGAAGCTCACTCCCCCAGTGCCAGGTGATCCATCTGGAGCTCCTCACATTTTCTCTCAGTTTTTATTACCCTGTATAATTTAGTGTTGTCAGCAAATGTGGCTACCTTGCTATGTACTCCTACTTCTAGATCATTTATGAAGAGCTTGAAAAACAGGGGCCCCAGTACAATTCTTGATAGCTCATCGTATCACAATAGCTTCCTTCATTTTCCGGGGTTTGCCAATTAGTTTGTTTTTCCATTGGTCTTGAGGCATTGAGCAGAGGTTTTCTCTAAAGTATGAGTTCTCAGACATGAAAGATTGCCTGAGTTAGCTCTTAACAATAATAATGTTTTTGTTTTGTTTTGTTATAATGCAAAGCTGGAAGGAACCCTATGGGTCAGCTATTCCAGCCTCTGTCGAGGAGGTACATTTGGGGTTGAATTCCCAACTTCTGGCTCCTCAGCCAGATACCTAAACCACTGTGCTATCCCAATGTCTTTCAAACCCTAATGATGGATTATCTATAATGTCAGTGTCACAGTGTATGGGTGAGCAAAGAAGCCATGGAGTTTTTAAGATGGCAGTAGACATTTTTAGTTTGATAACCATGTTCCAGACTCAAAGATAGCCCAGAAATTGCTCTGTGATCACAGCTCAGAGATTCAGAATCTACCAACATGATGAAGAACTCAAAGCCTGCCACCTTGTGCATTAATTACTAAATTTTGTATACCACATATGCTTTGGAAATATTATACTGTATGTGCCTTCCTGAAGAAATGCAAAATCCTTCAAAACTGTGGTTACCTTGTTTCTATCCTGTCGTTCTGGAGAGAGGGAGGAGGGTTTGAGGAGGAGTATCATTTGGAAGGGGGAAGCTGAGTATCCCACTTGCTTTGAGATGTGGTTCAGCAGGAACAAGCAGAACACTGGCATATAATATTAAGGAGTGCATTTTTAATCCCTCTCCAATAATAAAAATAAAGCCAATGCTGCTGGCACCTTTTAATAGATTATTTTTGTTTAAAACACCCTCTCCTTACATTTTGAAATTCCAACTGATACCTAAGTTAAAGTCAAAGCCTTTGTCAGTTAACGGGGCTACAACATGTGAATAATTGATTTTCTTATTTTTAGCTGTCAGGCCCGCTCCAAAGAATGAGTTTTAATTCTGGGGATGTTATTAAACTCCTTGCTTAACTGGCAGAAAAATGGAACTGCTAGAAGAGCAATAGCGGAGCGGCAGTCGGATTGAATGACACCTGTCAGAGTATGATGAATGACCCTCTCGGTCCCCCAATCCCCTTCTCTGTCAGTCAGGTAAGGGCCATTAATCTTCATCGAGGGCCTGTCACACTTGGCAACCATGATGCCCCTCCAAAAAACCCTATCCTTTCCCTGTTTGCCACCAAGACACGTGTAACAATATGATGCTCTCATTGTCTGGGAAAGACTGGATTTGCATAATATATTATGACTTCCCTCCCCCACGCCCACCCACTCACCAATCCCTCCATCCTCATCCTCCACCACCACCCCCAGCTCCATTCCTCCTCCAGCACCACCCTTTCCTGTCTGCTAAAGCAAGGCGGTGGGGAGAGGGGGGCAAAATAGATGCGATGAGACAGATGGAGTATGGGCCCAAGGCTGCCAGCCACCCAGCCCCCTGCAGTGCTTGATGAGGAGCGGAGCATCTATACAAACCAATCAAAAACCTGGCAGTTCAATTACAGAGTAATAAAGGGACATTCATCATTCAATTAGGCACCTGTCACGGCTTCACAAAAGGGAAAAACTTCTAACCTGAGACTCCAGGGAGGAGATGCTACAACCAGAAGCCTGGAGAACAAATGAAGGGAGAAAATGGGGAAAGGGGGGACCCCGGGGGTGGGGGAGGCAAAGTCCATTACTAGCCAAACAGACAATAGGAAATACAGTAAAAGAAAGAGGAAAGGGAGGAAAGTTACATTAAGGTGAGGAGGAAAACGGTGTGTGTGTGTGTGTGTGTGTGTGTGTGTGTGTGTGTGTGTGTGTGTACCGTAACTGATCTTTTACAGAGACGATAAAGCATCTAGCATTCAGTGCTAATACATTCCCTAGGGCTTTTCTCTGTATTTTTTAATTTTATTTTAATGTACTTTTTTTGCTTTTAAAATTCTGTTTTTGTTGGACAACCGATTGTGGTCACAAAGTCCAGTAGGAGAGTTCAAAAATGGAGCTGTATTTTAAACTCTAATATTGCCGTTGACTGTATATATGCATATACAGTCCATGCATGCAGCTAACTTAAGTTGACAATCACATTCACAAATTTAGACATCCAAACATATTTAGATGCACATCTCATCAACATTATTAAAAACACTGAAGGCCACAGGGATAATATTCGTACTACTTGCTTCTTGCCTTTGCCACATTACTAATGGCACCACAATATAGTTGTAGCTGTGCAAGTTTCTTCATGAGGTTGATACTGTAGATCTGTTAGGTGTTCTAGATTGTCTTTTTACAGAGTTGGAAATTATTCATTAAACTTACAGCATCCTTCTCAGGTATCAGAAAGGAGTGTTGCTTGCTAATGTTAAAGTTCTCAGTTGCTGGAAATGACTAGAAATAAAAAGTATGCACCTCCCATTGCCAGCCCAGCACAGAGTAAAGAGGCAAGTTCTTGGATGGAAAAAACGGATCACACTTTATTAGAACAATATTAAACACATTCAACAGGAGGGCAATGGTAGGATGGAAGGCTGGTCCATCTGAGGCTGGTCACGCCCCAGATGGACCCTGTTAGAAGATGGAATACTATTCAGGTATCCCCTGCAGGTCCCAACCACCTGAGGCTCCCAGCTCTGGGTGATCGCTGCCTGTGGGACCCAGCCTCCCCCCCCCCAGCGCCAAGTCCTCAGGGCCTTCAACGCTGCGAGGTGGGCTGGCTTACCAATCTTCAGGTGTCCATTAACAGTAGTAAATGTGATAGTCATCTGAACTGAATTCACCCATTACTGTCCATTTAAGTCTGCTGATACCCAAGATGTCAATGTTATTCTTGCCATCTCACGTTTGACCACATCCAGCTTATCCTGTTTCATAGATCTCACATTCCAGGTTCCTATCCAGTGTATTTCTTTGCAGCATTGCACTTTCCTTTCTCTTCCAGGCACGTCTGCAGCTGGGCATCCCTTTGGCTTTGGCCCAGCCACTTCATTAGCTCTGGAGCTACTTGTACTTGTCCTCCGCTCTTCCTCAGTAGCATGTTTGATGCCTTCTGACCTGAAGGGCTCATCTTCGAGCATCATATCTTTTAGCCTTGTGTTACTGTCCATGGAATTTTCTTGGCAGGGATACTGGGGTGGCTTGCCAGTACCTACCCCAGGTGGACCACTTTTAGTCAAACTCTATGACCTACGGCATAACTCATAGCTTCTCTGAGTTACTCAAGCCCCTTCTCCATGACAAGGCAGTGATCCATTGAAAGGGATTTTGCAACTAGCAAAATAAATTTTGTGAAAATATACGTTAGAGTCCCAAAGGCACATGATTTATATTTGTGCCAGGTTTGTTTCTTAAGGTGAGTTCAGAGGCAGTCTCATTAAGGCTTGTGTGGGTGGGTGTGGTTTCAAATTCTTTCCCAGGTAGCAGTTGTTTGGTTGGAATTTACTTTCCAGATCTTCCAACAAAGAGCCAACAAATAACCTACATCCACCCTGAGGGGGCCTTGCCTTATTTTGAAACTAAACTGCTCAGATAATGAGCTTATGACTAGAGGTGGGCATGAAATGGAAATATAATGTTTGTTTTGTTTTGTTTCAGTCTTTATTGCATTTTGTTTCATTAATAATGGATTTGTAAAAGAATTTTCGTCATGAAACGAAACTCTTCGTAAGGCTATAAATAATGGGGGACTTTCCTTTTTTTAATTTAACAGGGAGTCCACTGCCTTAAATCAAAGACCCTCAAACCTCCCAATCAACTTGTAAAAGGTAAAGGTTCTCCCAGCACATACATGGTAGCTGTGACTGATTCTAGGGGCAGTGCGCACCTCCGTTTTCAAGCCAAAGAGCCAGTGTTGTGAATATCTGTGGCCATGTGGCCAACATGGCTGCACGAAACCCTGTTTACCTTCCCACTTTTTACAGCGGTAACTATTTATGTATTTGCATTTACATGCTTTCAAACTGCTAGGCTAGCAGGAGCTGGGGTTAACAGCAGGATCTTGCTCTGGTGCGTGGCACCCGGGATTCGAACTGCCATGCTGCCAACTTTGCAGGTGACCATTTCAGTGCTCTAGCCCACTGAGTCACCATGGCACCCTAGCCAGCCAAAAAAAAAGAAAAAGAAAAAGAAAAGAAAAAAGAATTGTAAGCAAGCTAGAAACCTAGTAGCTAGCTGCTACACTGAGAGATCAGGGAGATAAACTCAACAGGTGAGGGAAGGAAAGAAAATATTAAAAAATAACCTCTACAGTCCTGCTTAAAAAGGAAAGGAAAACAATAAGTTTAAACCAACTTGCAGACACAACCAGTAAAGGGAACACCTCAGCTCCTGGGCTGGCTAGCTTTAGGCAGATCAAGATTGGAGATAAGCTATCTCAATAGCTGAGGCATGGGAAGATAGGAAAACAAATCAATCAGTTTTAAAAAATAAACCTCCTCTTCTCAGGACAGCTGGATCAAGAGGCTACGATGAATTATTTCATTTCCGAAACAAAAAATTGTGTTTTGTTTCATTTCTGTTAGGTTTCATTTCATAGGGTTTCATAAGCTTACAAAATGATGAAGCAGCATGTCATTTTTCATATGGTGCCCATCTCTACTTATGACCTGACTTTACACTGAATCAGAGACCAGTCCGTTACTAGCTACTTCTAGGAAAAAATAATATAATATTGTGGAGAAGCTGTCTTTCATGGAGGAGTGAGGAGAGGATCTTCTGGGTCCCACCAAACGACCAGCTATCAATGGCTTTGCCTTTCGTTATGCATGGCATGCATTCTTCTTGAAAGTAACTTGCCAGCCTTTGCATCTCAGTCACTGCTCATTGCTCTACAACACGCCTCAAGCATATGAGTCTTCAAGCCTTATGCTTCAGATCTTTCCAATACAAATGTCACAGACAGAACTCTAAGCCTTTCCCACATCTGACACAGGGCCTTTCCCAAGTTCCCAACTTCTCCAGTGGGAGTAACAACATGAGGAACAGCTCCAGAAGAAATTCCAGTATCTGCTTTTATCTCTCCCTAGAAAAGATTGAAAGATGCCAACTAGAATTCATAATCCTAGTATTCCTAATTATCTGTCTGTCTACCTATGTCTGCTAAAATCCTTCCCTTACCTCCATGGGAGCAGTACAAATGTGAAGAAGGTTGTTAGTTGCATATGGGACCTTTCTCCTTCTCCTCTGGCTTAGCATGGATCCATTGCACTGTTTCCTATGCAGCCCAGCTCATCTACAACTTGATAGTTAGTGAGCATTTATATTCAGAACTATTAGGATGTATTTGCAATAGCCACTGTGAGATTGGATGTGGTGGTACTGTTGTGAACACAGTCATCAATCAAATGCTCATTTCATTTGCATTCATTAAGACACAGAAGGGCACTATGAATGCACATCACTTGCCTATGGTGGAAAAAGGAAAATGAAGCTCAAGATTATTATCTGCTTGCCAATAATGCTTTCTGGCCTGCTTGGATAAATAAGGGCTCCAGTGTGACAAACTCAACCTGCTCTCAGTTGTGAAACCATCAAGACATGGGATGGCAATTTAGGGCCATTAAAGTCATTTTCTTTTATTTCACCCTGTTGTTTCCAAGTACAGTGACCCCCGCCCCCGCCATTTCACGGTTCAGGTATTGGGGTCCCACTACATCGCGGGACTGCAGTACCTGCACCGTGGGGGGGGGGCGTGGTTGCTCTGTGCCACCCCCGCACCTCCAAGAAGCCTCCGGGATGCGTGGGAGGGCGACCGGGGGGGGATCTGGTCGCTCCGCGCTGCCATCCCACGCACCCCTGAGAAGCCTCTGGGGTGTGTGGGATGGCGGCGGCGGGAGGTAAGATCCCCCTGCCGGCGCCGGCACACTGCACAATCGCCCTGCCCCCCGCCCCCACCGCCCCCACTTCCACATATCGTGGATTTTCATGCTTCGTGGGTGGGGTGGGTCCCTAACCCCCACGATCAGCAGGGGGTTACTGTACTGAGTTTAGATGTTGAAAATCAAGCATGTGAGTACTGTACACTGGACATTGGGTAGAATTCAGTTTTTATTATGCTGTTTTATAAAAACTTTAATGTTTGTCTTCAAGGGTACAACCTTGCACCCTGTTGGAGCCACCCTTCCCTTTTATAGAGTATGGAATGCTTGTGAGTCCTGTACACTGGACATTGGGTTCAACTCAACTGTACTCTATGGAAGGAAAGAGTGGTTCCAGCAGAGTGCTGGATTGTACCCTTTGGAGAGGAACATTAAACCTTTTATCAGCTGTTAAAGGGCAGCTTCAAAAACAACAAAAGACAAAGGGTCTTTGTCCTGTATAGGTCTATAGCCTCCCACCCCACAATTTATAGCCATACTTTCACAGTTGGTAATGATCAAGAAATAAGTTGGTACAGTGAACTTCTAGACCTAAATACTATCTCAGCCCTTAAAATGTTTATTTTATACTCTATTATTTTTATATTTAGTCAGCATTGTTCTTTTTCCCCCATGCATTATATTCCTTACCAGAGCAACTAAATATGTGTCAGAGTGCCAAAGAGTTTAACCCAAGGACATTTATTGCAATGGCTCACTTCACTGATTTGTCATGCCTCCTTTCCAGTTCTTAATGAGATTCTGATACAATGCAACAATGAGGTTAATAATCCTGACTTGTCTCCTGCCTAGGCATACTGTAAAAACCATAGCCTTGTGTATTTTTTTCGGTTACACAGTTGTGAAAAAGTCATCTTAGGCTATTCTTGTAGTTAAGGAGATTTAGTTGTTAGTATTGCTGGAAATTCCATTGCTACCACCCTCTATCTCCTGAATGGAAGGAAGGAAAGGAAAGGAAAGGAAAGGAAAGGAAAATGAACGGAAATTGACAAAGAAAAGTACAATACAACTGCTGAACTAGAGAGTCACCATCTTCAAAATGTTTCATGCCTCTTCAGATGGCAGCCTCCTGCACTCCCAGCCGGGTACTGTCATGCTTAACTAGGATTATGGGGCTCAATCAAGGGAATGGCCAGCCAGTACCTCCCTTTGCTTTGGACAACAGCACTGCATAGATCTTACAATCTCTAGTAGTATTGGTCACAGAGCTTGCTATTGTTTTAACCAAAACAATGGAAAAAAAGATGCTATTACTCATTTATTGTTGTTACCAGAGATATGGAGACCATAGAGACCTTCTGGAAAGGATGATGCTACTCTCGCTTCCTAGTCACGTTATTCTGGCTCCTTCTGGCTCACCTACCCAAGGCCTGTTGTATCAAGCAACCACATCATCTGGCTAAGGTGGAGCCATCCTAGATGTCTGAAGAGCCATGAACTAGAAAAGTAGACTTCACTATAGGATTTTCAACTAAATCAGAAGTTTTCAAAAAAAATTGAAAAATCAAGAATAGGAGAAATTTGAAAATTGTAGTTTTGTGAAGATGAGTTCAGGACCTATTGAGCTAATCAAGTGGATTATAATTGACAAGCAGATTACAAAGACTTGTAATTATTGTAATCATTGATTACAATGATTAGAATAAAAAGAAATCCTGAAATCCTCCTATAGAGCTCTGCTTCCACAATGGGAATGGTGTCATGATTGTCACTAAATCAACCTGTTTCAGTTTCAGTTTGTGCCCAGCTCACACACAAAAAAAATCATACCCCCTCCCCCTGCAAAGGAAGTCTTTAATCAATAGGAATCTGCAACCAACAATCACATCATTTCCATTTCTCAGGCAGAATCTATCAAACAGGATTTCAGCCAGTGGATTTTGTAGTGATGACCACGCAAAAAAGTGGAATGAGAGAATTTGTTGTAAGTGGTTTCTTTCTCTTAATTTGATTACTATATGTTGATACCCTATCAGCGTAGGACTATCACCTCATGATAGTCCACATCCTGCTTCTGTGTTTCTCCCCAGAGCTTTATATTTTACATACCCTGTACATAAGAGCATCAGAACAGCCTTGCTGGAACACGCCACAACCCATTCAGTCCAGCATTCTGTCTTACACAGTGCCTCACCATTTGCTTCAAGGTATTTCCAAAGCAGATATCTTCATCTTCATAAGATTCCCTGCAAATGGCATTGAGAGATATCCTGCTTATCTGTCCAATCCAGAGGTTGTCCTTAGGCATCCATAATGATAACCATGGATACCCTTGTTCTCCAAGAACTTGTCTAATCCTTTTTTAAATCTGTCAAGGCTGACAGCTGTCACCACTTCTTCTGGCAGGGAGTCCCAGAGACCAGTGATCCTTTGGGTGAAAAAGTACTTTCTCTTATTTGTTTGAGATCTAGCACCCAAAAGTTTCATGGAGTGCCCCCTAGTTCCAGTGCTATATGATAGGGAAAACAGTTTTTTCTTATCTACTTTGTCCATACTGCATATTATTTTATAAACTTCAATCAGGTCACCTCTTAAGCGCTGTTGTTCAAGTGTAAAGAGGCCCAGCTGTTGCAGCCTCAGATGGTAAGGAAGGTGGTCCAGTCCCTGAATCATTATGTTTGTTCTCCTCTGCTCATAAGTCAGGGAGTGGTTTCCCATAGGAATGCATTGAAAATCAATTAATCAGTTCCTATGGGAAACCACTTTAAACAACCCACAGGTTCCCCCCACCACCACTGGGCACATTGGGGGGAGAAGCACTGATCAGCTGGTGTGCAGGATTGGGGGGGGTGTTAAATGCTCTGGGACTGCTTTGGTGGTTCAAAGACATTTTAAAAACCTTGCACCTTTCCCTCCCGAGAAGGCGCATTGGGAAGGGAAGGCACTGGTCCTTTAAAATGTCTTTGAGCCACCAAGACTTCCATGGTGGCTCAAAGATATTTTAAAAACCTGCATCTCCCCCCATGGGGTGTGTTTGGGGGAAAGGTGGAGGTCCTTTCCCCCTCCCCCAAGGCCTGCATACAACTGACTGGTACTGGGGAGTTCCCCCCCCATCCCAGTGCCAATCAGCTGGTGTGTGGGTCTTGGGGGAGGGAAAAAACCTTTAAAAGCTCTGGAGAACCCCAGCATCAATCACCTGGCATGTGGGGCTTGGAGGGAATTTAAAAAGCCCTTCCCCCTTCCCAAGCCCTGCATGACAGCTGATCAGCGCTGGGATGGGGGGATGGGATGGGATGGGGGGCTTGGCTAAAAGTTATTTTAAAAATTGTGTGCCACTTCTCCCAACCCCCAGGGCATGGGGGAAAGGTGTGCTATGTTTAAAATGTCTTTAAGCAACTGAGCCAAGCACACGGGGGGGGGGAGGTCAAGAGAAGCAGTGCACAATATTTGAAATGACTTTGAACTACCAAGGCAAGAGCTTGCCTCGGTGGATAAAAGTCATTTTAAATGACCACCACTCCTCCCCAACACACCATCATTACTCGAAGGAAACCTCATCTTAATCATAAGATGGGGGGGGACCGGAAGCCTGCTTGAAAGTCAGGATTCTTGGTTGTTGGGGTTGTTGTAAGTCAGGGTACCACTGTACTTCTAGATCGTTTATGTAGAGGTTGAAAAGCTGGCTCTAGGATTGGGTGCTATATAGTTGCAATGGGGTTGAGAGGAGGGTCCCCTCCAATGATCTTAAATGCTGGGAAGGCTCATATGGAGAGATATGGTCCTTCTGAAAGCCTGGATCCAAGATGTACAGGGCTTTACAGGTAATGACCAGCACTTTGAATTGGGCCTGGAAACAGACTGGTAGCAAATGCAGTTGTTGCAGCAGAGGGGGTGGGGTTAAATGTTTCCTATAACTGACCTTAGACAGTAGTCTGGCTGCTGAATTATGCACTCACTGAACCATCTTTATTGTGTTTTATTTATTTATGTATTTATTTCCATTTGTATACCACCCGACGTTCCTGAAGGAACTGTGGGGGTGAAAAACCAAAGTAAGTCGTACAATACAAAATAGCAAATAACAAAACTAATTAAAAAAAGTAAAAAAGAAGCAAGACTGGAGTAACAGGATGGCGGAACCAAACAATCAAAAACAAATAGATAAGACAATGACCTTAGCTGTCGTGAAAGGTGTCTTTGAACAGCCAAGTTTTAAGATGTTTTTTTAAATACTGGAAGGGAGTCTGCAAGCCTTATCTTGCTTGGAAGGTGGTTTTAAAGGGTTAGTATTAATTGTTCAACATAGAGTGTGACCTTTGTTCCCCTCATGAGGAGATAGGTGCTATACAAATAAGAAGGGAGGGAGGGAGGGAGGGATACTTATTTACTTATTTGGCCATACCCAAAAGTGGTATTTACTTGGTCATATAAATAATTCCTTAGTTTTTAATCTGAGAGCTGAAGAATGAACAAATTTCCAGGCTTTCTTTTTAGACATATTATCAGGACATTAACTGCTTATGGAAGACAGGCATTCATGGTTTTACAATTTGAGTTTTAAGGTCTTTTAAGCATCCTCATGGAATTCTCAGAACACATTTTTTTTTAGTTTGTTACAAAAGAAATGCTGGTGGGCCCATGTTTGTATGCAGACTACATCCCCCCCCCATCCACGTTGAAGGAAATTGTTAGCACATTAAAGGATGAAACATGTGGCTAGGTGAATAATCCATGAGCCAGTGGCCCAACAGTGAGTTCCATTAAAACTAGCCTGCCACCAGAACTTCAGACCTTGGGTTTGGACCTTTTGTGATGGAAGTTGCGATTCCTTCCATATAGCACCTTTTGGAGTTTTCCTTTTTAATTCCCCTTTCACTAATCATAAGTCCCTAACCATGGCAGCAACCCTTAGTAAATAATATATCAAGATAAATGATAATTGTTCTGCTTTAAATGTCTCCTAATGAGCACCATAAATTAAAAATTAATATTGCAAAGACTGTATGAATAGCATCAGCGCTATAAACAGAGCAGCAGGGATTCAGGGATCAAGAATGCAAATGAAAATGAAACGCCCCCTCCCCTCATCCTCTCCCTCACAGTAACGGAAAAAATCCTAGAGCCAGCAAATTGTGAAGGCATTTAGTGCTAATAAACAAGTTTAATGTAGTTGTATAACAAGCTATTGTTCCATATATTTTACTCCAGCTTTGGCAGGTTTCAGTTGTTTTAGGGTCCCTCCTGAATTAATGTTTCTCTCTCATTAGGAGCAAGGAACTAATTTTAAATTAAAACATTGCCTCAAGTTCAAAATTAGCAAGTGAACCTCTCAGTTTTGCTTTTGCGATGCTCACAAGGACATCCACAGAACTCTTCTTGAGCTCTGTGAGCTACCCATTCATTTCAATGGTGAGAACTCCGCTAATCAATGGAAATGCTCTTGCAGGAGGGCTATCTCAAGCGGTTCCATGAAATTGCTTCATAGTATTCTTTATGTTTAGATGGTCTGTAGAAATTGGCACATTCCTCTTGATAAACGGCTTTTAAAAACACGAATTTCTCATAGCCGTATTCTTATTCGCCAACTGTAATAGACAATAAAGAAGTTAGGCTTTCTTGTGATCATTCTTTTAAATATTGGTTGAAATTACTGAATTTGTATATACTTGATGGGCAAGCAGCACACACCACTGCTGAAACTGTTACACTTTGAAAATAGGCATATTTCGTTCACTGAGGAAATTGATAACATGAACTGCACAACCACCAAAGTCATATCAGTCACAAATATTTTCTCACGTGCTTTGTGCTGTGGACATTTCTGAAAAGAAGCACCTTTTTCTGCTTTAAGTCCAAAGTATCTCAAAGACATCACCTTCCTTCATGAGGCTGCCCAGTCATTAAGATCCTCAGAGGCTCCTCTTGGCCCCACCCTCTTTCCAGCCCTACCTCCTTGAAGAGAGGCCCACTCAGAGGCAGCACTGAGAGGAGGCAGGGCATGGAATCAGGGGCACTTCCTTGGAGTAGGTGCTTGCTGGAGATGATGGGGCTGGCAAGCTCTGTTCAGCTTAAGGGTGAACCAGCCCAGTGGTTCATGCACAACCCTACCTATAAAACCTCAACATGAACAGTGTGGGTGTGTGTTTAAGGGAAGGGATTACTGCACTTTTGCAGTGGAAAGCTGAATGAGTGACGAAACTGTGGATCATCAAGGAAGGAGTTTAAAAAGTTCCAGTAAGCCAGTAACCTGGTAGAGAAGTAAGCAGGGGAAACTCTTAATTAAACATAACTTCTCTTGTTCCAATGTCATTCCATTCTTCTGCCCTGGGTTTTTCCAATACATAGGGATAATAAATCACTCACTAAGAAAATGCCTGCTACATGCTACCATATCTACTTGCCATTCAGTTTATCACTCTGGTCTGCAACTTAAAATAATTAATATCATTTACTTTACTTTATTTAAAGTTTGTATACCTGCCAGCTTGTATAAAACAACTCAGGGTGGTTAACAAGAAGAAAGGTACAGCCAACAGGATAAAAATAAATGTAAAATGAACGACAAACACTCAACAAGCATTGAGGATACAAGTGTCCAAACACAGCAAGCAGACAAGCAGAACTATCTTTATAGTCTTCTTATGTTTGCTGCTTTTGCTTCTCTGTTGTCTGTCTGTATCCCTTCCTGGTTTTATAGAACACATAGTATTTTCACTCCTTAAGCATGGAGAAGTGAATTTGATCCACAAAAGTTTGCAATGGAATAAATACAGTGATCTTCAGAGTACCACTATATTTTGCCTTACTCTGACACCCTGCATCTCATTTAGGTTTCCCAACATGCTTGATACAAAGATAATAAAGTTCAGCTTGTGAAAGACAGGCCACTAAATGTTTTATTTATTCTCATCAGCTGATAAATATAGGTCAATAGACTGAAAGCTGACAATTTCTATATTTGCCATTGTTCAAAAAGCTGGACTAGACTATGCTAGGCTAAAGGGTTTAAAAGGATAACTCCAGTAATGTCTAAATTGTGCTGAAGCAGGTCAGTTAATTCAGGAAGAGAACAGCCCGAGAAGGGAAAAGTCAGCAGAGACAAATGTTGAAGGAGGCAGCTGTAAACACAAGAGGTAGGAGCTGAGAGGAGGAAGGAAGGGCGCCTGATCCTTGGAAGGTGATTTTCTTCAGCATCAAGACTTCTTCCTTTTGATGCAAGTCAGTGACGCTTTCTATCTCCTCAGACCCTTGAGCAACATGAAGGCTTCCACAACCATAACTCCAGTCTGAGAAACAGCAGAGAGATGTTTTGTCCAGGGATCCATTGTGAGATACCTCAGATTCCTCACCCAAAATTCAGGGCTAGTCATTCACAGTGAGATCACTGTGGGGGAGGTTGTGTTAGGGAAAATAACCCTTCAGTTATAAGACCCGAATTAACTAGTTGCTTAAAGTGCCATAGTTATTTCCAGAAACAATATCCTTTTAAGGGACAGGCAACTCAGTGCCCTAGGGGCCATATTTCACAGATGAAAGCTATGGAATTCCCTAAAATGGCTGAGAGAGCCGAGACCCCCAAAGTCAGGTAGTTCCAAACTCTGCTTGAAAGCAAGTAACTAAGAAAGAACATAGATAAGTACATTTGACCTCTTCTACAACTGAAAATTCTAGTATGCGAATAAGCTTTATTTAAGCATTAAAATATTTAATATTTTAAATAAATGTATTTACCTACCTACTATGGGACTGTAACCCATCATTTCCATTTTAATGGATTTGAATTGAGATGGGCATGGAACAAATTTTTAATTTTAATTCGTTTCATTATTCATTATTCATTTTGTAATGTTACGAAATGGATAACGAACCTCACTCTGGAGGAGAAACAAAACGAAATTAAACAGAAATTTATCTTTCCTTCTGTTTCATTTTGTTGTTCATTTTGTTTCAACTGACTGATGGCCACTGGAAATAGAAGGACTTTTTCCTTCTTTTTCTCCATTGAAATGCATTGGGTCAATGCATTTCAATGGAGAAATTTTCCCTATTGGTATGCATTGGGTCAATGCATTCCAATGAGGAATTGCTGGGGTGTTGCTTTTTTCCTCCCCCAGCCCATGAGCCAGCTGATGGGCACTGGGGGAGGCAAAAACCCCCCACAACACTTCCCGCCCCATCGGCATGGGAAAAGGCGAGAGGTTTTTTCTTTTTCTTTCTTACTTTTCTCTTTTTTGCCTCCCCCCCACCGCCCAACAGCTGGCAAGTAGGCTGGGAGAGGCCAAAAACAGGTTTAGAACTTCCACCTCCCCCCTTAGGCGCAGGAAAAGGCAGGGGCCCAAGCAGCCAACTGATTGGCCACACCACACACATAGAATTAGAATTATAGATTTGGAAGAGACCTCATGGGCCACCGAGTCCAACCCCCTGCCAAGCAGGAACCCCTTCACAATATTTCCGACAGATGGCCATCCAGCCTCTGCTTAAATACCGTCAAAGAAGGAGACTATACCACCCTCCGTGGCAGCATATTCCACTGCCGAACAGCTTAACTGTCATGAAGTTCTTCCGAATGTTCAAATGGAATCTCTTTTCCTGTAGTTTGAAACCATTGCCCCGAGTCCTAGTCTCTGAAGCCATGGAGAACAAACCTGTTCCCTCTTCAATATGACATCCTTTCAAATATTTAAACATAGCTATCATATCCCCTCTCAGTCTTCTTTTTGATAGGCTAAACATTCCCAGTTCCCTAAGCCGTTCTTCATAAGACATCTCTTCCAGGCCTTCAACCATCCTAGTTGCTCTCCTCTGCACCCGCTCGAGGTTGTCAACATCCTTTTTAAACATAATAAACCCGAACCAAAACGAAGTCCGGAATAATTTTTTTAAAAAATATTCATTTTGTATGAAACAAACCCCCCTCTCCATAAACTAAAAATGAAATGAAACAAAATGGATTTGTTCATTTCGTGCCCATCTCTAGTTTTGAATATCTGTGGATCATATTGTGGCATATGAATGTGAATTTTTAAATTAGTGCCACCTTGGTGATGCTACCGTCTTGTTGATTTTAATCAGTCTTCCTCATTGGGTGAAGAGGGAAGGGAGGGCAAAAAGATGAACACTCCAGCCTCCATAAACCTGTAGCTGATTAGCACAAAAGATATGGGGATATGGGGAACCCTGTAGCTGGAATGATGGGTTCCACACATTGAAAAGCTGGATTATGTACAGAAAAGGACAACCAAAATGATGGGAGTTCTGGAAACCAGTCCTTACGAAGAAAGGTTGAGGAAATCTGGCATGTTTAGCCTGCAAAAGAGAAGTCAGTACGATGGCCATCTTCAAGCATTTCAAAACTCAAGAGGATAGGACTGGAAATAATAGATTCAGGTTACAAGGAAGGATATTTCAACTAAGCATTAGGAACCGCAATGAGAGCCATTTGACAATGGATGTAACTGCTTCAGAAATTCTCCTTTGCTGGAGATTTTAAAGCTGAGTCTGCAATGGCACCTGTCAATGAACCTTCAAATGTGGATTTTCTGCATTAGCCGGAGGCTGGACTCTAATTCATGAGCTTCCTTCCAATTCTACAGTATATTTCTAGAATTCTGTGATCAAACCCGTGAGCCACTAATGTAACACCATGAAGGCTAGCTTTATTAATGTTAGTGCATGTGCGTGCACACATGCTTGCATGCACACACGTACACACACACACACACACACACACACACACACACACACACACACACCCTGGAACACTCTACCTCATGTCATCCAAGAGACATAGTAAGTAGTTACATTTCAACACTGGCTTGAAACATGCTTGTTTATATAGGCATTCCTGAGTAACTGCATGCCTATCAGATTTTAACTGCTGTATTGCTGTTATTGTTTTATCATTGCTGGACAGGTTTTTTTTAGTATTTTTTCCATTGTCTTTAAAGTGTTGCATATAGTTTTTATTATAGGAAATGTATATTCAAATATAAAGCAGGGAGTTTTTTGCATATAAAGTGGTACACAAATAACACAAATGGGCTAACTACAGCAGTCCCTGTAAAATCAGAGCTCATGTCCCGTTCCTGTTAGAATGGATCTTGTTTGGGTGTGCAAACCATTGTTCAGATCTGTCACAGCAATTAATTAGCTTTCTAACGTGGAGGGCAACAAAGCTATAAGGTGATGTACTCCAGCTGAAAAATCTGGCCCTACAACCCCCCCCCCCTTTTCATCCCTCCATTAATACATGGAAATCTATCACTCCTTGAAACTACAGGCTGTGGCTTTGCCCTTTGGTAACCTAATAGCAACTCCTTGTCCAGCCACCAATGGCATTGCATTATCACCCCTCAACTCTGGCCTGCTCTATCATAGAGACACCTGCTAACTAGGAAATGAGCTGAGACAACCACCTTGTTTCACATAGGCCATTGAGCAGCTGTCACATGGTAACAACTTCCAGGCATGGCTGACCCGTAACAAACCCTAACCTGTGACCTAGAGGTGAAAGGTTCTGTATCCAATTACCATTCCCCAGAGTGACCTAGGCAGTTCCCCCCATGACCAAACTTCTAACTCAGAAGACTATGTCTCACCTTTCAAATCTCTTATGAACTTTATGTATGATGCTAAAAAGAAAAGCAATTAACACAAGAATATGCTACTGCACCTATAGTCATTTAAGAGGGGGAAAACAAGTAAACTAGACCTTGTTTGGCATAATATGTTCATGCTTACATTTGTCCTGCGGTCCCACATATTCGCCGAAAGAGGATCATATGGAAAATATGTTCTTTCCCTTGCCATTCTGGCTGAAATGGGGGGGGGGGGCGCAGACCCAAGCATTCATTATGAAGCTTCAGAAGGGAAACCCTTTTAAAAAAGACAATGGCATACACATATTGCGATCAATTTTTATAAGAAATAATTTTACAGTTGTGCTAAGATTGTGGCCAATGAAAGGGAATGATGCTAATTCAACAACCCAATTACTAACGACCCAATTACTACCTTTAAGCTGTTTTCCCCCCTCAACCCTGCTGTTCACCTCCATTACTTTGGTTAACTTCACTCCAGGAAGAAATAAAACTAGGAAATATATGTTGCTTGAAGTAGTTTAAAATGGGTGAGGATGGCTACAAGAGATAAAATTCTGTTCTCAATCAGAAAAGGTTAAGAAAGCCCCACTGCATTCGTCTGCATTACTGATTCTCACTAGGGGAGAGCCCTAAAACAGCATGGCCACTGACCGGGAATTCTGGAATCTCAAACTATTGTTTTTTGTTATAGATGGTTGCACCCTTTCTCTTGGCCAAGTCTTCTGGTATTCCAGTTACTGTCAACCTGCTGACCTCCATGTTCTCCATCCACTCCTTGAGAATGGCTGAACTCAATGATTTATTGAGTCCCTTCCAACCTTGCAGTTCAAAGGTTCTTCTTATTTACAAACTATTATTACTTGCAGGTAGAGATGGGCACGACTTAGCAAAATTTTCTTTTCCGTTTTCGTTTTTCATTTTCGTTACGCAACAAACCGAAAAATGAAAATTGGCTCCAAAATGGAACAAAAACGGAAACGAAATGACTAATTTTGAGCCAATTTTCATTTTTCGTTACGGCAAAAGCATTTAATGGCACTAAATGGGGAAAAACAAAACATTTTTCATTTTCGTTTTCGTTTTTCGTTTTTGTTACAAAACAAAACGAAAACAAAAAAAATTGAAAATTAGCTCACGAAAACGGAAACGAGCCGAAACGGACCCCTAAACGAAAAATGAAAAACCATTTTTCCTGAGTCGTGCCCATCTCTACTTGCAGGGTTTTTACTTATTATTACAAGAATAGGTTTTGTGAGGTCTGACTATTTGCAGGACCATTGAATTTTCTGTTCAGACTATTCACAGGGTCAATGGGCAGCAACAGTGACTGACATTGATCCCATTTTACAGATGAGGAATATGCTGTAGTTTTCCTCATAGAATGAAATGGAAATCCAACCTATGGCAAAGTCTTACACTCTGCCCGCTGCTCCTGTACCTCAAGTATAAAATATATATCCTTAAAAATTAAGTGGCAAATAGGGATGGGCACAAAACAAAAAACGAAATGCTTTTTAAACATGACATTATGTAACGAAATGAAATCAAACAAAACGAAATGAGGAAGCGGCATTTTGTTACAGACAAAATGAAATTGTGGTCGGTTTTTTTTCATCAAAACAAACCATTTCGTTCCGTCTGTAATCTGGTCCCTTACCTGCTGGGGTCCTGCTGCCGCTGCCACCGAGACCGCACAACCATGCCGGAGAGGGCAAGAACGGACCAAGCAGACCAGCCTGGGCCTCCGTCTCCTCCTCCATCACGTCTGCCACTGCTGTGGGCACCGCCGCCGGGCTCAGTCAGGCCGAGTGGGCTGGCCAGAGCCTCCATCTCCTCCTCTACCACCACCACGGCAGGCACTGCCTTGAGGGTCCAGGCAGGCTGAGCACGCCTGGCACTGCTCCAGCACCACTGGTCAGCTGGGGAGGCTGAATGGCCCAGAGGTAGACCGTCCCCCGCCGCTGAAGCCCCTGGCTGGCCTGAGAGGGTGAGTGGCCTGGCGGTACGCCGCAGCGCCGCTGCCCCCACCGAAGGCCCCCACCAGCATGAGAGCCCAGGAGGTGGGGTAAGTAGGGATCCTGGAACAGGAGGGGGTGTGCTGCCTGGGAAGGTGCTTTTGTAAAAAATTCATTTCATACACATTTTCTGAAAAATAACCGTATGAAATAAAATGAAAGAAAAGGGAGGGAGAAATGGAATGAAACAAAATGCAATTAATAATAATAATAATAATAATAATAATAATAATAATAATAATAATAATAATAATAATAATAATAATAATAATAATAATAACAACTTTATTTTTATGCCGCTTTTCTCCCCGAAGAGAGATTATTCTGTTTCATGCCAATCCCGTGGCAAATCCTTTGCTCTGCTCATACTGTAAGTACAAGGCATTCCACCACGTTCAGCCATTCACCTGCTGCAAGCTGTGATAATTTAGGATGTTTAGAAAATACATTCACCTTTGTAGCTGTTTTAACATTAAACATTGCAATATGCATTGCAAAGGATTATTTGTGAGTAGACATGGGCACAACTTAGCGGAATACCCGTTTCCGTTTCCGTTACTCGTTTCCGTTACGGAACGGAAACGTTAACGCGAATTACTCCACCAGAACTCGAACTCGAACTGACTAAAGAATAATTGGGTCTGATTTGTCGTTGTCGTTCCTGGCATCGCGGCGATCCCGCGATGCCAAGCAGCACAGAAAAAAAGTTTTTAAAAGTTAAAAAAAAACCCGATTCCCGGCCCAAAAAGCAGGCGAAAATATGCCTGCCTGAGAGGGCACCTACCCAAGGGGTGGTTTCTGGGGGGGGGTCCCCGGCCTCCCCCCTCTCCTGTCCTGAGCTGCTGGGGACACGCCGCAAGCAACAAGTCGGACTCGCCATGCCATGCGGTGCAGGAGGGGGATCGAAAATGGGGCGGCGACCATAATATTTTTTTTTGAAATCGTGGTCCAAAAACACAAGCACCACAGAAACATGTGAAAATTGCTATTTTAAAACTGCCAGAATTTTTACAGTAGCAGTGGGTTTTTCTTGCAACAAAATGTCTCCTCTGTCCTCTCTCCATTGATTTTATTTTATTTTATTTTATTTTATTTTATTTTATTTTATTTTTACACCTGCGCAATGATGGGCTGACCATGGGAGTGGACCATGCAAATTTTTGGAGCCATTCCACCAATCGCATGGCCACTTGGCCACTGAGACTTCTGGGATGTGCCAAAAAGCCCACTAAACCCTGCCCTAGCCCTAACCCTAACCCTAACCCTTAGTCCCTTACCCATATGCCACAGTACACTGTCCTCTTAGTGGGTCAGAGAGGCACCCAGAGGTGCACCCCACTACCCCACCCTAACCTCACCTCACTACCCTAACCCTAGCCCTTGAGCTAACCCTGTCCCCTAAGCCAGATCTGTACTTGCATTGCACTACACACGCAAGTACGCTTCCCTTCTTAGTGAGCCACAGCGGGTGCAGAGAGTCTGCCAGTCCGTCACTTGTGGCTCTGGCTGTGCTGCTGTCTCCTGCAGGCTCAGCTCGGCAGCATGTGTGCCATGCAAACCATGCCTGTCGAGGCCTGACTGATGCAGGGAAGGCACCCCCAAAAGAGGGGTGCCTCTGCCAGTCTGCTGTGTCTGCAACTTGGTATGCATATCCATATGGCTATGCATGCCCTTTTGCAGCAGGCGAGGAGAGGAGGCCCCCATGCCATGGGGGGTCTCCAGGAACCTGCTTTCCCTTCCTAGCGGGTGAGGATAGGAGGCACCCCCCCAAAAAAGAGGTGCCTCCAGGAGCCCGCTTCCCTTCATAGCGGGCCAGAGGAGGCACCCAGCCCACAGAGGTGCCGCCAGGAGCCCGCTACCCCCCAAAACCAGTATAACGACAGACGAAAAAACAAAAAATGAAATGACTATTTTTTGCGAAGTTTCGCGAAAAACGGAAACGAGCCGACACGGGCCGCCTTTGACACACGACAACTCGAAAACGTCATTTTCCCTAGTCGTGCCCATCTCTATTTGTGGGGTTTGGTTAATAAAGACCTAAGCAATGTTGTGTTTGGGAAGTTTCTGTGTTTGTAAGCAGCCACTCTGCTTTGACCCTTCACGACCTGCAACTTGATGGGATGGGATTAAAGCACAGCAATGAAGTAATATAAGATAAGAAAAGAAAAGGTGGAGGTTGCTAGCAGTAAGCCACTGCCGGTTGACTAACATTATAAGGCTTTGAATACAACCATGCAAAACCCTTTGAGGGTGAAGTAACATCGGCCGTACGCTCCAGGCCTTGTGGCAGCTTGCCATCCATCTGCCCAGCTCTTGCCTAGATCTTCCTGTGTCTGGCTGAAGAATACATTCCTGCGTGAAAAGGAAACACTTTTAAAACACAAAAAGGGATTGCAGTGACTTGCAACCTAATCCTGTCTACATGCATTCAGAAGCAATCTCCATCAAATTCAGCCACAGCGGGACTTACTCCCAGGTCCAGGATCACAGTAGCCTCAGAACAGGCAAAAACAGTATCAAGATGGGCAAAAATAATGTTAAAAACATTTTTATAAATTACGGTGAGCTTTTGTTTAAAGTCAACTTTACTTTCTTCTTTTGGAGTGGAAAAACCAACTCCTTAAAAAAAAGAAATCTGGATTTCATATAAAAATATAGTCGGTAACTCCACACTTACAACTAGAGATGGGCACAAATAAAAAAAATGTGTTTTAGTTTTTCTTTTGTCGTTGAGAGGTCTGTTTCGGTTCGTTTCAGTTTGTCACGATTTTTTGGAAAAATTTTGTTTCTGTTTTTTGTTTTTTCATTTGTCGTTTCTACCCGCTTTTTGCGTGATTTTTAAAGCATTTCTGTGCGCGGGTGTCCCCCAACGCCCCAGACCAGAGGGAAAACACTTTAAAAAAATGGATGCTGGCAGAGACACAGTATAGGCTAGGTACGCAGGGAGGCTGCAAAGGCAGTGGCGGGCATTGCCCAGGGTGCAAGGCAGCCGCAGAGTGACTGCACTGCGGGGCAAGGGAGGGTACTCACCGAGAGGTACACACGCACACACACAGGGAGGCTGCAGGACTGAAGCTAGAGTCGCAGAGACAGCAATCCCACCCTAACTCCTGCTGGAGACTGCAAGGAGGACGGGGGCTGCCAGAGCTTTTTATGCCCTCTGTGGCTGCCAGACCTGCCCAGTCTGCAACCTGGGCATGCTATTGGTTGAACATGATCCCATTCCCATCACATGGCTTGCCTCCATTTTGTGGCTGGTTGTAACATCCATTTTAAAGGGAAAAGAAAAATACATCGCGATGGAAGAAGACAAAAACAAACGTTTTAAGGACCCCAGCCCCCTGGTAGGTAATAATTTCAAATAATTATCGCATTACTGCTGCGTTTTTACAGATGTCCAGGGTGTTTTAATACCCAAGAAATCAATCAATATTAGGCATCTGGGAGCCATTTTGGGTCGATGCCCCCTAACTCTCCTTAAAGGGAAAAAATACAGCGATTTGAGAAAAGACATAAATGCACCTTTTAAGGACCCCACCCCCCGGTAGGTATTATCAGACAATATAAATAATTATTGCTGGGTTTTTATGGATGTCCAGGGCATTTTTTAACATTTAAAACAGCTCATTTCCTTGTGCGTTGCCAGTAATGGAAATGAAACGTAACAACCACAATTTTTGTGGTTCTGTTCGTTTCGTTGCATTTTATCACAATTTTCGTTATTTGTTTCGTTACGTAACGGAACAACTAACGAATAACAGAAACAAAAAAATGTTCGTTCCGTGCCCATCTCTACTTAAAACCCTCACCTTTTCCAGACAAGCCACTATATGTTAGCTTGTCACAGGAAAAAAATCAAAGTCTTGTGGCACCTTAAAGACTAATAATGTATTATGGCACTTTTTCCCCTTAGACACAAGTCATAAAACTAAACTGTGATCATTATCAGCTTGTTTCTTTTCTTTATCTTTATCTTACTGGGACACCAATAACATGACCAGTTTCTATTTCCATTCCATTACAGCTTTCTTCTGGTATTGGCATGTTTTCTTCTACCTTGTGCATTCCTGTAATAGGATATAGGGGATACTTTTTTAAATACAGTCACACAGATAGATCTGCAAAAAAGGGCCATGGGGAAAAATATGATACTTCAAAAATGAAGCATTAAAAATGACAAACTTATTGTTGTATTGATTGTGCTAACCTTTGCTATAGAAACCTTCAAGTCTGCAATATATATAAGAACCTGTTTGCAGAGATCCTTTCCCGCTCTTCCCAGCTGGCAATTAAAGAGTCCCATTGGGGCTTCCAAGCATGCGGCAATCCAGTGGCAGCATATCCCAACACACACACACACACACACACACACACACACACACACACACACACATTCAAGAGGTGAGTTCTTAATTGCCGGCACTGGTTGAGTGAATGTTATGCTTTTTTTTTATGTTTGGCAAAAAAACAAACAAACCAGGATTTAAGACAAAATGGACACAGAAGACCTTTGAGTCACACTTATAAACCATTAAGTCCAGTGCAAGACTTGAATGTAACTCATAACACATGCTAAATTACTTACTATTCAAGACTTTTCTCTATAGCCAATGTATATCTACATTGCATTATGGTCATCATATGAGCAGAGATAACTTCATTTCCTTCCATGGTGTGACCTTTGAGTATAAACACAACACTTACATTTCTTTACATTTTAATTGAAGCAAAACAAGCTGAGGAGCTATATAGCCATCACAAAAACCAAATACAAAAGTAAAACAGGTGATACTTTTGTTTTATGTTATGTTATGTTAAGTTATGTTATGTTATGTTATGTTACAGTATGGTACCATACCATACCATACCAAATGTACTTTAAAAGTGTACCTGTAACAGCAACTAATAAATAAATATATTGGTTATGCAACTCTACCAGCAACTTGCCTCTTTTGAAAATAATTTTACAAGCTTTAGTTCAGTGAGGCTGAAGAAATGTTGTATATAGCTACAGTGGTAGCTTGTATAAAGGAATTAATTCCTTCCAAATGAAATTCTGTTAAGCAAATTTTCCTCTATACACATTTTCTATAGGAATGCATTGAAAATGGATTAATCCTTAATCACAACCATTTTATGTTGTATGGATTCACCCCATAGACGAGGCTGTTCAGCAAATTTCCCCTATCTCCAGAATTTTTATGTTGTACAGATTATATGTTATACAAACCATTTGTTATATGAGGGTCCACTGTACCATACTAACCACCCAGGCTTTCTACTGAATTCAAGCAACAGGAGATAATTGCCTCTCTGCCTATCAAGTGCCTTTGCTGCATTGATCAGGGACAGAAGCAATCAGATACACCTCCACTGTGTCCGGATCTGCCCTGCCCCCCTTCCCACTGAAAGTTTTGGGACATGGAGGAATGAAACAGCCAAAAGCCAGAAGAATTTGAAGGCCATAATAAATTCCAGAAGGATCAACAGAATTGAATTGGGAAGTCATAAAGGGAGGGGTGAGAGCTCTGCATGGAAGAAATGAAGTGCAAATCAACTTCATGGGACATATTCTGAGGAAGTAACATGGACAAATTTAGTCTGGCACAGCCATTTTGCTATTTACTGCTGCTGTTATCATCAACTATAATTTTTTATCTTTATCTTTGATTATATGTTGTAACCCATCTTGAGTGAAGACAGAAAGCAGGAGTACAAATGTGTGTGTGTGTGTGTGTGTGTGTGTGTGTGTGTGTGTGTGTGTGTTTTAAAACTTATATGTATGAGGACCCATACTGTGTATTGCCACCACAGTCATCCACAGCACAACTCAGGTAATGGGGGGACACTGGACATTAAAAGAGAAGTGCATACCCACTGGGTTAGCATAGCGAACAATTGTGTGACCACAAATAGAAACCAGATATACTTATATGTGGGTGGAATTTTCCATTCCACTGAATTTTCCATGGTGGAAATTTCAGTGCATGGACTGCTTTGAAAGTTCACCATGTGACGATTTCAGTTCATCACGTTCACATTTTGTACATAATTACCCTGGGAGTCTGCCTGGAGCGAACTCAAACCCGAAAGAATACAAAAGTATACCAATATTAGATGTACCTCTGATCACAGTGCTGCCATTAA
Organism: Phrynocephalus versicolor; assembly: GCA_023846285.1. NCBI lineage: Eukaryota > Metazoa > Chordata > Lepidosauria > Squamata > Agamidae > Phrynocephalus > Phrynocephalus versicolor. The sequence continues at coordinate 23,321,043 of JAHTLZ010000074.1, read as the reverse complement.
TTTATGCTATTAGTAGCAACTCATACTGACACACAAAAGAAAATAATACCGAGGGTACAGGGATAACCAAGAAAATAGGTGACAAATCTAATAAAATATAACTATTAAAGTTTAAAAAAAGATAATGTATGAACCAAAACATACAGAGGCTGAAATCCAGGAGTAAGTCACACGGAGGGGAGGTTCATTTAGTCTATGAATTGTACTGAGGAATTGACTCACCAGCCCCCACTGATTCAGTAAGCTGACTCTAGTGGTGACTTACTACTGGATTTCAACTAAAAGAGAAGCAGTAACTCTTCCCAGGTACAAAGCTCCAGGTTTATCTGCACAAATTTATGTATACGGAATAGGCAGGCTTCCTCTAAGGACATAAAGATGCCAGAGACTGTATTCATAAAGCAATCAAATGGCCTCCTCAAGTCTAATGATGCCAGATGCATTACAACATGTGGTCTTCTTCAGTGGTAGTAACACGGCTGTAATCGTACATTATGGCGACTTCCAGCAATTCGGCAAAAGTATATTTCAACTCCCATGCAGGTGTTTAATTTCTTTGTGCCCTAGTTTCAGCAGACCATGCTGATAAGTAAATAAATTATGAGAGGAAAATACCAAAACATGAAAATATTGTAAAAGTGACGGGTTACAAAATAACTGCACAGAAAATAGAGTTGATAAATATCAATATTAAACTTACTAAGTACTCCTTATGGGCAAACTGCTCTAGAAATTCTTCCCAACTTTTTGTACCCAGTACATATTCCACATGATCTTCCAACATATTTATTATATCAATTTTTGATAGCTTCAGTTGTGTGATCTGTGGGCCATTCCTTAAAGGGAACAACACGTAATCTTCAATATGCACAAGTTAAATTAATAGGGATGGGCCTGTCATTTTTAAGCAGAATACATGTTCTTTTCTTGATTCCCAAATGACAGTAGCCTCTAAAAAAATATTTTTTCATCCAAGTGTCATGGGGACTCCTGTCAGCAACAAAGGGTGGACCTTTTAACTGACCAGAGTGGTCTTACTGCCAGATGGGCAGTATAAAAATCTAACAAATATATAAATAAAATTAATTATTTAATGAAATCTGTGAAACTGCCACCAGCAAATCAGAATTTGAAGACTAGGATGTGCTCTTTGCTCCAATCATTCCTTATGTGATTACCAAGGGCCTGAGCTCCTGTTGTTTTCTATCTTGAAGGACATATTTGTCTATATGGGTGCCACTGAACTCATGCTGTTCATAATATAAAATAGGCATGGGGATTTTACATTTCTTGTACTTCAGCTCTCAGAATTCACTAGGAATTTCCCCAGCCAAAATTCTGGGGGCTATAGCCAAGAAATCAAAGTCCTCACATTAAGGAAATGAAGGCTCTATCATCCATTGTTTTCCTTCAAACAAAATAGAGGAAATAGGTGAGCGCTACAAGGGATTAAATGACTAGCAGTCTCTCTGCTCAGGAGGTTCTATAGAGAGTGCCTCTAGGAGAGAAAGCTACCAGTCCCCTAATCCCTTATAACTCATAGGGAGTTTGACCACTCTTGCCTAATTCCTTTATTTTCTTCACAAGAACAGAAGAGCTGATGGAAACTTCATTCCCTACCTGTGAGAAACTGAATTTTCCTGTGAGGATTTTGAAATCATGAATAGGGTAACATGAAATAAAGCACCCAAATATTTTCCCTTTTGTGCAAAATTAAAGGACTGAAGGGAGGGAGGGAGGGAGGGAGGGAGGCAGGCAGGAAGGAAGGAAGGAAGGAAGGAAAGACCCAAAATAAGAAAACAATGAACATTTTCACTGTGCATGATCCTAATGCATTCTGCCTGACTCTTAGTCTATGGAATGTGCCTTTTCTTCATAAATTCACAGGTGCCTTAATTTATATTTAGTTGCAATGCTCCATATACCAAACAAAGATATTGAGGGAGGCAGATTTAGAAGGGGTACTCAGGTTGTTGTGTTTTCTTTATAGGGCATTGAATAACCTCTGGCTTTGAAAAAAATCAGTGTGTTTGGTCCTAACACAATACAAAGGCAAGGGCAGGTGATACTGGACCACTAAACAATTGAACAAATACTGTATATACTTGAATATAAGCCTAGTTTTTCAGCCCTAATTTTGGGCTGAGAAAAGGGGCCCTCGGCTTATATTCGGGTCAATACTTTTAGCCACTGAGGCAAGTTTGGGTCAGTGGCTAAAAGTCATTTTAAACATCACACATGCCCCCCCCCCCAGCTCACAAAGGAGGAGTTGCCAGGCCCTGCTGCATTTCCCACCCTAGACTTATACTTGAGTCAATAAAATTTTCCACTTTTTTGGGGTTAAATTAGGGGCCCCGACTTATGCTCGGGTCGACTTATACTCGACTATATACGGTAGTTCACTTCCAACCTAGATCTGTCTTCATCAGGCTGTACTTCAATATACTGTGGATAAAATGGGAAACATTATATATGTGAGTTCCAAAAATCTTGGAAGCCATCTGTGTCAGGTAGTATCTTCCCATATATCCCAATGTATTTTGTTCAGCTTGAGACAGAACATCTGGTTAAAGAATTCCTGGGTTACTTTGGAATCACTGTTGGCCATTCTCCTTGTTCGTCACTTCTTTGCCCAGGTTTGAGTAGACTGATCGCACTCAAACCCACCAACCTAGCCCCCTGGTTTTTTAAGGGGATGCTGTTTTTGATAGCAGCCAGTAGAGATGGGCACAACCAGAAAAAATTTTTTTTGAGTTGTCGTTTTTTGGGACGGGTCCGTTTCGGGTTGTTTCCGTTTTTCACGAAATTTTTCAAAAATTTGTCATTTTGTTGTGTCGTTTGTCGTTTGTCATTACCGCCGCAATTTAGCGCGACTTGGCTTCCAGTTCCCAGAGCATGGGGTTAGGGGGTAAGGGCTAGGCTTAGGGTAACGGTTAAGGTTAGGGTGGGTTAGTGGGCTGTACCTCTGGGTGCCTCTGGCCCACTAAGAACACAGTGTACTGGCATATGGGTTAGGGTTAGGGTTAGGATTAGGATTAGGATTAGGGTTGGTGGGCTTTTAATGCCCTCTCTGGCACACCCAGAAGTCTCAGCAAAACCTGTCCATGCGATTGGTGGAATGGCTCCAAAAATTTGCATGGTCCCATCCC